>CM067848.1:51464705-51886804 GCA_034638295.1 Phortica okadai | reverse complement strand
CCGTAGAGGGTCCAAAGTTGACATAATTTTTTTTTGCCTTAAGGTAAATTCAAAAGCTTATATCTTTTGAACCAGAAAAGATAGGAGGCTGAATGACCACGCAAATTAAAATAGACATCCTACACTACATTTTTGCCGAATAAATCGATGCTCTATCTATTATAGTTTTTGAGTAATAGAGATTTTAAACTTAAAAAACTTAAATCGTCGATATCTGCTAAACTAGAAGCCGTAGAGGGTCCAAAGTTGACATAATTTTTTTTTGCCTTAAGGTAAATTCAAAAGCTTATATCTTTTGAACCAGAAAAGATAGGAGGCTGAATGACCACGCAAATTAAAATAGACATCCTACACTACATTTTTGCCGAATAAATCGATGCTCTATCTATTATAGTTTTTGAGTAATAGAGATTTTAAACTTCAAAAACTTAAATCGTCGATATCTGCTAAACTAGAAGCCGTAGAGGGTCCAAAGTTGACATAATTTTTTTTTGCCTTAAGGTAAATTCAAAAGCTTATATCTTTTGAACCAGAAAAGATAGGAGGCTGAATGACCACGCAAATTAAAATAGACATCCTACACTACATTTTTGCCGAATAAATCGATGCTCTATCTATTATAGTTTTTGAGTAATAGAGATTTTAAACTTCAAAAACTTAAATCGTCGATATCTGCTAAACTAGAAGCCGTAGAGGGTCCAAAGTTGACATAATTTTTTTTTGCCTTAAGGTAAATTCAAAAGCTTATATCTTTTGAACCAGAAAAGATAGGAGGCTGAATGACCACGCAAATTAAAATAGACATCCTACACTACATTTTTGCCGAATAAATCGATGCTCTATCTATTATAGTTTTTGAGTAATAGAGATTTTAAACTTCAAAAACTTAAATCGTCGATATCTGCTAAACTAGAAGCCGTAGAGGGTCCAAAGTTGACATAATTTTTTTTTGCCTTAAGGTAAATTCAAAAGCTTATATCTTTTGAACCAGAAAAGATAGGAGGCTGAATGACCACGCAAATTAAAATAGACATCCTACACTACATTTTTGCCGAATAAATCGATGCTCTATCTATTATAGTTTTTGAGTAATAGAGATTTTAAACTTCAAAAACTTAAATCGTCGATATCTGCTAAACTAGAAGCCGTAGAGGGTCCAAAGTTGACATAATTTTTTTTTGCCTTAAGGTAAATTCAAAAGCTTATATCTTTTGAACCAGAAAAGATAGGAGGCTGAATGACCACGCAAATTAAAATAGACATCCTACACTACATTTTTGCCGAATAAATCGATGCTCTATCTATTATAGTTTTTGAGTAATAGAGATTTTAAACTTCAAAAACTTAAATCGTCGATATCTGCTAAACTAGAAGCCGTAGAGGGTCCAAAGTTGACATAATTTTTTTTTGCCTTAAGGTAAATTCAAAAGCTTATATCTTTTGAACCAGAAAAGATAGGAGGCTGAATGACCACGCAAATTAAAATAGACATCCTACACTACATTTTTGCCGAATAAATCGATGCTCTATCTATTATAGTTTTTGAGTAATAGAGATTTTAAACTTCAAAAACTTAAATCGTCGATATCTGCTAAACTAGAAGCCGTAGAGGGTCCAAAGTTGACATAATTTTTTTTTGCCTTAAGGTAAATTCAAAAGCTTATATCTTTTGAACCAGAAAAGATAGGAGGCTGAATGACCACGCAAATTAAAATAGACATCCTACACTACATTTTTGCCGAATAAATCGATGCTCTATCTATTATAGTTTTTGAGTAATAGAGATTTTAAACTTCAAAAACTTAAATCGTCGATATCTGCTAAACTAGAAGCCGTAGAGGGTCCAAAGTTGACATAATTTTTTTTTGCCTTAAGGTAAATTCAAAAGCTTATATCTTTTGAACCAGAAAAGATAGGAGGCTGAATGACCACGCAAATTAAAATAGACATCCTACACTACATTTTTGCCGAATAAATCGATGCTCTATCTATTATAGTTTTTGAGTAATAGAGATTTTAAACTTCAAAAACTTAAATCGTCGATATCTGCTAAACTAGAAGCCGTAGAGGGTCCAAAGTTGACATAATTTTTTTTTGCCTTAAGGTAAATTCAAAAGCTTATATCTTTTGAACCAGAAAAGATAGGAGGCTGAATGACCACGCAAATTAAAATAGACATCCTACACTACATTTTTGCCGAATAAATCGATGCTCTATCTATTATAGTTTTTGAGTAATAGAGATTTTAAACTTCAAAAACTTAAATCGTCGATATCTGCTAAACTAGAAGCCGTAGAGGGTCCAAAGTTGACATAATTTTTTTTTGCCTTAAGGTAAATTCAAAAGCTTATATCTTTTGAACCAGAAAAGATAGGAGGCTGAATGACCACGCAAATTAAAATAGACATCCTACACTACATTTTTGCCGAATAAATCGATGCTCTATCTATTATAGTTTTTGAGTAATAGAGATTTTAAACTTCAAAAACTTAAATCGTCGATATCTGCTAAACTAGAAGCCGTAGAGGGTCCAAAGTTGACATAATTTTTTTTTGCCTTAAGGTAAATTCAAAAGCTTATATCTTTTGAACCAGAAAAGATAGGAGGCTGAATGACCACGCAAATTAAAATAGACATCCTACACTACATTTTTGCCGAATAAATCGATGCTCTATCTATTATAGTTTTTGAGTAATAGAGATTTTAAACTTCAAAAACTTAAATCGTCGATATCTGCTAAACTAGAAGCCGTAGAGGGTCCAAAGTTGACATAATTTTTTTTTGCCTTAAGGTAAATTCAAAAGCTTATATCTTTTGAACCAGAAAAGATAGGAGGCTGAATGACCACGCAAATTAAAATAGACATCCTACACTACATTTTTGCCGAATAAATCGATGCTCTATCTATTATAGTTTTTGAGTAATAGAGATTTTAAACTTCAAAAACTTAAATCGTCGATATCTGCTAAACTAGAAGCCGTAGAGGGTCCAAAGTTGACATAATTTTTTTTTGCCTTAAGGTAAATTCAAAAGCTTATATCTTTTGAACCAGAAAAGATAGGAGGCTGAATGACCACGCAAATTAAAATAGACATCCTACACTACATTTTTGCCGAATAAATCGATGCTCTATCTATTATAGTTTTTGAGTAATAGAGATTTTAAACTTCAAAAACTTAAATCGTCGATATCTGCTAAACTAGAAGCCGTAGAGGGTCCAAAGTTGACATAATTTTTTTTTGCCTTAAGGTAAATTCAAAAGCTTATATCTTTTGAACCAGAAAAGATAGGAGGCTGAATGACCACGCAAATTAAAATAGACATCCTACACTACATTTTTGCCGAATAAATCGATGCTCTATCTATTATAGTTTTTGAGTAATAGAGATTTTAAACTTCAAAAACTTAAATCGTCGATATCTGCTAAACTAGAAGCCGTAGAGGGTCCAAAGTTGACATAATTTTTTTTTGCCTTAAGGTAAATTCAAAAGCTTATATCTTTTGAACCAGAAAAGATAGGAGGCTGAATGACCACGCAAATTAAAATAGACATCCTACACTACATTTTTGCCGAATAAATCGATGCTCTATCTATTATAGTTTTTGAGTAATAGAGATTTTAAACTTCAAAAACTTAAATCGTCGATATCTGCTAAACTAGAAGCCGTAGAGGGTCCAAAGTTGACATAATTTTTTTTTGCCTTAAGGTAAATTCAAAAGCTTATATCTTTTGAACCAGAAAAGATAGGAGGCTGAATGACCACGCAAATTAAAATAGACATCCTACACTACATTTTTGCCGAATAAATCGATGCTCTATCTATTATAGTTTTTGAGTAATAGAGATTTTAAACTTCAAAAACTTAAATCGTCGATATCTGCTAAACTAGAAGCCGTAGAGGGTCCAAAGTTGACATAATTTTTTTTTGCCTTAAGGTAAATTCAAAAGCTTATATCTTTTGAACCAGAAAAGATAGGAGGCTGAATGACCACGCAAATTAAAATAGACATCCTACACTACATTTTTGCCGAATAAATCGATGCTCTATCTATTATAGTTTTTGAGTAATAGAGATTTTAAACTTCAAAAACTTAAATCGTCGATATCTGCTAAACTAGAAGCCGTAGAGGGTCCAAAGTTGACATAATTTTTTTTTGCCTTAAGGTAAATTCAAAAGCTTATATCTTTTGAACCAGAAAAGATAGGAGGCTGAATGACCACGCAAATTAAAATAGACATCCTACACTACATTTTTGCCGAATAAATCGATGCTCTATCTATTATAGTTTTTGAGTAATAGAGATTTTAAACTTCAAAAACTTAAATCGTCGATATCTGCTAAACTAGAAGCCGTAGAGGGTCCAAAGTTGACATAATTTTTTTTTGCCTTAAGGTAAATTCAAAAGCTTATATCTTTTGAACCAGAAAAGATAGGAGGCTGAATGACCACGCAAATTAAAATAGACATCCTACACTACATTTTTGCCGAATAAATCGATGCTCTATCTATTATAGTTTTTGAGTAATAGAGATTTTAAACTTCAAAAACTTAAATCGTCGATATCTGCTAAACTAGAAGCCGTAGAGGGTCCAAAGTTGACATAATTTTTTTTTGCCTTAAGGTAAATTCAAAAGCTTATATCTTTTGAACCAGAAAAGATAGGAGGCTGAATGACCACGCAAATTAAAATAGACATCCTACACTACATTTTTGCCGAATAAATCGATGCTCTATCTATTATAGTTTTTGAGTAATAGAGATTTTAAACTTCAAAAACTTAAATCGTCGATATCTGCTAAACTAGAAGCCGTAGAGGGTCCAAAGTTGACATAATTTTTTTTTGCCTTAAGGTAAATTCAAAAGCTTATATCTTTTGAACCAGAAAAGATAGGAGGCTGAATGACCACGCAAATTAAAATAGACATCCTACACTACATTTTTGCCGAATAAATCGATGCTCTATCTATTATAGTTTTTGAGTAATAGAGATTTTAAACTTCAAAAACTTAAATCGTCGATATCTGCTAAACTAGAAGCCGTAGAGGGTCCAAAGTTGACATAATTTTTTTTTGCCTTAAGGTAAATTCAAAAGCTTATATCTTTTGAACCAGAAAAGATAGGAGGCTGAATGACCACGCAAATTAAAATAGACATCCTACACTACATTTTTGCCGAATAAATCGATGCTCTATCTATTATAGTTTTTGAGTAATAGAGATTTTAAACTTCAAAAACTTAAATCGTCGATATCTGCTAAACTAGAAGCCGTAGAGGGTCCAAAGTTGACATAATTTTTTTTTGCCTTAAGGTAAATTCAAAAGCTTATATCTTTTGAACCAGAAAAGATAGGAGGCTGAATGACCACGCAAATTAAAATAGACATCCTACACTACATTTTTGCCGAATAAATCGATGCTCTATCTATTATAGTTTTTGAGTAATAGAGATTTTAAACTTCAAAAACTTAAATCGTCGATATCTGCTAAACTAGAAGCCGTAGAGGGTCCAAAGTTGACATAATTTTTTTTTGCCTTAAGGTAAATTCAAAAGCTTATATCTTTTGAACCAGAAAAGATAGGAGGCTGAATGACCACGCAAATTAAAATAGACATCCTACACTACATTTTTGCCGAATAAATCGATGCTCTATCTATTATAGTTTTTGAGTAATAGAGATTTTAAACTTCAAAAACTTAAATCGTCGATATCTGCTAAACTAGAAGCCGTAGAGGGTCCAAAGTTGACATAATTTTTTTTTGCCTTAAGGTAAATTCAAAAGCTTATATCTTTTGAACCAGAAAAGATAGGAGGCTGAATGACCACGCAAATTAAAATAGACATCCTACACTACATTTTTGCCGAATAAATCGATGCTCTATCTATTATAGTTTTTGAGTAATAGAGATTTTAAACTTCAAAAACTTAAATCGTCGATATCTGCTAAACTAGAAGCCGTAGAGGGTCCAAAGTTGACATAATTTTTTTTTGCCTTAAGGTAAATTCAAAAGCTTATATCTTTTGAACCAGAAAAGATAGGAGGCTGAATGACCACGCAAATTAAAATAGACATCCTACACTACATTTTTGCCGAATAAATCGATGCTCTATCTATTATAGTTTTTGAGTAATAGAGATTTTAAACTTCAAAAACTTAAATCGTCGATATCTGCTAAACTAGAAGCCGTAGAGGGTCCAAAGTTGACATAATTTTTTTTTGCCTTAAGGTAAATTCAAAAGCTTATATCTTTTGAACCAGAAAAGATAGGAGGCTGAATGACCACGCAAATTAAAATAGACATCCTACACTA
The DNA here is from genome assembly GCA_034638295.1 of Phortica okadai. Taxonomy (NCBI): domain Eukaryota; kingdom Metazoa; phylum Arthropoda; class Insecta; order Diptera; family Drosophilidae; genus Phortica; species Phortica okadai. The sequence continues at coordinate 51,880,494 of CM067848.1, read as the reverse complement.
CATTTTTGCCGAATAAATCGATGCTCTATCTATTATAGTTTTTGAGTAATAGAGATTTTAAACTTCAAAAACTTAAATCGTCGATATCTGCTAAACTAGAAGCCGTAGAGGGTCCAAAGTTGACATAATTTTTTTTTGCCTTAAGGTAAATTCAAAAGCTTATATCTTTTGAACCAGAAAAGATAGGAGGCTGAATGACCACGCAAATTAAAATAGACATCCTACACTACATTTTTGCCGAATAAATCGATGCTCTATCTATTATAGTTTTTGAGTAATAGAGATTTTAAACTTCAAAAACTTAAATCGTCGATATCTGCTAAACTAGAAGCCGTAGAGGGTCCAAAGTTGACATAATTTTTTTTTGCCTTAAGGTAAATTCAAAAGCTTATATCTTTTGAACCAGAAAAGATAGGAGGCTGAATGACCACGCAAATTAAAATAGACATCCTACACTACATTTTTGCCGAATAAATCGATGCTCTATCTATTATAGTTTTTGAGTAATAGAGATTTTAAACTTCAAAAACTTAAATCGTCGATATCTGCTAAACTAGAAGCCGTAGAGGGTCCAAAGTTGACATAATTTTTTTTTGCCTTAAGGTAAATTCAAAAGCTTATATCTTTTGAACCAGAAAAGATAGGAGGCTGAATGACCACGCAAATTAAAATAGACATCCTACACTACATTTTTGCCGAATAAATCGATGCTCTATCTATTATAGTTTTTGAGTAATAGAGATTTTAAACTTCAAAAAGTTAAATCGTCGATATCTGCTAAACTAGAAGCCGTAGAGGGTCCAAAGTTGACATAATTTTTTTTTGCCTTAAGGTAAATTCAAAAGCTTATATCTTTTGAACCAGAAAAGATAGGAGGCTGAATGACCACGCAAATTAAAATAGACATCCTACACTACATTTTTGCCGAATAAATCGATGCTCTATCTATTATAGTTTTTGAGTAATAGAGATTTTAAACTTCAAAAACTTAAATCGTCGATATCTGCTAAACTAGAAGCCGTAGAGGGTCCAAAGTTGACATAATTTTTTTTGCCTTAAGGTAAATTCAAAAGCTTATATCTTTTGAACCAGAAAAGATAGGAGGCTGAATGACCACGCAAATTAAAATAGACATCCTACACTACATTTTTGCCGAATAAATCGATGCTCTATCTATTATAGTTTTTGAGTAATAGAGATTTTAAACTTCAAAAACTTAAATCGTCGATATCTGCTAAACTAGAAGCCGTAGAGGGTCCAAAGTTGACATAATTTTTTTTTGCCTTAAGGTAAATTCAAAAGCTTATATCTTTTGAACCAGAAAAGATAGGAGGCTGAATGACCACGCAAATTAAAATAGACATCCTACACTACATTTTTGCCGAATAAATCGATGCTCTATCTATTATAGTTTTTGAGTAATAGAGATTTTAAACTTCAAAAACTTAAATCGTCGATATCTGCTAAACTAGAAGCCGTAGAGGGTCCAAAGTTGACATAATTTTTTTTTGCCTTAAGGTAAATTCAAAAGCTTATATCTTTTGAACCAGAAAAGATAGGAGGCTGAATGACCACGCAAATTAAAATAGACATCCTACACTACATTTTTGCCGAATAAATCGATGCTCTATCTATTATAGTTTTTGAGTAATAGAGATTTTAAACTTCAAAAACTTAAATCGTCGATATCTGCTAAACTAGAAGCCGTAGAGGGTCCAAAGTTGACATAATTTTTTTTTGCCTTAAGGTAAATTCAAAAGCTTATATCTTTTGAACCAGAAAAGATAGGAGGCTGAATGACCACGCAAATTAAAATAGACATCCTACACTACATTTTTGCCGAATAAATCGATGCTCTATCTATTATAGTTTTTGAGTAATAGTGATTTTAAACTTCAAAAACTTAAATCGTCAATATCTGCTAAACTAGAAGCCGTAGAGGGTCCAAAGTTGACATAATTTTTTTTTGCCTTAAGGTAAATTCAAAAGCTTATATCTTTTGAACCAGAAAAGATAGGAGGCTGAATGACCACGCAAATTAAAATAGACATCCTACACTACATTTTTGCCGAATAAATCGATGCTCTATCTATTATAGTTTTTGAGTAATAGAGATTTTAAACTTCAAAAACTTAAATCGTCGATATCTGCTAAACTAGAAGCCGTAGAGGGTCCAAAGTTGACATAATTTTTTTTTGCCTTAAGGTAAATTCAAAAGCTTATATCTTTTGAACCAGAAAAGATAGGAGGCTGAATGACCACGCAAATTAAAATAGACATCCTACACTACATTTTTGCCGAATAAATCGATGCTCTATCTATTATAGTTTTTGAGTAATAGAGATTTTAAACTTCAAAAACTTAAATCGTCGATATCTGCTAAACTAGAAGCCGTAGAGGGTCCAAAGTTGACATAATTTTTTTTTGCCTTAAGGTAAATTCAAAAGCTTATATCTTTTGAACCAGAAAAGATAGGAGGCTGAATGACCACGCAAATTAAAATAGACATCCTACACTACATTTTTGCCGAATAAATCGATGCTCTATCTATTATAGTTTTTGAGTAATAGAGATTTTAAACTTCAAAAACTTAAATCGTCGATATCTGCTAAACTAGAAGCCGTAGAGGGTCCAAAGTTGACATAATTTTTTTTTGCCTTAAGGTAAATTCAAAAGCTTATATCTTTTGAACCAGAAAAGATAGGAGGCTGAATGACCACGCAAATTAAAATAGACATCCTACACTACATTTTTGCCGAATAAATCGATGCTCTATCTATTATAGTTTTTGAGTAATAGAGATTTTAAACTTCAAAAACTTAAATCGTCGATATCTGCTAAACTAGAAGCCGTAGAGGGTCCAAAGTTGACATAATTTTTTTTTGCCTTAAGGTAAATTCAAAAGCTTATATCTTTTGAACCAGAAAAGATAGGAGGCTGAATGACCACGCAAATTAAAATAGACATCCTACACTACATTTTTGCCGAATAAATCGATGCTCTATCTATTATAGTTTTTGAGTAATAGAGATTTTAAACATCAAAAACTTAAATCGTCGATATCTGCTAAACTAGAAGCCGTAGAGGGTCCAAAGTTGACATCATTTTTTTTTGCCTTAAGGTAAATTCAAAAGCTTATATCTTTTGAACCAGAAAAGATAGGAGGCTGAATGACCACGCAAATTAAAATAGACATCCTACACTACATTTTTGCCGAATAAATCGATGCTCTATCTATTATAGTTTTTGAGTAATAGAGATTTTAAACTTCAAAAACTTAAATCGTCGATATCTGCTAAACTAGAAGCCGTAGAGGGTCCAAAGTTGACATAATTTTTTTTTGCCTTAAGGTAAATTCAAAAGCTTATATCTTTTGAACCAGAAAAGATAGGAGGCTGAATGACCACGCAAATTAAAATAGACATCCTACACTACATTTTTGCCGAATAAATCGATGCTCTATCTATTATAGTTTTTGAGTAATAGAGATTTTAAACTTCAAAAACTTAAATCGTCGATATCTGCTAAACTAGAAGCCGTAGAGGGTCCAAAGTTGACATAATTTTTTTTTGCCTTAAGGTAAATTCAAAAGCTTATATCTTTTGAACCAGAAAAGATAGGAGGCTGAATGACCACGCAAATTAAAATAGACATCCTACACTACATTTTTGCCGAATAAATCGATGCTCTATCTATTATAGTTTTTGAGTAATAGAGATTTTAAACTTCAAAAACTTAAATCGTCGATATCTGCTAAACTAGAAGCCGTAGAGGGTCCAAAGTTGACATAATTTTTTTTTGCCTTAAGGTAAATTCAAAAGCTTATATCTTTTGAACCAGAAAAGATAGGAGGCTGAATGACCACGCAAATTAAAATAGACATCCTACACTACATTTTTGCCGAATAAATCGATGCTCTATCTATTATAGTTTTTGAGTAATAGAGATTTTAAACTTCAAAAACTTAAATCGTCGATATCTGCTAAACTAGAAGCCGTAGAGGGTCCAAAGTTGACATAATTTTTTTTTGCCTTAAGGTAAATTCAAAAGCTTATATCTTTTGAACCAGAAAAGATAGGAGGCTGAATGACCACGCAAATTAAAATAGACATCCTACACTACATTTTTGCCGAATAAATCGATGCTCTATCTATTATAGTTTTTGAGTAATAGAGATTTTAAACTTCAAAAACTTAAATCGTCGATATCTGCTAAACTAGAAGCCGTAGAGGGTCCAAAGTTGACATAATTTTTTTTTGCCTTAAGGTAAATTCAAAAGCTTATATCTTTTGAACCAGAAAAGATAGGAGGCTGAATGACCACGCAAATTAAAATAGACATCCTACACTACATTTTTGCCGAATAAATCGATGCTCTATCTATTATAGTTTTTGAGTAATAGAGATTTTAAACTTCAAAAACTTAAATCGTCGATATCTGCTAAACTAGAAGCCGTAGAGGGTCCAAAGTTGACATAATTTTTTTTTGCCTTAAGGTAAATTCAAAAGCTTATATCTTTTGAACCAGAAAAGATAGGAGGCTGAATGACCACGCAAATTAAAATAGACATCCTACACTACATTTTTGCCGAATAAATCGATGCTCTATCTATTATAGTTTTTGAGTAATAGAGATTTTAAACTTCAAAAACTTAAATCGTCGATATCTGCTAAACTAGAAGCCGTAGAGGGTCCAAAGTTGACATAATTTTTTTTTGCCTTAAGGTAAATTCAAAAGCTTATATCTTTTGAACCAGAAAAGATAGGAGGCTGAATGACCACGCAAATTAAAATAGACATCCTACACTACATTTTTGCCGAATAAATCGATGCTCTATCTATTATAGTTTTTGAGTAATAGAGATTTTAAACTTCAAAAACTTAAATCGTCGATATCTGCTAAACTAGAAGCCGTAGAGGGTCCAAAGTTGACATAATTTTTTTTTGCCTTAAGGTAAATTCAAAAGCTTATATCTTTTGAACCAGAAAAGATAGGAGGCTGAATGACCACGCAAATTAAAATAGACATCCTACACTACATTTTTGCCGAATAAATCGATGCTCTATCTATTATAGTTTTTGAGTAATAGAGATTTTAAACTTCAAAAACTTAAATCGTCGATATCTGCTAAACTAGAAGCCGTAGAGGGTCCAAAGTTGACATAATTTTTTTTTGCCTTAAGGTAAATTCAAAAGCTTATATCTTTTGAACCAGAAAAGATAGGAGGCTGAATGACCACGCAAATTAAAATAGACATCCTACACTACATTTTTGCCGAATAAATCGATGCTCTATCTATTATAGTTTTTGAGTAATAGAGATTTTAAACTTCAAAAACTTAAATCGTCGATATCTGCTAAACTAGAAGCCGTAGAGGGTCCAAAGTTGACATAATTTTTTTTTGCCTTAAGGTAAATTCAAAAGCTTATATCTTTTGAACCAGAAAAGATAGGAGGCTGAATGACCACGCAAATTAAAATAGACATCCTACACTACATTTTTGCCGAATAAATCGATGCTCTATCTATTATAGTTTTTGAGTAATAGAGATTTTAAACTTCAAAAACTTAAATCGTCGATATCTGCTAAACTAGAAGCCGTAGAGGGTCCAAAGTTGACATAATTTTTTTTTGCCTTAAGGTAAATTCAAAAGCTTATATCTTTTGAACCAGAAAAGATAGGAGGCTGAATGACCACGCAAATTAAAATAGACATCCTACACTACATTTTTGCCGAATAAATCGATGCTCTATCTATTATAGTTTTTGAGTAATAGAGATTTTAAACTTCAAAAACTTAAATCGTCGATATCTGCTAAACTAGAAGCCGTAGAGGGTCCAAAGTTGACATAATTTTTTTTTGCCTTAAGGTAAATTCAAAAGCTTATATCTTTTGAACCAGAAAAGATAGGAGGCTGAATGACCACGCAAATTAAAATAGACATCCTACACTACATTTTTGCCGAATAAATCGATGCTCTATCTATTATAGTTTTTGAGTAATAGAGATTTTAAACTTCAAAAACTTAAATCGTCGATATCTGCTAAACTAGAAGCCGTAGAGGGTCCAAAGTTGACATAATTTTTTTTTGCCTTAAGGTAAATTCAAAAGCTTATATCTTTTGAACCAGAAAAGATAGGAGGCTGAATGACCACGCAAATTAAAATAGACATCCTACACTACATTTTTGCCGAATAAATCGATGCTCTATCTATTATAGTTTTTGAGTAATAGAGATTTTAAACTTCAAAAACTTAAATCGTCGATATCTGCTAAACTAGAAGCCGTAGAGGGTCCAAAGTTGACATAATTTTTTTTTGCCTTAAGGTAAATTCAAAAGCTTATATCTTTTGAACCAGAAAAGATAGGAGGCTGAATGACCACGCAAATTAAAATAGACATCCTACACTACATTTTTGCCGAATAAATCGATGCTCTATCTATTATAGTTTTTGAGTAATAGAGATTTTAAACTTCAAAAACTTAAATCGTCGATATCTGCTAAACTAGAAGCCGTAGAGGGTCCAAAGTTGACATAATTTTTTTTTGCCTTAAGGTAAATTCAAAAGCTTATATCTTTTGAACCAGAAAAGATAGGAGGCTGAATGACCACGCAAATTAAAATAGACATCCTACACTACATTTTTGCCGAATAAATCGATGCTCTATCTATTATAGTTTTTGAGTAATAGAGATTTTAAACTTCAAAAACTTAAATCGTCGATATCTGCTAAACTAGAAGCCGTAGAGGGTCCAAAGTTGACATAATTTTTTTTTGCCTTAAGGTAAATTCAAAAGCTTATATCTTTTGAACCAGAAAAGATAGGAGGCTGAATGACCACGCAAATTAAAATAGACATCCTACACTACATTTTTGCCGAATAAATCGATGCTCTATCTATTATAGTTTTTGAGTAATAGAGATTTTAAACTTCAAAAACTTAAATCGTCGATATCTGCTAAACTAGAAGCCGTAGAGGGTCCAAAGTTGACATAATTTTTTTTTGCCTTAAGGTAAATTCAAAAGCTTATATCTTTTGAACCAGAAAAGATAGGAGGCTGAATGACCACGCAAATTAAAATAGACATCCTACACTACATTTTTGCCGAATAAATCGATGCTCTATCTATTATAGTTTTTGAGTAATAGAGATTTTAAACTTCAAAAACTTAAATCGTCGATATCTGCTAAACTAGAAGCCGTAGAGGGTCCAAAGTTGACATAATTTTTTTTTGCCTTAAGGTAAATTCAAAAGCTTATATCTTTTGAACCAGAAAAGATAGGAGGCTGAATGACCACGCAAATTAAAATAGACATCCTACACTACATTTTTGCCGAATAAATCGATGCTCTATCTATTATAGTTTTTGAGTAATAGAGATTTTAAACTTCAAAAACTTAAATCGTCGATATCTGCTAAACTAGAAGCCGTAGAGGGTCCAAAGTTGACATAATTTTTTTTTGCCTTAAGGTAAATTCAAAAGCTTATATCTTTTGAACCAGAAAAGATAGGAGGCTGAATGACCACGCAAATTAAAATAGACATCCTACACTACATTTTTGCCGAATAAATCGATGCTCTATCTATTATAGTTTTTGAGTAATAGAGATTTTAAACTTCAAAAACTTAAATCGTCGATATCTGCTAAACTAGAAGCCGTAGAGGGTCCAAAGTTGACATAATTTTTTTTTGCCTTAAGGTAAATTCAAAAGCTTATATCTTTTGAACCAGAAAAGATAGGAGGCTGAATGACCACGCAAATTAAAATAGACATCCTACACTACATTTTTGCCGAATAAATCGATGCTCTATCTATTATAGTTTTTGAGTAATAGAGATTTTAAACTTCAAAAACTTAAATCGTCGATATCTGCTAAACTAGAAGCCGTAGAGGGTCCAAAGTTGACATAATTTTTTTTTGCCTTAAGGTAAATTCAAAAGCTTATATCTTTTGAACCAGAAAAGATAGGAGGCTGAATGACCACGCAAATTAAAATAGACATCCTACACTACATTTTTGCCGAATAAATCGATGCTCTATCTATTATAGTTTTTGAGTAATAGAGATTTTAAACTTCAAAAACTTAAATCGTCGATATCTGCTAAACTAGAAGCCGTAGAGGGTCCAAAGTTGACATAATTTTTTTTTGCCTTAAGGTAAATTCAAAAGCTTATATCTTTTGAACCAGAAAAGATAGGAGGCTGAATGACCACGCAAATTAAAATAGACATCCTACACTACATTTTTGCCGAATAAATCGATGCTCTATCTATTATAGTTTTTGAGTAATAGAGATTTTAAACTTCAAAAACTTAAATCGTCGATATCTGCTAAACTAGAAGCCGTAGAGGGTCCAAAGTTGACATAATTTTTTTTTGCCTTAAGGTAAATTCAAAAGCTTATATCTTTTGAACCAGAAAAGATAGGAGGCTGAATGACCACGCAAATTAAAATAGACATCCTACACTACATTTTTGCCGAATAAATCGATGCTCTATCTATTATAGTTTTTGAGTAATAGAGATTTTAAACTTCAAAAACTTAAATCGTCGATATCTGCTAAACTAGAAGCCGTAGAGGGTCCAAAGTTGACATAATTTTTTTTTGCCTTAAGGTAAATTCAAAAGCTTATATCTTTTGAACCAGAAAAGATAGGAGGCTGAATGACCACGCAAATTAAAATAGACATCCTACACTACATTTTTGCCGAATAAATCGATGCTCTATCTATTATAGTTTTTGAGTAATAGAGATTTTAAACTTCAAAAACTTAAATCGTCGATATCTGCTAAACTAGAAGCCGTAGAGGGTCCAAAGTTGACATAATTTTTTTTTGCCTTAAGGTAAATTCAAAAGCTTATATCTTTTGAACCAGAAAAGATAGGAGGCTGAATGACCACGCAAATTAAAATAGACATCCTACACTACATTTTTGCCGAATAAATCGATGCTCTATCTATTATAGTTTTTGAGTAATAGAGATTTTAAACTTCAAAAACTTAAATCGTCGATATCTGCTAAACTAGAAGCCGTAGAGGGTCCAAAGTTGACATAATTTTTTTTTGCCTTAAGGTAAATTCAAAAGCTTATATCTTTTGAACCAGAAAAGATAGGAGGCTGAATGACCACGCAAATTAAAATAGACATCCTACACTACATTTTTGCCGAATAAATCGATGCTCTATCTATTATAGTTTTTGAGTAATAGAGATTTTAAACTTCAAAAACTTAAATCGTCGATATCTGCTAAACTAGAAGCCGTAGAGGGTCCAAAGTTGACATAATTTTTTTTTGCCTTAAGGTAAATTCAAAAGCTTATATCTTTTGAACCAGAAAAGATAGGAGGCTGAATGACCACGCAAATTAAAATAGACATCCTACACTACATTTTTGCCGAATAAATCGATGCTCTATCTATTATAGTTTTTGAGTAATAGAGATTTTAAACTTCAAAAACTTAAATCGTCGATATCTGCTAAACTAGAAGCCGTAGAGGGTCCAAAGTTGACATAATTTTTTTTTGCCTTAAGGTAAATTCAAAAGCTTATATCTTTTGAACCAGAAAAGATAGGAGGCTGAATGACCACGCAAATTAAAATAGACATCCTACACTACATTTTTGCCGAATAAATCGATGCTCTATCTATTATAGTTTTTGAGTAATAGAGATTTTAAACTTCAAAAACTTAAATCGTCGATATCTGCTAAACTAGAAGCCGTAGAGGGTCCAAAGTTGACATAATTTTTTTTTGCCTTAAGGTAAATTCAAAAGCTTATATCTTTTGAACCAGAAAAGATAGGAGGCTGAATGACCACGCAAATTAAAATAGACATCCTACACTACATTTTTGCCGAATAAATCGATGCTCTATCTATTATAGTTTTTGAGTAATAGAGATTTTAAACTTCAAAAACTTAAATCGTCGATATCTGCTAAACTAGAAGCCGTAGAGGGTCCAAAGTTGACATAATTTTTTTTTGCCTTAAGGTAAATTCAAAAGCTTATATCTTTTGAACCAGAAAAGATAGGAGGCTGAATGACCACGCAAATTAAAATAGACATCCTACACTACATTTTTGCCGAATAAATCGATGCTCTATCTATTATAGTTTTTGAGTAATAGAGATTTTAAACTTCAAAAACTTAAATCGTCGATATCTGCTAAACTAGAAGCCGTAGAGGGTCCAAAGTTGACATAATTTTTTTTTGCCTTAAGGTAAATTCAAAAGCTTATATCTTTTGAACCAGAAAAGATAGGAGGCTGAATGACCACGCAAATTAAAATAGACATCCTACACTACATTTTTGCCGAATAAATCGATGCTCTATCTATTATAGTTTTTGAGTAATAGAGATTTTAAACTTCAAAAACTTAAATCGTCGATAATTCCTAAACGAGAAGCCGTAGAGGGTCCAAAGTTGACATAATTTTTTTTTGCCTTAAGGTAAATTCTAAAGCTTATATCTTTTGAACCAGAAAAGATAGGAGGCTGAATGACCACGCAAATTAAAATAGACATCCTACACTACATTTTTGCCGAATAAATCGATGCTCTATCTATTATAGTTTTTGAGTAATAGAGATTTTAAACTTAAAAAACTTAAATCGTCGATATCTGCTAAACTAGAAGCCGTAGAGGGTCCAAAGTTGACATAATTTTTTTTTGCCTTAAGGTAAATTCAAAAGCTTATATCTTTTGAACCAGAAAAGATAGGAGGCTGAATGACCACGCAAATTAAAATAGACATCCTACACTACATTTTTGCCGAATAAATCGATGCTCTATCTATTATAGTTTTTGAGTAATAGAGATTTTAAACTTCAAAAACTTAAATCGTCGATATCTGCTAAACTAGAAGCCGTAGAGGGTCCAAAGTTGACATAATTTTTTTTTGCCTTAAGGTAAATTCAAAAGCTTATATCTTTTGAACCAGAAAAGATAGGAGGCTGAATGACCACGCAAATTAAAATAGACATCCTACACTACATTTTTGCCGAATAAATCGATGCTCTATCTATTATAGTTTTTGAGTAATAGAGATTTTAAACTTCAAAAACTTAAATCGTCGATATCTGCTAAACTAGAAGCCGTAGAGGGTCCAAAGTTGACATAATTTTTTTTTGCCTTAAGGTAAATTCAAAAGCTTATATCTTTTGAACCAGAAAAGATAGGAGGCTGAATGACCACGCAAATTAAAATAGACATCCTACACTACATTTTTGCCGAATAAATCGATGCTCTATCTATTATAGTTTTTGAGTAATAGAGATTTTAAACTTCAAAAACTTAAATCGTCGATATCTGCTAAACTAGAAGCCGTAGAGGGTCCAAAGTTGACATAATTTTTTTTTGCCTTAAGGTAAATTCAAAAGCTTATATCTTTTGAACCAGAAAAGATAGGAGGCTGAATGACCACGCAAATTAAAATAGACATCCTACACTACATTTTTGCCGAATAAATCGATGCTCTATCTATTATAGTTTTTGAGTAATAGAGATTTTAAACTTCAAAAACTTAAATCGTCGATATCTGCTAAACTAGAAGCCGTAGAGGGTCCAAAGTTGACATAATTTTTTTTTGCCTTAAGGTAAATTCAAAAGCTTATATCTTTTGAACCAGAAAAGATAGGAGGCTGAATGACCACGCAAATTAAAATAGACATCCTACACTACATTTTTGCCGAATAAATCGATGCTCTATCTATTATAGTTTTTGAGTAATAGAGATTTTAAACTTCAAAAACTTAAATCGTCGATATCTGCTAAACTAGAAGCCGTAGAGGGTCCAAAGTTGACATAATTTTTTTTTGCCTTAAGGTAAATTCAAAAGCTTATATCTTTTGAACCAGAAAAGATAGGAGGCTGAATGACCACGCAAATTAAAATAGACATCCTACACTACATTTTTGCCGAATAAATCGATGCTCTATCTATTATAGTTTTTGAGTAATAGAGATTTTAAACTTCAAAAACTTAAATCGTCGATATCTGCTAAACTAGAAGCCGTAGAGGGTCCAAAGTTGACATAATTTTTTTTTGCCTTAAGGTAAATTCAAAAGCTTATATCTTTTGAACCAGAAAAGATAGGAGGCTGAATGACCACGCAAATTAAAATAGACATCCTACACTACATTTTTGCCGAATAAATCGATGCTCTATCTATTATAGTTTTTGAGTAATAGAGATTTTAAACTTCAAAAACTTAAATCGTCGATATCTGCTAAACTAGAAGCCGTAGAGGGTCCAAAGTTGACATAATTTTTTTTTGCCTTAAGGTAAATTCAAAAGCTTATATCTTTTGAACCAGAAAAGATAGGAGGCTGAATGACCACGCAAATTAAAATAGACATCCTACACTACATTTTTGCCGAATAAATCGATGCTCTATCTATTATAGTTTTTGAGTAATAGAGATTTTAAACTTCAAAAACTTAAATCGTCGATATCTGCTAAACTAGAAGCCGTAGAGGGTCCAAAGTTGACATAATTTTTTTTTGCCTTAAGGTAAATTCAAAAGCTTATATCTTTTGAACCAGAAAAGATAGGAGGCTGAATGACCACGCAAATTAAAATAGACATCCTACACTACATTTTTGCCGAATAAATCGATGCTCTATCTATTATAGTTTTTGAGTAATAGAGATTTTAAACTTCAAAAACTTAAATCGTCGATATCTGCTAAACTAGAAGCCGTAGAGGGTCCAAAGTTGACATAATTTTTTTTTGCCTTAAGGTAAATTCAAAAGCTTATATCTTTTGAACCAGAAAAGATAGGAGGCTGAATGACCACGCAAATTAAAATAGACATCCTACACTACATTTTTGCCGAATAAATCGATGCTCTATCTATTATAGTTTTTGAGTAATAGAGATTTTAAACTTCAAAAACTTAAATCGTCGATATCTGCTAAACTAGAAGCCGTAGAGGGTCCAAAGTTGACATAATTTTTGTTTTGCCTTAAGGTAAATTCAAAAGCTTATATCTTTTGAACCAGAAAAGATAGGAGGCTGAATGACCACGCAAATTAAAATAGACATCCTACACTACATTTTTGCCGAATAAATCGATGCTCTATCTATTATAGTTTTTGAGTAATAGAGATTTTAAACTTCAAAAACTTAAATCGTCGATATCTGCTAAACTAGAAGCCGTAGAGGGTCCAAAGTTGACATAATTTTTTTTTGCCTTAAGGTAAATTCAAAAGCTTATATCTTTTGAACCAGAAAAGATAGGAGGCTGAATGACCACGCAAATTAAAATAGACATCCTACACTACATTTTTGCCGAATAAATCGATGCTCTATCTATTATAGTTTTTGAGTAATAGAGATTTTAAACTTCAAAAACTTAAATCGTCGATATTTCCTAAACGAGAAGCCGTAGAGGGTCCAAAGTTGACATAATTTTTTTTTGCCTTAAGGTAAATTCAAAAGCTTATATCTTTTGAACCAGAAAAGATAGGAGGCTGAATGACCACGCAAATTAAAATAGACATCCTACACTACATTTTTGCCGAATAAATCGATGCTCTATCTATTATAGTTTTTGAGTAATAGAGATTTTAAACTTCAAAAACTTAAATCGTCGATATCTGCTAAACTAGAAGCCGTAGAGGGTCCAAAGTTGACATAATTTTTTTTTGCCTTAAGGTAAATTCAAAAGCTTATATCTTTTGAACCAGAAAAGATAGGAGGCTGAATGACCACGCAAATTAAAATAGACATCCTACACTACATTTTTGCCGAATAAATCGATGCTCTATCTATTATAGTTTTTGAGTAATAGAGATTTTAAACTTCAAAAACTTAAATCGTCGATATCTGCTAAACTAGAAGCCGTAGAGGGTCCAAAGTTGACATAATTTTTTTTTGCCTTAAGGTAAATTCAAAAGCTTATATCTTTTGAACCAGAAAAGATAGGAGGCTGAATGACCACGCAAATTAAAATAGACATCCTACACTACATTTTTGCCGAATAAATCGATGCTCTATCTATTATAGTTTTTGAGTAATAGAGATTTTAAACTTCAAAAACTTAAATCGTCGATATCTGCTAAACTAGAAGCCGTAGAGGGTCCAAAGTTGACATAATTTTTTTTTGCCTTAAGGTAAATTCAAAAGCTTATATCTTTTGAACCAGAAAAGATAGGAGGCTGAATGACCACGCAAATTAAAATAGACATCCTACACTACATTTTTGCCGAATAAATCGATGCTCTATCTATTATAGTTTTTGAGTAATAGAGATTTTAAACTTCAAAAACTTAAATCGTCGATAATTCCTAAACGAGAAGCCGTAGAGGGTCCAAAGTTGACATAATTTTTTTTTGCCTTAAGGTAAATTCAAAAGCTTATATCTTTTGAACCAGAAAAGATAGGAGGCTGAATGACCACGCAAATTAAAATAGACATCCTACACTACATTTTTGCCGAATAAATCGATGCTCTATCTATTATAGTTTTTGAGTAATAGAGATTTTAAACTTCAAAAACTTAAATCGTCGATATCTGCTAAACTAGAAGCCGTAGAGGGTCCAAAGTTGACATAATTTTTTTTTGCCTTAAGGTAAATTCAAAAGCTTATATCTTTTGAACCAGAAAAGATAGGAGGCTGAATGACCACGCAAATTAAAATAGACATCCTACACTACATTTTTGCCGAATAAATCGATGCTCTATCTATTATAGTTTTTGAGTAATAGAGATTTTAAACTTCAAAAACTTAAATCGTCGATATTTCCTAAACGAGAAGCCGTAGAGGGTCCAAAGTTGACATAATTTTTTTTTGCCTTAAGGTAAATTCAAAAGCTTATATCTTTTGAACCAGAAAAGATAGGAGGCTGAATGACCACGCAAATTAAAATAGACATCCTACACTACATTTTTGCCGAATAAATCGATGCTCTATCTATTATAGTTTTTGAGTAATAGAGATTTTAAACTTCAAAAACTTAAATCGTCGATAATTCCTAAACGAGAAGCCGTAGAGGGTCCAAAGTTGACATAATTTTTTTTTGCCTTAAGGTAAATTCAAAAGCTTATATCTTTTGAACCAGAAAAGATAGGAGGCTGAATGACCACGCAAATTAAAATAGACATCCTACACTACATTTTTGCCGAATAAATCGATGCTCTATCTATTATAGTTTTTGAGTAATAGAGATTTTAAACTTCAAAAACTTAAATCGTCGATATCTGCTAAACTAGAAGCCGTAGAGGGTCCAAAGTTGACATAATTATACTTTTCACGTATGTGAAACAGTATAATAACTTTGTGCTGAAGTTTGTAACACACAGAAATATTCACTTGCGACTATATAAAGTATATATATTCTTGATCAGGACGACAAGACGAGTTGATTTAGCCATGTCCGTCTGTCCGTCTGTCCGTCTGTCCGTCTGTCCGTCTGACCGTCTGTCCGTCTGTCCGTCTGTCCGTCTGTCTGTATATATACAATCTCCTCCCACAGTTTTGAAGATATCGAGCTGAAATTTTGCACAGAGACTTCTTATTCGTGCAGTCAAATCATTGGTCGGAACCGGCCATATCGGACCACTGGAACTGGTAGCCCCCATACGAAAAGAAGAAGAAAAATGAACAAAACTTGAATCGTTGTATGGAAAACTTTTTTGTTTTGTATGATAGAGTGCTGAAATTTTAAACATAGTAGTTCTACATAGTCCGACTACATGCCTGAAAGTTTCATTGAGATCGGGAAACTGGAACTGGTAGCCCCCATACAAAATGAAGAAGAGGAAGAGAAGCAATATTCACGTCGTTGTATGGACAACTTTTTTGTTTTTTAACCAATTGACTTGAAACTTTACAGTTATGTTCTTAGGGAGGAATGAAAACTATTTTGACCAAAAGTGGGCGTAGCCACGCCCACTTATAGCGAAAATTGACCCGTTGTATGGAAAACTTTTTTGTTTTTTAACCAATTGACTTGAAACTTTACAGTTATGTTCTTAGGGAGGAATGAAAACTATTTTGACCAAAAGTGGGCGTAGCCACGCGTAGCCACGCCCACTTATAGCTAAACTTGACCCGTTGTATGGAAAACTTTTTTGTTTTTTAACCAATTGACTTGAAACTTTACAGTTATGTTCTTAGGGAGGAATGAAAACTATTTTGACCAAAAGTGGGCGTAGCCACGCCCACTTATAGCGAAACTTGACCCGTTGTATGGAAAACTTTTTTGTTTTTTAACCAATTGACTTGAAACTTTACAGTTATGTTCTTAGGAAGGAATGAAAACTATTTTGACCAGAAGTGGGCATGGCCACGCCCACTAATAGCTAAACTTGACTCGTTGTATGGAAAACTTTTTTGTTTTTTAACCAATTGACTTGAAACTTTACAGTTATATTCTTAGGGAGGAATGAAAACTATTTTGACCAAAAGTGGGCATGGCCACGCCCACTTATAGCGAAACTTGACCCGTTGTATGGAAAACTTTTTTGTTTTTTAACCAATTGACTTGAAACTTTACAGTTATGTTCTTAGGAAGGAATGAAAACTATTTTGACCAAAAGTGGGCGTAGCCACGCCCACTTATAGCGAAACTTGACCCGTTGTATGGAAAACTTTTTTGTTTTTTAACCAATTGAAACTCTACAGTTATGTTCTTAGGAAGGAATGAAAACTATTTTGACCAAAAGTGGGCATGGCCACGCCCACTAATAGCTAAACTTGACCCGTTGTATGGAAAACTTTTATGTGTTTTAACCAATTGACTTGAAACATTACAGTTATGTTGTTAGAGAGGCATGAAAACTATTCATTTCAGTTTTTTTTATAGTGACACAACGTGAAAAGTATTATAGCTTCAGCCTTGCTGAAGATAGCGTCCTTACTGGTTTTTTTTTGCCTTAAGGTAAATTCAAAAGCTTATATCTTTTGAACCAGAAAAGATAGGAGGCTGAATGACCACGCAAATTAAAATAGACATCCTACACTACATTTTTGCCGAATAAATCGATGCTCTATCTATTATAGTTTTTGAGTAATAGAGATTTTAAACTTCAAAAACTTAAATCGTCGATATCTGCTAAACTAGAAGCCGTAGAGGGTCCAAAGTTGACATAATTTTTTTTTGCCTTAAGGTAAATTCAAAAGCTTATATCTTTTGAACCAGAAAAGATAGGAGGCTGAATGACCACGCAAATTAAAATAGACATCCTACACTACATTTTTGCCGAATAAATCGATGCTCTATCTATTATAGTTTTTGAGTAATAGAGATTTTAAACTTCAAAAACTTAAATCGTCGATATCTGCTAAACTAGAAGCCGTAGAGGGTCCAAAGTTGACATAATTTTTTTTTGCCTTAAGGTAAATTCAAAAGCTTATATCTTTTGAACCAGAAAAGATAGGAGGCTGAATGACCACGCAAATTAAAATAGACATCCTACACTACATTTTTGCCGAATAAATCGATGCTCTATCTATTATAGTTTTTGAGTAATAGAGATTTTAAACTTCAAAAACTTAAATCGTCGATATCTGCTAAACTAGAAGCCGTAGAGGGTCCAAAGTTGACATAATTTTTTTTTGCCTTAAGGTAAATTCAAAAGCTTATATCTTTTGAACCAGAAAAGATAGGAGGCTGAATGACCACGCAAATTAAAATAGACATCCTACACTACATTTTTGCCGAATAAATCGATGCTCTATCTATTATAGTTTTTGAGTAATAGAGATTTTAAACTTCAAAAACTTAAATCGTCGATATCTGCTAAACTAGAAGCCGTAGAGGGTCCAAAGTTGACATAATTTTTTTTTGCCTTAAGGTAAATTCAAAAGCTTATATCTTTTGAACCAGAAAAGATAAGCAAATTAAAATAGACATCCTACACTACATTTTTGCCGAATAAATCGATGCTCTATCTATTATAGTTTTTGAGTAATAGAGATTTTAAACTTCAAAAACTTAAATCGTCGATATCTGCTAAACTAGAAGCCGTAGAGGGTCCAAAGTTGACATAATTTTTTTTTGCCTTAAGGTAAATTCAAAAGCTTATATCTTTTGAACCAGAAAAGATAGGAGGCTGAATGACCACGCAAATTAAAATAGACATCCTACACTACATTTTTGCCGAATAAATCGATGCTCTATCTATTATAGTTTTTGAGTAATAGAGATTTTAAACTTCAAAAACTTAAATCGTCAATATCTGCTAAACTAGAAGCCGTAGAGGGTCCAAAGTTGACATAATTTTTTTTTGCCTTAAGGTAAATTCAAAAGCTTATATCTTTTGAACCAGAAAAGATAGGAGGCTGAATGACCACGCAAATTAAAATAGACATCCTACACTACATTTTTGCCGAATAAATCGATGCTCTATCTATTATAGTTTTTGAGTAATAGAGATTTTAAACTTCAAAAACTTAAATCGTCGATATCTGCTAAACTAGAAGCCGTAGAGGGTCCAAAGTTGACATAATTTTTTTTTGCCTTAAGGTAAATTCAAAAGCTTATATCTTTTGAACCAGAAAAGATAGGAGGCTGAATGACCACGCAAATTAAAATAGACATCCTACACTACATTTTTGCCGAATAAATCGATGCTCTATCTATTATAGTTTTTGAGTAATAGAGATTTTAAACTTCAAAAACTTAAATCGTCGATATCTGCTAAACTAGAAGCCGTAGAGGGTCCAAAGTTGACATAATTTTTTTTTGCCTTAAGGTAAATTCAAAAGCTTATATCTTTTGAACCAGAAAAGATAGGAGGCTGAATGACCACGCAAATTAAAATAGACATCCTACACTACATTTTTGCCGAATAAATCGATGCTCTATCTATTATAGTTTTTGAGTAATAGAGATTTTAAACTTCAAAAACTTAAATCGTCGATATCTGCTAAACTAGAAGCCGTAGAGGGTCCAAAGTTGACATAATTTTTTTTTGCCTTAAGGTAAATTCAAAAGCTTATATCTTTTGAACCAGAAAAGATAGGAGGCTGAATGACCACGCAAATTAAAATAGACATCCTACACTACATTTTTGCCGAATAAATCGATGCTCTATCTATTATAGTTTTTGAGTAATAGAGATTTTAAACTTCAAAAACTTAAATCGTCGATATCTGCTAAACTAGAAGCCGTAGAGGGTCCAAAGTTGACATAATTTTTTTTTGCCTTAAGGTAAATTCAAAAGCTTATATCTTTTGAACCAGAAAAGATAGGAGGCTGAATGACCACGCAAATTAAAATAGACATCCTACACTACATTTTTGCCGAATAAATCGATGCTCTATCTATTATAGTTTTTGAGTAATAGAGATTTTAAACTTCAAAAACTTAAATCGTCGATATCTGCTAAACTAGAAGCCGTAGAGGGTCCAAAGTTGACATAATTTTTTTTTGCCTTAAGGTAAATTCAAAAGCTTATATCTTTTGAACCAGAAAAGATAGGAGGCTGAATGACCACGCAAATTAAAATAGACATCCTACACTACATTTTTGCCGAATAAATCGATGCTCTATCTATTATAGTTTTTGAGTAATAGAGATTTTAAACTTCAAAAACTTAAATCGTCGATATCTGCTAAACTAGAAGCCGTAGAGGGTCCAAAGTTGACATAATTTTTTTTTGCCTTAAGGTAAATTCAAAAGCTTATATCTTTTGAACCAGAAAAGATAGGAGGCTGAATGACCACGCAAATTAAAATAGACATCCTACACTACATTTTTGCCGAATAAATCGATGCTCTATCTATTATAGTTTTTGAGTAATAGAGATTTTAAACTTCAAAAACTTAAATCGTCGATATCTGCTAAACTAGAAGCCGTAGAGGGTCCAAAGTTGACATAATTTTTTTTTGCCTTAAGGTAAATTCAAAAGCTTATATCTTTTGAACCAGAAAAGATAGGAGGCTGAATGACCACGCAAATTAAAATAGACATCCTACACTACATTTTTGCCGAATAAATCGATGCTCTATCTATTATAGTTTTTGAGTAATAGAGATTTTAAACTTCAAAAACTTAAATCGTCGATATCTGCTAAACTAGAAGCCGTAGAGGGTCCAAAGTTGACATAATTTTTTTTGCCTTAAGGTAAATTCAAAAGCTTATATCTTTTGAACCAGAAAAGATAGGAGGCTGAATGACCACGCAAATTAAAATAGACATCCTACACTACATTTTTGCCGAATAAATCGATGCTCTATCTATTATAGTTTTTGAGTAATAGAGATTTTAAACTTCAAAAACTTAAATCGTCGATATCTGCTAAACTAGAAGCCGTAGAGGGTCCAAAGTTGACATAATTTTTTTTTGCCTTAAGGTAAATTCAAAAGCTTATATCTTTTGAACCAGAAAAGATAGGAGGCTGAATGACCACGCAAATTAAAATAGACATCCTACACTACATTTTTGCCGAATAAATCGATGCTCTATCTATTATAGTTTTTGAGTAATAGAGATTTTAAACTTCAAAAACTTAAATCGTCGATATCTGCTAAACTAGAAGCCGTAGAGGGTCCAAAGTTGACATAATTTTTTTTTGCCTTAAGGTAAATTCAAAAGCTTATATCTTTTGAACCAGAAAAGATAGGAGGCTGAATGACCACGCAAATTAAAATAGACATCCTACACTACATTTTTGCCGAATAAATCGATGCTCTATCTATTATAGTTTTTGAGTAATAGAGATTTTAAACTTCAAAAACTTAAATCGTCGATATCTGCTAAACTAGAAGCCGTAGAGGGTCCAAAGTTGACATAATTTTTTTTTGCCTTAAGGTAAATTCAAAAGCTTATATCTTTTGAACCAGAAAAGATAGGAGGCTGAATGACCACGCAAATTAAAATAGACATCCTACACTACATTTTTGCCGAATAAATCGATGCTCTATCTATTATAGTTTTTGAGTAATAGAGATTTTAAACTTCAAAAACTTAAATCGTCGATATCTGCTAAACTAGAAGCCGTAGAGGGTCCAAAGTTGACATAATTTTTTTTTGCCTTAAGGTAAATTCAAAAGCTTATATCTTTTGAACCAGAAAAGATAGGAGGCTGAATGACCACGCAAATTAAAATAGACATCCTACACTACATTTTTGCCGAATAAATCGATGCTCTATCTATTATAGTTTTTGAGTAATAGAGATTTTAAACTTCAAAAACTTAAATCGTCGATATCTGCTAAACTAGAAGCCGTAGAGGGTCCAAAGTTGACATAATTTTTTTTTGCCTTAAGGTAAATTCAAAAGCTTATATCTTTTGAACCAGAAAAGATAGGAGGCTGAATGACCACGCAAATTAAAATAGACATCCTACACTACATTTTTGCCGAATAAATCGATGCTCTATCTATTATAGTTTTTGAGTAATAGAGATTTTAAACTTCAAAAACTTAAATCGTCGATATCTGCTAAACTAGAAGCCGTAGAGGGTCCAAAGTTGACATAATTTTTTTTTGCCTTAAGGTAAATTCAAAAGCTTATATCTTTTGAACCAGAAAAGATAGGAGGCTGAATGACCACGCAAATTAAAATAGACATCCTACACTACATTTTTGCCGAATAAATCGATGCTCTATCTATTATAGTTTTTGAGTAATAGAGATTTTAAACTTCAAAAACTTAAATCGTCGATATCTGCTAAACTAGAAGCCGTAGAGGGTCCAAAGTTGACATAATTTTTTTTTGCCTTAAGGTAAATTCAAAAGCTTATATCTTTTGAACCAGAAAAGATAGGAGGCTGAATGACCACGCAAATTAAAATAGACATCCTACACTACATTTTTGCCGAATAAATCGATGCTCTATCTATTATAGTTTTTGAGTAATAGAGATTTTAAACTTCAAAAACTTAAATCGTCGATATCTGCTAAACTAGAAGCCGTAGAGGGTCCAAAGTTGACATAATTTTTTTTTGCCTTAAGGTAAATTCAAAAGCTTATATCTTTTGAACCAGAAAAGATAGGAGGCTGAATGACCACGCAAATTAAAATAGACATCCTACACTACATTTTTGCCGAATAAATCGATGCTCTATCTATTATAGTTTTTGAGTAATAGAGATTTTAAACTTCAAAAACTTAAATCGTCGATATCTGCTAAACTAGAAGCCGTAGAGGGTCCAAAGTTGACATAATTTTTTTTTGCCTTAAGGTAAATTCAAAAGCTTATATCTTTTGAACCAGAAAAGATAGGAGGCTGAATGACCACGCAAATTAAAATAGACATCCTACACTACATTTTTGCCGAATAAATCGATGCTCTATCTATTATAGTTTTTGAGTAATAGAGATTTTAAACTTCAAAAACTTAAATCGTCGATATCTGCTAAACTAGAAGCCGTAGAGGGTCCAAAGTTGACATAATTTTTTTTTGCCTTAAGGTAAATTCAAAAGCTTATATCTTTTGAACCAGAAAAGATAGGAGGCTGAATGACCACGCAAATTAAAATAGACATCCTACACTACATTTTTGCCGAATAAATCGATGCTCTATCTATTATAGTTTTTGAGTAATAGAGATTTTAAACTTCAAAAACTTAAATCGTCGATATCTGCTAAACTAGAAGCCGTAGAGGGTCCAAAGTTGACATAATTTTTTTTTGCCTTAAGGTAAATTCAAAAGCTTATATCTTTTGAACCAGAAAAGATAGGAGGCTGAATGACCACGCAAATTAAAATAGACATCCTACACTACATTTTTGCCGAATAAATCGATGCTCTATCTATTATAGTTTTTGAGTAATAGAGATTTTAAACTTCAAAAACTTAAATCGTCGATATCTGCTAAACTAGAAGCCGTAGAGGGTCCAAAGTTGACATAATTTTTTTTTGCCTTAAGGTAAATTCAAAAGCTTATATCTTTTGAACCAGAAAAGATAGGAGGCTGAATGACCACGCAAATTAAAATAGACATCCTACACTACATTTTTGCCGAATAAATCGATGCTCTATCTATTATAGTTTTTGAGTAATAGAGATTTTAAACTTCAAAAACTTAAATCGTCGATATCTGCTAAACTAGAAGCCGTAGAGGGTCCAAAGTTGACATAATTTTTTTTTGCCTTAAGGTAAATTCAAAAGCTTATATCTTTTGAACCAGAAAAGATAGGAGGCTGAATGACCACGCAAATTAAAATAGACATCCTACACTACATTTTTGCCGAATAAATCGATGCTCTATCTATTATAGTTTTTGAGTAATAGAGATTTTAAACTTCAAAAACTTAAATCGTCGATATCTGCTAAACTAGAAGCCGTAGAGGGTCCAAAGTTGACATAATTTTTTTTTGCCTTAAGGTAAATTCAAAAGCTTATATCTTTTGAACCAGAAAAGATAGGAGGCTGAATGACCACGCAAATTAAAATAGACATCCTACACTACATTTTTGCCGAATAAATCGATGCTCTATCTATTATAGTTTTTGAGTAATAGAGATTTTAAACTTCAAAAACTTAAATCGTCGATATCTGCTAAACTAGAAGCCGTAGAGGGTCCAAAGTTGACATAATTTTTTTTTGCCTTAAGGTAAATTCAAAAGCTTATATCTTTTGAACCAGAAAAGATAGGAGGCTGAATGACCACGCAAATTAAAATAGACATCCTACACTACATTTTTGCCGAATAAATCGATGCTCTATCTATTATAGTTTTTGAGTAATAGAGATTTTAAACTTCAAAAACTTAAATCGTCGATATCTGCTAAACTAGAAGCCGTAGAGGGTCCAAAGTTGACATAATTTTTTTTTGCCTTAAGGTAAATTCAAAAGCTTATATCTTTTGAACCAGAAAAGATAGGAGGCTGAATGACCACGCAAATTAAAATAGACATCCTACACTACATTTTTGCCGAATAAATCGATGCTCTATCTATTATAGTTTTTGAGTAATAGAGATTTTAAACTTCAAAAACTTAAATCGTCGATATCTGCTAAACTAGAAGCCGTAGAGGGTCCAAAGTTGACATAATTTTTTTTTGCCTTAAGGTAAATTCAAAAGCTTATATCTTTTGAACCAGAAAAGATAGGAGGCTGAATGACCACGCAAATTAAAATAGACATCCTACACTACATTTTTGCCGAATAAATCGATGCTCTATCTATTATAGTTTTTGAGTAATAGAGATTTTAAACTTCAAAAACTTAAATCGTCGATAATTCCTAAACGAGAAGCCGTAGAGGGTCCAAAGTTGACATAATTTTTTTTTGCCTTAAGGTAAATTCAAAAGCTTATATCTTTTGAACCAGAAAAGATAGGAGGCTGAATGACCACGCAAATTAAAATAGACATCCTACACTACATTTTTGCCAAATAAAACGATGCTCTATCTATTATAGTTTTTGAGTAATAGAGATTTTAAACTTCAAAAACTTAAATCGTCGATATTTCCTAAACGAGAAGCCGTAGAGGGTCCAAAGTTGACATAATTTTTTTTTGGCCTTAAGGTAAATTCAAAAGCTTATATCTTTTGAACCAGAAAAGATAGGAGGCTGAATGACCACGCAAATTAAAATAGACATCCTACACTACATTTTTGCCGAATAAATCGTTGCTCTATCTATTATAGTTTTTGAGTAATAGAGATTTTAAACTTCAAAAACTTAAATCGTCGATAATTCCTAAACGAGAAGCCGTAGAGGGTCCAAAGTTGACATAATTTTTTTTTGCCTTAAGGTAAATTCAAAAGCTTATATCTTTTGAACCAGAAAAGATAGGAGGCTGAATGACCACGCAAATTAAAATAGACATCCTACACTACATTTTTGCCGAATAAATCGATGCTCTATCTATTATAGTTTTTTAGTAATAGAGATTTTAAACTTCAAAAACTTAAATCGTCGATATTTCCTAAACGAGAAGCCGTAGAGGGTCCAAAGTTGACATAATTTTTTTTTGGCCTTAAGGTAAATTCAAAAGCTTATATCTTTTGAACCAGAAAAGATAGGAGGCTGAATGACCACGCAAATTAAAATAGACATCCTACACTACATTTTTGCCGAATAAATCGATGCTCTATCTATTATAGTTTTTTAGTAATAGAGATTTTAAACTTCAAAAACTTAAATCGTCGATATTTCCTAAACGAGAAGCCGTAGAGGGTCCAAAGTTGACATAATTTTTTTTTGGCCTTAAGGTAAATTCAAAAGCTTATATCTTTTGAACCAGAAAAGATAGGAGGCTGAATGACCACGCAAATTAAAATAGACATCCTACACTACATTTTTGCCGAATAAATCGATGCTCTATCTATTATAGTTTTTTAGTAATAGAGATTTTAAACTTCAAAAACTTAAATCGTCGATATTTCCTAAACGAGAAGCCGTAGAGGGTCCAAAGTTGACATAATTTTTTTTTGGCCTTAAGGTAAATTCAAAAGCTTATATCTTTTGAACCAGAAAAGATAGGAGGCTGAATGACCACGCAAATTAAAATAGACATCCTACACTACATTTTTGCCGAATAAATCGATGCTCTATCTATTATAGTTTTTGAGTAATAGAGATTTTAAACTTCAAAAACTTAAATCGTCGATAATTCCTAAACGAGAAGCCGTAGAGGGTCCAAAGTTGACATAATTTTTTTTTGCCTTAAGGTAAATTCAAAAGCTTATATCTTTTGAACCAGAAAAGATAGGAGGCTGAATGACCACGCAAATAAATCGATGCTCTATCTATTATAGTTTTTGAGTAATAGAGATTTTAAACTTCAAAAACTTAAATCTTTTTTAAAAGCCGATCTGAAGACAATTGTCTGAGGTGTTGAGCTGTAAAATCAACTCAGTCTCATTTCAATCACTGATTTTTAATATATGGTATACTTACACAAACACATACTGCTGCGAATGAAAAAACACAACAAAATTTAAAAAAAAAATTTATAAATTTATGCAATTGAATGGAGTTATTAGCACTAACACGCCCCAAAATAAAGGGAATGTGGCAAGCAATTGTGCCATAAGTTGAACGCCTTTTTTTGTTTCTTTTTAATGATACTTTATGACTTGCAGAGGGCAAAGAGAAGATTTTCTACTAAGAAAGCCAATTGCGGAAGCAAACATATGTGTCTTTGAAGTCAACTGAATAAAAAATGCTACTTTAGCTTCCGTTTTCGTTGAAGAACACAAATGTTAAGCTCTATTATTACCAGATAACCCGTGGTGAGAACGTTATTGATCAACCAAACAGATCATTTTTAAACGAAATTTACTTATGATGTGTTACATAAATTTTGCAAAGAATATAAAACAACTGAAGACTTTGACCACTGAACTTTAACCCAATTTGAATGCAAGTTCATACAACAATATGACAGCTAAAAAGAAGAAGTAGAAGTCAATAGAAGTCGATGCCAACTGGTGAACGCCGACTGTCAAGCTGATGTCGATGGCAAAGTTGAAAATCAATGAAAATTGACTGATTTGAATTTTATAGCGAAGCCATAATTCTTGGCCACAAATCACCTTTCCACATTTGGGTGTCAAACAACAAAACAACAACAAACGAAATATTTGACAAAAAATAATTGCAAACTAAAAACAAAAGTTGAATGATAAATAAATGAATAAAAAAATGAAAAAACGAAAAAAAAAAGGCTTGCAAAATTTATGGCTGCATGACAGCGAATGCTGCAAGGTCAGAATTTTGGAATGGTGCAGCGCCATCTATTGGCAAAAAGCACACACACACAAGCACACTTATGAATACCGTTAGGAAAATAACTAATAAAGCAAAAACTTTGCCAAATTGACAGGAATTGCAAGATCATGTTGAATGTGTGAATGTGTGTGTGTGTGTGTGTGTGTGTTTAGTGTATTGCGGCATTTTCTATGCCAATTTCAATTCTGAGTCTAATTGGATTAAAATAAAAGTCATGAATTTGACTTGGAGCTAATGCGATGACTAAGCGCGGTGGCAAAGGTGTGGCCGAAATGTGCGGCGACGCCGACGGCATCGAGCGGACCGGGAATAAAAAATAAGCGAAAATCTTGGCACTGAGCTGCATTTGACTTTGATTTGTGGTGCGAGCGATAAAACAAAAATTCAAGAAACAAAAAAAAATCAACAAAAAACAAACAAACCTGGGAAAGAGAACATGTTTAAAGCTGTCAAACACAAAAGCAACAAACAAAAAGTAGACAAACAGACAGACAGATAGACTAACAAACGTTGAAAAGTGTTGAAAAGCATAGTACCGAAGAAGAAGAAGAAGAAGTGAAAGAAGGGAAAAGATATCGCGTGCCGCATGCCTCGTGCATAATTCAAATAATGATAAAAATTATATGACACATCCGCACTTTCAATGCGGCAAAAATTTCCAAATCCATGTGTATGTGTGTGTGTGTGAGTGTGAGTGTAAAAGCATTTCCATGAAAATTCCCAAGGTAAAACAATGAGACGAGCAAATGAGACGGGAAGGTCACGTGAAAAACAGTGAAAATCAAAGACAATTTCACCACAGAAGTTCATTTATGTAAAAGAAACGAAAAAAAACTAACGAATAACGAACTTTTAAAGTGAAAAATGATGTCAAAATTTAAATACATCCATCTACAAATCAGATGATTAAAATAAAAGGTACAACAGACCACACAAAGTGTTCTTGATCATTATCAAACGAATTTAGTTGTTTCCGCAAGGCTCGAGTACTCCTACTTATACGGATTGGATTGGATCAACTATGTCTATGTGTGCAGGGTATCACATATTCGCATATACTTGATGAATGAAAGTTTCAGAAGTTCAGCTCAGCCGTAATAATCCTAAAAATAATCGTTAAGCTTTTCTAATTTGACATTTTTAGGTTTTCTTATTTTTTTTTTTTTTTTGATTTGTGAATTGCTTTCTACTTCTACTTTGGTAATAAATCTGTTTAACTTTTCTGCTGTTTTTCTTATTATTATAACTTTTTTTTTTTTTTACTTTCTTCTGCACACAAGTTCAACGCCAGACCAGACCAGACGTCGTTGTTGGTGACAATGGGAACGGAATGAAGCTGAAAGGCGCGAAAAAAAAACGCAAATCTTTGCAAACAACAATAGGCAAATAAATTAAAGCATTTCAACAACAACAAATGAAGATGAGCTTTTCACTTTTCACGACAGTCGCTGCTGACACCGAATGAGCAAGAGCATGGGATAGAGTGAGAGAGAGAAAAACAGAGCTAGAGCGAGAAGGTCTGAGAAGAAGACTGACAAAGCCAACCAAATGATTTCACTGAAATTCAGTGTGCTAATGTGAGTTTGAATTGCGGTTTGTTGTAGAACTCCAACCGACAGCATCAGTTTCATGTCAACTAAGAAAAAAAAACCAAACTTATAAAAATCATAAAATAAGCAATAACAACAATAACTGGGGCTTAGTTTGCAACCTCAAAGTGTGTGTGTGTGTGTGTGTGTATGTGTTGGCGTGTGTACATGTATATATTTTGCAATTGCTGTAAGTGAAACTGTTTTCACACTGTATATAAATAAATAAACGAATATGTAAATAGCGATTCTTGAACGTCTTTCTGTATCTTAATGCGACGGTGGGACAAGGTAGCTAAATTCGATGCAAGTATCTACGTATATAGGCTAAAGACGACACTGCCGCACAAAGTAATGCCGATGGCTGAAAGCGTAATTTTCACATTGTGGTTAATTTTCCAGCACGCGGTTTTTGCAATGATGATAAATCTAACTGACAATGAAAGTCAGTGAAATTTATGTGGCAAATGCAAAATGCGATCAAAATAATAAATAAATTTCATTGACATGAACGGAAGTAGAAAACGTGCGAAAAAGAGCGAGAAAACGAGAGAGAGAGATAATATACAAATAACAATAAAAACTTTGAGTCGTTTGCATACGAAATCAAATTTTTAACGTTATAAAATAAATAAGTTGCCTATTTGAAAAGTAAATTCGAAATAACGCATAAATAGATGATAGATTGTGTCAGTGACAGACGCACTTCTGCGTCGAAGAGCCACTTGAGTCAAAAACTTGACGCAGTTGCTTCATTGATCGGGTGAAACGAATTAAGTGCTGGCCAGCTCAATTCCACTTCAAGTTGCACGGGCACTTAAGCTAGGTCAATGTGGATGACTCCCCAAAATTTAGCTGCAAAATATTGAAATATCGATTATATTTGATTTGCCGATAACAACACGAGGGTTAGCAAAATGCCACGGTTGCCAACTTAAAGTTTTTCCCCTAAATTTAGGGGTTTTTTGAGTCAAATGGATTTTTTTAAGGGTGCTATATTTTCACGGGTTTTCCCACGTATTTTTGTTTAAACAGAATTTTTATGAGCTTCTTGTCACCTCTGCTGTCTGTTTACAATAATATTTACTTAAGGCTTTCTGGTCAGAGTTTAGGGCCAGTTTTTAAAGTTGGTAACAATGCGAAATGCAGCTGACTGCAAGTTGATCAATGTTCTGGTCAGCCTGGCCACTGATAAACTGGCCTATCAAGATTTAATGATCTTGAGATTATTTGATGTTTGATTAGTTGAGTCAAGTTTGTCACAATTGTTCACTCACATTATCAATCGCTTGTTATACAATATGTCAAAGGCGCCCATTTATTACTCCGCTGAAGAAGTGGAACGTGTTCTGAACTGGCCACTGGTCAATGATGCCGTTGAAGCGGCGCTTGTGGCTGTTGGACGCACACAGTCACCGGAGGAAGATGACGTTAAAAGGAATCCTAATGCCCGCTCATATGCCAGCCAACCGCCTCGAGTCATTACAAGCGCAGCGAAGGATAGAAGCAAACTGCTGCTAGCCATGCCCGGGTTTGTGGGCAACTATCAATTGAGCAACGGCAAGGTGGGATCCCGCAATACGCTTGGCTGCAAACTAGTGACGTCGTTCTCAGGCAATGCACGACAGCAGCCGCCAATACCGAACATCTTGGCCAATATTTTACTCTTCGACACGGAGACTGGGCGATTAAATGCCATTGTCGATGGCACAGACATAACCACATGGCGCACAGCCTCTGCCTCGGTTGTTGCTACCAAATATCTTTATTTTCGACGTTTCGGACCACAAGCCGAGCGTGAGCGCATCATTGATGTCGCCATCGTTGGCTGCGGCGTACAAGGACAGATACACGCTCTGGCCATGTGCAGTAACTTTCGCGTACGTAACATCTATCTATGGAATCGTACAGCCAACAAGGCTGTCCAACTGGCCCAGCAACTCAACGACTTGCACTTGAGCGAAACAAAGGTGCACGTGTGCGAGAGCGCCGGCGCGGCTGTGCGCAACGTTGACATCATTTGCATTGCAACATTTTCGCCTGAAGCGCTCATTCGCTATGAAGATGTGCGCCAACAACGTTCACTTCACATCAATGGTAAGTGTTTGTGACTGACATAATTGGATACGATTTAACATGCTTGTTGATGTTCATTAACAGCTGTCGGCGCCGGTCAAGTCCACTTTGGTGAGGTGGGTCAAGATATATATGATCATGCCAACGTCTATGTGGACAGCATGGCCAGCGCTCGTGTTGAGCTAAAGGATCTTAAAGCTAACATTGTCGGCGAGGTGGGTGAGGTGATATTGCAAGAAAAATATCCAGCCACCGAAGGTTACACAGTTTTTCAGGCAATGGGTAAGAGTCACCTGCTCTATTTTTAATTTCACTCATTTTTTAATTTGCTCAACTATGTTTTCACAGGCATCGCAGCAGAGGATGCTTGCGTGGCACAGGCCGTCTGTGAGGCGCTCTCGCTGCCAAGCAGTCGCCTCTAACGTACTTGTGGCTTGAAGTCTACAGTAATTCTTGATCCTTAGTTTAAAAAACTCTAAACAATTCTTACTGCTACATATTCCATAGAATTAGAATAACGTTGATAAGGGTAGCAATGCCCAAAAAAAATTTGTAATAAAAATGTACATAGATGCCGTTATAATAATAATAATGTAATGTAATTTCTTTTTATAATCACGCAGTTCTTTTTTTTATTCGTTTGCCTTTTGAAAATAGTCAATTCCGCCCGCGCAAACCAATCAAACTATCGTTATTTGGTAATTGGAAACCGTGTCTGCGAAAGATACATTTGCGTCAAATTTGAAGCGGTCGAGGGCCATATGACAAAGTCGCGTTAGTACAGCTGGGTCAATCCTTTGCGTTGCACCGCCACTTGGGCCATGTCAATATTGATGACTCCCCCACATTCATCGGTGTTAATTGACTCTTAACGGGGTGTGCGAGAAAGAGACCACATGCAGTACACCAAACGCGCACTTTGTGTTCTGCACTCTTCAGATTCACTAATGCTGCTGACGCCTGCAGCGCTGTTCTGCCAACGTAGGCGTTGAAAACGCAAAAATTAAACATTTTGTTATAAATTTTTGTTGAAATCAGTTTTGAAATTTTTATTTTTTAATTTTTTTTTATATTTTTTTCCATTTTGTTTTTTTTTTTGTTTTTCTCTCATTTTATTACTTACTTGTTTAGTATTTTCATATTATTTTAGCGTAACTTGTTGGGTTGATTTTTTTTGTTTTCGTTTAGCTCACATTTAAACATTTATATTTATTTATATTTTGTTTTCGTTTTTCTTCTTTTTTTTGTTTGTTGTTTTGTTTTTGTTGGGATTTCTCATTGAATTTCTTTTTGTTTTTGTCTTTCGCCATGCCTTCTCATTTAATTCGCTTAAACATTTGTTTCGCACAACTTCTTCTTCTTGTCCCTTGCGTTATTTGTGTGTGCATTTTTCAGTTTTCATCGTTTTTGTCTTTTTTTTTTGTCTGTCTCTTATATTTCTCTTTCATTGTTTTTGTTTGTGGCTTTTTCGGCTACTTCAGGTTTGTTTCCTTCATCAAATCTTCAATCAAATTTCATTAATTTTCTTGTATAACTATTTAATTATTTATTATTATTTTTGTTCATTCAATCTGATATTTTATTTAATCATCAATCTCTCGCTTTTTCGCTTCTTTAAAGTTAATAATTATTTTTAATTGTTAATAAAATACTCAACAAATAATTTTCATACACATTATAATTTCTTTATGAATCATCAATTTTAGTTGCTATTTTTGTTTTTTTTTTTTCGATTTCTCTGTATTTTTTTTTTTTTTTTTTGTTATCCTTTAATACTTCAATATTTTTATTATTATCGATTTTTGTTTTATTTTATATATATCTGTGTCATTGTTATTATCAAACGGCATTTAAAAAAAAAAAGAAATTAAAAAAAATCAGAATTTATAAAAAAAAATATCAGGAAAAATATTATAAACAAAGAAGAAGAAAAATGTTGCATTACATTAAAATTTAAAAACATTATTTTTATTATTCATAATAATACACGATAATAAAAAAATACATTTTTTTTCTTGTTTTCATTTACTTAATTAATTAATGCATAAAGTATAATAATTTATAGCATAGTTTTTAAGCTAGAAAAAGATTTCTGCGCTTTCGTTCGCGCAATTTTCAATTTCATTTCTTTGCAACAATCGCAACTTTTCAAGTCTAAAATTTTATATATATAAAAAAAAAAAAAAAACATCTTACTCATTCACACACACACAAACAAAAAAGTATATAATTAAATATACATGTATGTGTATACGCACATACATATATGTATATATTTAAAATTAAAATAGCGCTGAATGGTCACAGTAAAGTAAAATAAATGTTGACACACACGCTGGAAAATAATAATATATAATAATAAAAAAAAAGCTTAAATTAGCGAAAAAAAATGCATTAAAATAGACACTAAAATGTAAAGGAAAGTACTTTGCTTAATTTTTATTTTAAACCTTTGCGTTATAGTATTTTTTTATTATATATATATTTATATATATAAATACATATATATGTATATACACATAAATGTATATTATATATATATGTATTTTAATGATTAATTAAATTTAAATATTTACAATAATTCTTAGCGAAACGCTTTCACTTTGCTTAGTAATGTTTTATTATTATTATTATTATTTTTCTCTCTTTTTTGTTAATAGATATTTAAATATAAATAAATATAAATATATACATATATATAAATATACATGTATATGTATATATTTATAATTATTTCCTCACGCTTTGCGAACAATTTTATTAGTAATTTGTTTGTGTTTTTGTTTTTTTTTTTTTCTTTTTTGTAGCTTAAAACTAATTTTATGTAAGTTCATCAATTTTACTCTTACTAACTTAAAATTAATGAAAAAAAAAATTGTATTTTTGTTTTTATCGTTAAGTTATTATTTATAATAATTTTTTAATGTTTAACGTAAATAGCTTTGCTCGGTCCGTTGAACAATTATTATTATAACTTTTTTGTTTACTTATTTTATTTAATTTCTTGTTGATTATTTTTTTTATGCCTTGTGTCATTTTTTTTTTTTTTTTGTTTGTTAATACATTAACATGCTGCATAATTTATCGTTTTTTTCCATTATTTGCATAATTTATATTGTTTTGAATTGTATTGTTGTTGTTGTGGTGTTGCCTTTGCCACGCCGTTGTTTATTTGGCATTACACACACACAGACACGTAAATTACAATAGTAATTTATTATTTTGCGGGTCTTTCATATAATTACTACCATTTTTTTTTTATTATGCGTATAATAAAAACTATTTTTTTTTTATTTTTTATTTTTTTTTTTTTTATCAATAGTTATAATTATGAATTATGTATACATATATATCATTTTAAAGAGTTGGTACAGTTATAATTATTTAATTAAATATGTATATTTAATAATAATAAAAAAAAAATAGGTATGGGCGCCTTTAAGCGATCTCCTTTTCATGTATCATATTATTATATATACTATTATTATATACATATATATATAGAGATATATATATAATAATATTATATCTAATTTTTGCATTCATTGAATTTTATTTTTATTTTTTTTTTCTATTCCCTTTTCTCTGTGCTTTGTTTTCATATTTTTTTGCTTTTTGCTTTTAATTTTTTATTTCTGTATATCTGTTTCAGTACGATGCTGTTGATTGACGAGTTTTGTTGTTGTAATATCGAATTTATTATTGTTGGTTTTTTTTAAAAAGATTCTTAAAAAAAATGTTTGGCATTAAAAACCGAAAGGTCAAAAGTCAAAAATTGACTATGTAAAATATATAAATCTGTTTTGTTTTATACACAAATTCAAAATAATTAAGAAAATTTGGGGGGGGGGGGGGGGGGGGTGGGGGGGGGAAGGGCAATATTCTAGTTTCCTTTTTTTGTTGTCTTCATAACGATTTATTTAACTATTGTAATTTCTTGATTGGTTTTTATTTCAACAATTGAAAACAAAACTCATCTTTCGAGTCTGCTGATTTTCATTTACTTTCTTTCTTTCTTTTTTTGTTTTTGTTTTGTTTTTTGTTACATTCGGTTTTTTGTTATAGTGTTGTTGCTGCTTCTTTCATTTGTGTTTGTTGCTGCTTGCTTTATAATATGTCCTATACTAATTAAGCTACACATATGAAAAAAAAAAAAAAAAAAACAAAAGAAACAGTTTTCTCGAGTGCAGCAAACTTCTTTGCTGTCGCGTTACCTCTCTCTCTCTTTCTTTCGGTGTTGTTTATCACTTCGCTATCGAATTGTTTGACTGCACACAAGCACTTTTCTCCCTCGCACACAAATAAAATTTCTTTTTTATTTTACAGCGACTTTTTTTTCTTAATCTTTCTGGTTTTGTTTTTATACTTTTTCTTAAGTTAACAAAAAAAAAAAAAAAAAAAAGTACTCATTGCAGCATTTTTGAATGCTGCATCCCTTCTTATCTCTTTTGCATTGTTTGCATTAACGCGTTTTTTATCACATTTAATATATATATATATAATTTTTTTGTTTTTTGTTTCTTTAACTAACTTTAGTGTATTTTTTTTTATTTATTTTTTTTTTGTTTTACTTTTCCTTAACTCATTATTTCTGTTTTATTTCCTCATTAATTTGTTGTTGTTTTCTCTATGAAGAGCAAAAATCATTGTTGCTTGTTGCTCTCTCAACTGGCAACTGTTTATCCTCCTTGTTTACATTCTTCTTCTTTAACATTGATGATTGATTTGAATGAGTGAATGATGTGGTGTCTGATTTGTTGTTGTGTTGTGTTATGTGTTGTTTTACAGCAAACTTTATATATTCCATACAAAATTCTTGTTTCGAGTTTTTTGTCGTCGTTGTAGTTGTCGTCGTCTCCGCATGTACAATAATTCTGACTGATTTGGTACATACTCCTCCACCGGCAGTGTGAATTATATTTTCTTTACAGCCGCCATAAGCTGCGGCGATGGTGAATCAACATTTTGCAGCAATAATTGTTGCAGCAACTGTTGCTGTTGCTGCTGCTGCTGTTGCTGTTGCCTTGGTTCATTTGGCTGTGGCTGTGGCTGTTGCTGCTGTTGTTGTTGTTGTTGTTGCTCTGCTATAGGTTGACGTTGTTGGTGTTGGTGCCAGCGACGGTATTTCGAATGTGACGTAACTGTTTGTTTGCCTTGTCGGCTACTACTGCTTTTTGTTGTTTGTTGCTGTTGTTGTTGTTTTTTATAAAATTTCGCATCAATTACAGTTTCATAACTTTTTGTCGTTGGTGTTGTTATTGTTGTTGCCGCCAACGAAAACGATGCCGATGCAGACGTAGATGCTGCTGCTTTTGATGATGCACTTGCAGCTGTTGATAACGTCGTCGTAAATGAAAGAGCAGTGGTAGCGGCAGCAGCAGCAGCAGCAGGAGTAGCAGCACCAGCACCACCACCAACTTCAATGACTGTCGCTTGGCTATTGTGATTCGTATTTGTGCTAGTAGTGTTATTATTGCTGCTACTGCCGCCACCAATACCGCCGCCGCCACCAACACCTCCACCACCGCCGCCACTACTATTAGTCGTTATAGCTGTTGCTGTCGTCATTGCCGTTGCTGCACTGATGGTGGTGGTGCCGCCGCCGCCGACGCCGCCGCCACCATTGTTGCTCAAGAATTATGAATTGGAATTACGTTTGGTTTGCAGCTAGGATGAACTTGACTGATTCAAATTGCCAAACATGCCAGCTGAAAATGATGTCTGCCCGGCTGAATTCGCCTGCGATGTGGATGATTGCTGTGCCTGTTGTTGTTGTGCCTGCTGTTGCTGTTGTTGCGCCTGTTGTTGTTGCGTTAATGAGCCACGTCCATGTTTTGGTATTGGCGGTTGTATATATTCATGCCGCGCCAATGCAAATACATCCATGCGATCCTCTTTACGATACGCCAAACATCCGCGTATGAAACTCTACAAATATTCATAAATAGATTCGGAATTATAAAACAAAATGAAAAAAAAAAAAAAAACACAAAATTTACCTTGGCTTCATTGGAAACAGTCGGTTTATTGGAGAACTGAACTTCAGTTGCCTTCAGTATGGTATTCTCCTCGAGTATGGTTGCCTGCGATTGATTGTGTCCAAATGGTTTTTTGCCATACAAACACTGATAGAATATGACACCAACACTCCAGACATCGACTTTCGATGAGATTTTTGGCGGATTCTTACCAACCACAAAGCATTCTGGTGGCAAATACCTATTTTATTTCACAAAATAAAACAAATAATACATGTCATTAATGTTATTAACACCTTCATAAACTTCAACTAAACAACAACTCACCAATACGTGCCAGCGCCTTGCGATGTCAAGTCCATACCATGATCTGGATTATAATTTTCATCGTCCATCACCTTTGATAGACCGAAATCGGTAATTTTGATCTCGCCACAAACATTGCCCTCCGTCAGCAATATATTGCCCGGCTTCAGATCATAGTGTATGACTGGTGGCTTAATCTCATTCAAGTACTTTAGCGCAGAGACAACCTATTTATCGTGTAAAGACGAAAAACGTATTATTATTAATAAAAATCAAAAAAGATCAAACCAAACAATTGATTTCAGTTCAAATATCATACCTGCATAATAATTGAACGCGCCTCGCGTTCGGGTATAGTCTTATGCTGCTTTAGATAGAAATCTAAATCGTGGCCATCACAATATTCAAGAACTGTACAAAAAGAATTCGCATCGATCTCGAAGACATCATATAATTTTACCACACGCGGATGATCCAATGCCTTGTGTATATTGTATTCTCGCAGCGCATGTCTATGGAATAGCATTAAAACAAATGATACAATGAGTAAATATATATATATATAGATAATACAATCTTCTCTCTCTTCGCTTTACAAACCAACAGTTGGTTCTGTAACTGTTACGAACTATAGCTGCTCATAGTTAAACAATTCACCGCCCCCTACAACCCTATGGTCTAGTAACCTTTATAAACTGCTGTCAACAACTATGAACTTCACCGCCCAATGATTCTTTCTTTTATTTTTCCTATTACAGATACTTCTTTCTACAACGACTACTGCACTACTCACTTGATGTAATTAGCTTTCTTATCCTCCTTCCAATCCTTGTTCAATTGGTGCACCTTACATGCGACATAGCGTTGCTCCTTTAAATCAAACGCCTTATGTACTTCCGAAAAGCCGCCTTTGCCGAGTAACATCAACAGCAAATAACGATCGTTCAGCACGGGATGATTATTGAAGCGGGACTAAATGGTAAAAAAAACAAAAAAAAAAAAAAATATATAAATATAATATGAAATAGGTTTCCTATTACGATCGTTATAGATCATATATATATGATAATGTGAAATCCAACTCACCTGATCTTCATTGAGTATACGCTTCAGTTCGCGGATATGCAGATTGCGCTCACGTTCAAGTTTCTCCATTTCGAGCTGCAGATCAGCATCCTCTTTCTTGAGTGCGTTCTGTCGCAATTTCAATATCTCGTCGTATTCATAATACTCCTGCGCTGTATATGCACCTGAGACGGGATCGGGCTTAAGGAACGTTGCTGAATCAGAACAACTGCCACTACTGTCATTACCACCGCGTCCGGAACCACTGCCGCCACCACCACCACCTCCTCCGCCGCCACCGCCACGATCTGACAAACGATCACCGACACCGGTTGTACTGCCAGCATTTGCATTACCTGCACCGCCACCGCCGCCATTATGAAGCAATTGCGATTGATTTGCCTGTGTCGAATTGGAGCGTGACAGACCACGACCACTACCGCCCGCATTTGTACCGCCTATACCGCTATCGACACCACTATTACCGCCACCAAGACGATCCCCACAGCCGGCCGCCAATGTTGATGAATCATTTGAATTCGAATTCTGTTGTTGTTGGTTGTTTTGATTATTGTTGTTATTACGTTTACGTCCCGACTCGGCCGGTCGTTTCTTCATCAATTGCTTCTTTTGGCGATCGATCTCCTCACGTTCAGCGGTAATCTCTTCTTGCCGCCGGCTAAGCTCCTGAAACGCATAGCCATCCGTCCAATTCTCCTGGAATGTGGCACCCACACGTTGCGTCACAAATTGACCGAGACGCAATCGATTTTGCATGCACTTCTGTCGGGCCTCCTTTTTCTCAATGCTGCTTTTCTCTTTAAGCAATTTCTTAACAACTTCTATGCACTTAGCTATCTGCGACTTGTGCTGATCAATCATCTTCTGATGGGCGATTATCTGGCATTTCTGCTCATCGGACAGTCTTGTCATTTCGTCGAGTTTTGATTTGCCCGACTCAATTTCTGTATCACGCTCCTGCAACTCAATAAACGAGATATCCGTTTGCGTTGATTTCGCATACGTAATCGCTGCTGGTGGCGGTGGTGGCAGTGGTGGAGGTGGTGCACCGCCGGTACTTGTGGCGCCGAGTATGCCTAACGTATTTAGCTGATGCGTCGATACGACAACACCGGCGGCGGTAGAAGTTGCGGGAAGCTGTTGCGACTGCTGCTGTGACTGCACAACACCGCCTTGTTGAGGCGGTGGCTGTTGTTGCTGTTGTGGTGCCACTGATTGCGGTACTGGGCCGCCCATACAACTGGCGCCGAGTACACCAACCGCGACACCGACACCAACGAGTGCACTCAGTGGCGTCTGTGGAGGAACCATTGAATTGGAAGTCTGTTGCTGCTGCTGTTGCACCTGCACCTGCTGCTGCTGTTGACGCTGTTGCACCTGTTGTTGCTGTTGTTTGGCAGCAGCAGCCGCTGCAACAGCTGCTGCCGCCGCTGACGGATTGCCATAATGGAATTCTGGCGTTGCTTGTGCATTGGGCGTTTGCGTCTGTGGACTAGGTGGATGATACATGGAATACGCATTGGCGGGTTGTACCTGTGGTGGTGGCGCCTGTGTCTGTTGCTGTGCAACCGAAACGGCAACTGACGAAGGCGATTTAGCACCACCGCTATTACCGCCAACCGAATGCTGACGCATCGTACTATTTGCATTGCTCGCTCCAACGCTGCTGTGCTGTTTATTAAAGTAGTCATTTATCTTTTTGCTATCGTTGCCGGTTAGCAAGAGTCGCGCATTCTTGCCACCGCTAGGCATGACACAGCGATCCGGCGGATTGCTTATTGTCAGTGAGAGGCCACCCTTGTTCAATGCACTCGAAGTGCCGCCTGTACCGCTTGGCCCAAAGGATAAACCTTTAGCCGGCTTCAGTCCAACATTATTACCGGCACCATTGCCGCCGCCACCACCACTATCCTCTGTCGAGGGTGTGGCCATTTTACGTTTACGTTTCCGTTCAGCTGGTGTCCGTGGCAATTTCTCCATTCGACCGCCATTGCCACCGCTACCACCACTACTGCTATTGTGTTGCTGCTGCTGCTGTGACTGAGCACCAGCTCCTCCACCGCCAACAACCGGTACACCAGCGCCGCTCGCACTTAACATATCAGCTGGGGCTAAACTAGCGATTAGAGCGCCTGCACCAACGCCACCGTTGTTCGAGTGTAAGCCGACCAATTGTGTATTCGGTATACCGCTCGCTGTTACAACTGCTCCTGCATTTAACATATCGCTAACATCTTTCTCACTGTGCGACGAACCTGTGCTCATATTCGAGTCTGGGTTACTGCTATGACCACCGCTGTGGGTGGGCACTAAACCCGCTGCAGCTGCTGCTTGCTGTTGATGATGCAGTGCCGCAACTGCTTGTGTCTGATGATGGTGTTGTTGCTGTTGTTGTAACAATTGTTGTTGTTGTTGTTGATGATGATTACCGAATGTGGCTTGTTGTGGTGGCGGTGGTGGTGGTGGTTGTTGTTGTTGCTGTTGCTGAGTGTGATGATGTTGTTGTTGTGTCAAATGTTGCAATTGCAATTGATGTTGCTGTTGCAGGTGCTGCTGTTGTTGTTGCTGCTGTTGCTGCTGCTGTTGTTGTTGCTGCAGCTGTTGTGGCAATAATTGTGCCTGTTGCTGCTGTGCTTGCTGCTGACTATGATGATTAACAAAGTGATGTTGCTGCGCTTGCTGTTGCTGCTGCTGTGTTTGATGATGACTTATAGCCGCTGTGGTCTGTGGTGCCATCTGCAATTGAGCGCCCGCTGACATCTGTAAAAAACAAAATATACAAATTTTCAATTATTATCATAAATATTTTAAGTCCATTCATAAATATTCATTGATATATGTATGCACATGCATATATGTATGTATATATATATTTATTTTACTTTAGTTTTTCGTTTTGTTGGGTTAGATTTGCAGCAATTAGCTGTTGATGAATTATGAAATGCCGGAATGCGTAGCATAGTATGCGTGTTTATATGTATGTAAGCGTGAAAGAGAGGAAGCAACCGTAAACTGCCCGGTATTTACTCTGACTAAATGATTACCGATTGTAGATTAGATTTATGTGTGCTGCCATACGTGTATTAAAACTGTGCTACACATGTGTAAATATTCACTGACGTATGTATATAATATATTACAATTACAATTTTAGCACAATACGATTTTACATTGACCCTCAACAAAACAACAAATGTTTTATTCGTGCTGCAGCAAATTGTTCTTGTATTCGTAGTCGTATTTATATTCCTGTTTCAGTTTGCTTTTCTCCTATCGATAAAAGTCAAAGACAAACCGATTAATATGTCGGTCGATTGGTTTGGATCGAACGTACGAACGAACGGTCGTCACCGCTAATCGGACCGACAGACCGACCAACCAACCAACCGGCCTGTGTGCACGCTAATTGAATGTATATATGTACATATGTGTATGTGAGAGTGAGTACAAGAGAGTGAACATGGGGTTCAAATGGAACACAACAAAACGCGAAAAAGTTCACAAACAGAGCGAGAGAATGAGTACGAACGAGTGAGCGAATCTCGGCTTTGCCTATGCGCGCGTGTACTTATTTAAATGTGTGTGTGTGTGAGCGAGACGTATGTATGTATGTATATGCGCGAGTGTAAGTTGTAGAAATATTTTATCAAAGCAAAAGAGTAGGCAAAAAGGAAAAAACAAAAAAAAAAAAAAAGAATTAAAAAAAAAAAAACACAAAAAAACAAAATTAAAATGGCTACCCTACACAACATACAAAACGTCGTCGGCGAGTTTAATTTTGTATTTTCTGTTGTTAATTTGTCGTTTCTGCTTCTGCTGCTGCTGCTTCTTCTTCTTCACTGGCTTTTGTCTGTATTTTATGTTTTTCTTTTTGAATAACGTTAAATTATTCCCTGTTTATTATAATTATTTATTCTTTTATTTGGCTTTGTGCGTTGGCTGCCGATATTATTTAATTTTTTTTTTTTTTTTGTTTAAATTCAAAATTGAAGTTTCATTTGGTTTTGTATATTTAATAACAAATTGACTATTGTTCACCTTCTTCAAACGCCGCATTCTATTTTCACAACTGCTTTATTAATAATTCTTGCTGTCTTTCGACGTTTTTTGTTGTTTTTTTTTTGTTTTTTCTTCGTTTTATTCTTCGACTTTTGCACTTTTCTGCACACTCATTCATCGACGGCTCCTCCTCCACCCGACTTTTGTGTCTTCCTTGTTGCTGCTGCCGACAATAATGCAGCAACGCAAATTTTCCGAAAATTCAACATCACAAGTAACAAAAATTATGCGAACTAAACACTTTAATTTCACGATTTCTCGCGTTGTGCTCGAAATTGGTTTAGTTAAATTTTTCTCGTTTTTTTTTTATTTATTCATTTTTTTTTTCGTTTTGTTAGTCGGTCGGTCCGTTTGTTGGTTTTCTGTTTGATATTTCTTCTTATTGAGGAGCGAGAGGCACAAATACAAAACACACAACTACAACTATGAACATTTAAAAAAAAAAAAAAAAAGTTACGAAAACCGTGAAGCAAAGGAACAAACGAACTTGAGAGCGAGTGTGAGCGAAAAAGAATGTACGAGCAAATGCACGAATAAATGAGCGAGCGAGCAAACGAACGTACGAACGGGCGAGCGAACGAGCGTATAAATGAGCAAGCGGAATACAACAGTTCAGTTAGGTTTTTAAACGCGACGAATTTTAATTTTTTTCTTCGTCTTTTTCTTCTTGATGTTGGTTGTTGGTTGGTTTTTCTGTACTCTACACACACTGCTGCGCTCTGTGCGCTCTGTTGACGGCTCTGCCAACAAAGACGATGCTGTTTGATGACTGGCAATGCTTCCACGGTGACTCCTCAACACTATTTCTTTCGGAAATTTGCGAAAATTAATCCGATTGACAGTTTCGTTTTCTCCGCTTTATATTTTTCGTTTGTTCGCTGATTTCGTTCATTCGTTCGTTCGTTCATTCGTATGTCCGACCAGACGAGACCAAACGCCTACTTCTACCCGCTCTCCGGCTCTTGCTCTTCTACTATTTACCACTCCACCAACACATTACATTCACTCACTCACTTTTGGGCAGGAGAGCGCAACACTCGCACGCTCTTTTACTCTATCACACTCTATCTCATCGTCAACAAACAACTACTTTGCCGTCGTCGTCGTTGTTGATGATTTGAATTCAATTTTTCGATCTCTCTCTCTCTCTAACTCTATTGAATGCATACACAAGCTCTCGCGAGCGCATACAGCCGGCGTCTTCCAACAATTTCGCGAGTGCATTCGCTCTCTTTTTTTTTTTTTGTTACGCACACACATACACGGACGTCGCTGCCGCTACAGCCGTTTTTCACTTCGTCATCGCAATGATAGCCGTTGCCGAAAAAAAGTGTAGAATTTGCAAAGAAATCACATAATTTTTATGTCATTTTTTTTTTTTTTTTTTTATTATTATTTTATATACATTTTTCTATTTTCAGCCAGAGTGTTGAATACACACACAAACAAACACACATGAAATGGCTTGGAATTATTTTTCACTTTTAAGAATTTTTAAATTTAGCGAAAATTTTATATCGTTTATATTGTCTTAATAATTATTGTTTTTGCACAATAAATTTTTGGTTTTACGCAAAACTATTTGTAACTTAAGAAAGTGTGAGTGTGAGTGAGCGCACACAAGTTTTGTCGCTGTCGCTTTTGCTGTCGCCGTTCTGAGTCTGTATGGGTGTGAACGTGAGTTAGCAAGAGTCCCACAATATGAAAAAGAACCCTATACGTGTGCTTGCGCTCGTTTACTCACTCATACGCTTACTGGTTCCACGCTCTCACACTCTCTCTTTTTCTCTCACTCTGTCCGTCTCTCTAAAAAAAAGTGCACGCTTGCCAGCGTAGAAGCGTACAAATATATAAACTTTTACATGTGTGTGTGTGTGTGTGTTTGCGTATTTTTGATATGCAGAAAAAGCAAAGGCAGCCGCAACGGCGCAAAGTGTTGCCAAACGTAGCAAAATTTCAATGAGATTGCCCACTTGCTGGAAATTCGCGGTTCATATAACAACATACATACATATAATTTTTTTTTTTTTTGTTTAGCTGTTATATCTCTCGTTCTCTTTAGTCATACATTTATTTATTTTTTTCTCAGTGTAGTGCAATTTTGAGCTTGTATTGATTGTTTCGTTGGTTGCGGCGACGGTGATGGCGCAGGTGGCGGATGGTGAGGGGGGTGGGGAGGGTAAAGGCAGTGTCATGTGGCAAGTTTGATTCATGACAGTGTTGTCAGTCAGTGGTAGAAACGAAACGACGACTATGACGGCCCCAACAAAGTTTCGTGTTACTCTTTCCCTCTTTTTTTTTGTTTTTGTTTTTTATTATTTTTATTTCATTTATTTATTTTTTTTTTTGTTTTTGCACATACATAGTTGGCAGCCAACAACATGGTTGTTTCGTTGTGATTCGGGCTTGGTTTTTATGCTTTTAGCCAACTTCGATGAGAGGTTCGTTCTTGTTGTCGTCTGTTGGTTGTTGTTGTTTTTGCTTTTGCGGCCTGGCATCGCAAAATGTATCACGTGCGAATGAGATAAAGATAAATGTATGAGACGACGATGGCTGACTTCGCCAACGCCAACAACAAGAACAACATTGATGCGACGACTATTTTATGTTGCACAAATACACACACACACACACTCACACAGATACAGAAACGTGGGCGCGGAAGTGAGAGGCATACAAAACAGCTAATAAAACAAAGCAAAACAAAGTGCAAATTTTGAATTCAGATTAGAAATCATCAGCTAAAAAAATGCAACGAATTTTTTTTTTCATAAATACAAAAAAAAAATGTCTATTCAATGAGTCAGTTTTTTTTTTTTGTATTTTTATTTAATAATTACAAAAAATTATTTATTGCGCAAAACAAAAAAAAAAAAAAAAATACTGTTTCAGTATAAACAAATTGAATTCGTCAATTCAATAAAGCACAGAGGCAGCAAAACGATAGGCAACACTTTTCTAATACCAACAAATTTTGACCTAATTTGAAATCAAATGTACACACCAACAACTACAACAACAGCAACAACAGCTTTCACAACGCACAAGCGCGAAACGCAGCAA
The DNA here is from genome assembly GCA_034638295.1 of Phortica okadai. Lineage (NCBI taxonomy): Eukaryota > Metazoa > Arthropoda > Insecta > Diptera > Drosophilidae > Phortica > Phortica okadai. The sequence continues at coordinate 51,835,702 of CM067848.1, read as the reverse complement.
CAATAAAGTGAACAAAAAAAAAAAAAGAAAAAAAATGGCGACCAACAATTTCATGGAAAGCAAGAAAATTTTTGCTATTCCTATTGGAATGTAGACGACGACGACGATACAAAAGTAAATTCCAAGGCACAGCAAAATAAATCCGCTTTGTTTTTTTTTTATTTTGTTTTATTAATTAATTAAAAGAAAGATGAAAAACATGTTACAGACAAACACAATTAAAGCTAAAACGCGCTATTTAAAACAAAAAAAAAAAAAACAACAACAATAAATATAAAAAAACTGGCACAGCGCAGAAAAGAAAAGAAAATAAAATGAAAAAGGAAAAAAAAAAATTATCATACAATTAACTTTAATTAAGTCTATTTAAATTTTCATTTTGCCTACACAAAATATTTGCAAATCGTTTAAACAACAATAAAAAACCGAAACGAGAAAAAAAAGCACACACACACACACCAACATTTAAACAGTTGTGGTCTCTCTTACACACATACACGTACAGTGTGAGAGAGCGAGAGAGAAGCACAGACGCAAATATGTTTCTTTTTTTTGTTTTTTTTTTTTGCACGCTCAGACAACAACAACCACAACAACAACATCATCGTCGTAGTCGTCAACTTTGTCTCAGTGCAACGGCAAAAATGCATTTAATACAAAAAGAGAAAAAAATAATAATAAATTATAAATAAACAAAGCAGGAGCAAAAATATAAGTATGAAGAAAAAACAATTAAATAAAATAAAACCAGACCAAACCAAACGAACTTAACCGAACCGACCAGTTTTCTGTTGAGGGGAATGTACTTCAAGTTGTTATTGCTGCTGCTGCCGCCGCCACTGTTGTTGTTGTTGTGATAACAGCAGTGAACAGAACAAAAAAAAAAAACTGTATAGAAATAAATGTAAACTCTACGGAAACGACGATCGGCTCTTGTCAATAATAATAATAAAAGTAATAATGAGAGAGTGAGTGAGTGAGTACTCGCGCACGAATGCCGAACAGGGCAGCCGACACCCGACTGTTGACGACGACGCGATGCGACGCGACGCTGACAACAGCAACAACAACACAACCACCAACGACGACGACTTTGACGAAGACTTGTTTCGCTTTGCATCGACATAGCTTTGCACAGTTTAAGGGGTTACATGGGTTTCGTCGTGAAAAAAAGACCTATTTTGAGTAATTTTTTTTTACTATAAAAAATTATTTATTTTACTCAAACATTTTTCTGTCTTGAAGACACACATTTTAAGAATATTTTCTGAAATTTAAAAAAAAAAAAAAAATTAAAACTTCGCCATTGTGACGTCATATTCGGTGACCCTTCGAAAAAAGTGCGTTGTCAGCATAACTCCTGACGGGATCATTGAAAAGGAAAAACAAAAAATATGTGTTTTAGTTAAGATCATAAACTCGTACTTGATCAAAGGAAAAAAAAAAGTTAAAATTGGAATTTTGGCAGACCTTTTTCCAAAAAAATTACAATTTCGGTCAAATTTGCGCAAAATTTTTTTTTTTCAAGCACGAGTAAATTGTATCTCAAACACCTGTGTAAAATTTCATCAAGATCGGTTGAGTAGTTTTCGAGAAACCGAGACATCCGACTTTGAAAACACAGTTCCGAGAAAAACGCGTTTAAAGTTTTGAGTAACAATAAATGTGACTTGGAGCGCACACCTTCCAAAGGCTGTATCTCCGAAACTATTATTCGGATCGACTTGAAAAATTTTTTTTTTGAACCAACAAAACCCATGCTACCCCTTAACAGTTCACGTCGATGAGTCAAGGTCGAGAGACGACGACGACGACGTCACGTCACGCAGATATAATTTTTTTTTTCTGTTCGTTTCGTTTTCATTGCCTGCTGCTTTGTAACAACAACAGCAGCAACAACAACAACAACAACCACGACAGCAATAATAGCGACAAAAACAACAAACGAATTTATTTTTAGCTGCACCTCTACACGTAAAAACCGTTTCTCTTTGTGTGGATATGTATATGTGTGTGTGTGTATATATTTCTGTTGTACATGTTCTGTTTTTAATTCAGCTTTATTTTATATGCCGCGCGGCATTTCAAAATGTTTAAAGGCATTTCAATTAAATTTTTGTTGCATTTCATGGTTTTTTTTTTTTTTAATTTGATACTTTTTTTTTATATAATTTACTACTAAATCATATAGAATATGCAATTTTGTTTATTTTTTAATAAATAATTTGCAGCTGCAGTAAATTACTCTTAAAAAAAAAATAAACAAAAAGCCAAATTAAAGAAAAAAAAATTATACATAATTTAATTAACAGAACAGTTGACCTCTGCCGCTTGACAGACCATAAAGCCGTAACAGCTGTTTGTTTGCATTTCTCTATTATTAACATGCACATGTTAATAACAGCAACAAATTTAGCATCAAATTATGCCACCACAAGAGGGCAATCAAGCACAACACGAATTAGCAAAGAAAGAGAAACAGCAAAAGCACGTGTAGCAGTCAACGTAAAACCAAAAAAAAAAAAACTGCGCACGAGTTACAAAAACTCACTACAAAAATATGCTAAGAGAAATTAAGAGAGTAAACAAAAAGAAACAAAAAAAAATGAAAGAGTAATATTGAAATGCTCACACTCTTTGTCAACTTGCGCCCACCGCCGCGTGCTCGTGGCTTTGTTACGCGCCCGCTGGCACTGCTGCTACGTTTACGCGCTGACGCTGTCGCAGTCGACGTTGTCGTCGCAACCGCTGCTACCGACTGCTGTGTTGCCGCTAACATGCTGCTGCACTCATGACTAACATCAACATACACTTTTAAACATAACAGACGCCGCGCGCGTTGTCTGTATAAAATTATATGGCAAAAAAAAGCCTTAGGAAAAAAAAACAACACGGATGCACAAGAATGTTATAAATAAGCAAGAGAGTCAAACACAAAAAAAAAAAAAAAACAACAGCTGATATGTTACCGGCGATTTTATCAACAGCTGTTAAAGTTTCTCTCGCTCTCTCGCGTAGTCAAGTAGTTTTTTTTTTCTCGTTTTTATTACTTAACACGCATATTTGATGATTCTTCAATGACTGCAATGTTTTGCTCTCATTCGTTTCGTTTCTTTCTCACTTGCGGCGCTGTGTACACGTGTGTTCGCGAGTTCTCTCACACTTACACTCTCTGCCGGTTTTTCTTTATACTTGATTTGTGTACTTTTATATATACATATATATATGTGTATATTTTTTTTCTTTTTTGCACATTTCTGTTTGCACTCGTTTTTCTTTATACTTTTTATTCGTCGTGCGTTTGTTTTATACTTTGTGTTTTTTTTTCACTTATTTGGAATTTGTTATTTTTGTTTTACTTTTCTGTTTGTTATTTATTTCTACCGCATTGTGCGATGTTGTAGAAGAAGCAAAAAAAGTTATCTTGTCCGTTGTTAATGTTGGTACGCGAGCACGACACGTCACGTTGCTCGCTCTTTAAGTTCTGTTGAGCTAGAGAGCAAAGCAAAGGTAAAATTGGCAAGGCGCAGCAACGCAAGCAGCGCAACGTCGTCGTATCTTGTTTGTCGACGATGACTACGACGTTGTCGTCGCTGCTAACATTGTTGTTGTTGTTGTTGTTGTTGTTGTTGTTGTAGTTGATGTTGATGTTGATGTTGTTGCTGGCGCTGGCGTTAGTGGCTGACTTTGGGCGCTGACGTTGAATTCAAATACAAATCATTGGCGGCAGCGGCAGCGGCAGCAAGCATCACCAAACAGTGGAAAATAAAAGCAGCAGAAAAGAAACATGTTCGTGGGGAGTTCGCTGTCTTAGGCTTAGCTAAGCGTTTATTTGTTATCATTGTTGTTGTTGTTGTGTTTGGCTTTTACATTACTTTGCAAGGCCGCGAGCAGCACACACACACACATATACGCACTTATGCATATGATTTTATTTTTTCTTTGTTTTTTTTTTTTTTTTTTGTAGCATTTAAATGAACAGAAACAAAGTAAAAGCTATTAAAACTTTTTAATGTTTCTTGCAATAATGAGCCATAAACAAAAAATTAACATTAGCAAGTAAATTAATAATATTATTATTAATATAAACAAACATATATTTTGATTGTTTCAAAAGTTTAGCTTGCTAATTAGTTGCGTATTAAATTTAATATGATAAATAATTATTGTGCCGATAAAAGAGAAAAAAAAAAAATTGAATAAAATTCATGATGAAGTGCGAAAGAGGGTGAGAGCGCCATGCCGCGCCGCGCTGCTATGAACATTTGTGGGTGTAAAAGCGCGACAACACGAGAGCACGACAGGGAAAACAGAGCGAGCGAGCAAACGTGAGAGTTTTTGTTATGTTTGCACATGAGTATGTGTGCATAATGCCAACCTGACCTCTGGTGGTTGCTGCGTTTGCTGTTAACAGGCGCACAGCAGCAACAACAACAGCAGCAGCAACAGCAGAAACGTATGACGGCTTTTTGGTCTCTTGCTTTGTCGGTTGGATACCAACAACAACAACAACAACAACAACAAATCGTGTTCGTGTGAGAAGCAAAAACAGACGGCAATTAAATAACGGCACATTATGTATGCATTATTAACATAGAAAATGATAAGTGAGCGAAATAGTGAATAGGTGAGTGAGTGAGTGAGTGAAGTGTTAAGCGTGTAAAGAGTACAAGTACTTTTATATAAAACAAAAAAAAAAAAACTATTTTTGTTTTGTTGTTGTTGTTGTGGTGGGCGAACAATAACACATTTCACTCTCATGCATTTCAGGCTTTGTTACAATAAATCGAAAGATTTCTTTTTCATTTGCATACATGCATTTTTATTGTATATTAATTATTTTAATTGTTGCTTTTTTTTTGTTTTGTTATTTTTGTAATTACTTTATCAAAGAAAAATTAATAATATAAGCGTATATGATTCAATTACGATTGTTTTTTTTTTTTTGAATTACGCATTGCAATTATTATATGTTTTATTACTCGTTGCTTTGTTTGTTGTTCGGTTTTTTTTTGCTTAAATTTTTTTTTTTTTTTTTTTTTTGTTCAACAGCCACGAACGTGCAATGTTGCCATCGCTCTTTTATTGACATGCATTCGTAGCTGTTGCTGTTCGTTGACGTAGTTGTTGTTGTGCCGTCGTCTGTGCACGAGAGTCAGTAATGCAGGTGTTGTTGTTGTTGTTGGCGCTGTTATGCTCTCACTCACGGCTCTTTTGTTTTTTTTTTTTCTTTTACGCTCTTCTCTAACACTTGTTTTCGCACACAAAGCAAATGCATGCAATTTAATTGTTGTAATTTTAATATAAAAAAATATATATTTTTTGATATTTTGTTATTTCTTTAACTAACATTTTAAAACATAATATTGCAAATATTTCACGTAGTTTTTTGTTTTTATAAACTTCATGCAAACAAGAGAGAACCTGAGACATAGAGAGAGAGAGAACGAAGGCGGGCATTATTGCATTTTTTTTTGTGGCCAAATTGGAGGTTCGACCACAAAAAGATAAAAAAAAAAATTAATAACGAAAACAAAAATTTATTTATTTTATTTATTTTCGTTGTTTTCATAAATTCGGTTCTGTTGTTTTAGTTGATTTTCTTTGTTGTATCATTTTTTGATTATTTTTATATACATATATGTATGTATGTATTTTGTATACATACAATTGTGGTCACAAAAAATAGTACTTTGTTGATAATGTTTATTCGAATGCCTTTCATTTTACGAAGAGGGGGCCATTCATTAATTACGTAAGACGATTTTTGGCTGTTTTTGACCCTCGTAAGTACAAAATTAATGTGGGCAAACAACAGTCCCGGAATCACAACTAGGGTTTAAATGAGGCCCGCAAGAAATTCTCGCAACTCCATTAAAATTATGATATGCATTTTTGTTTAATGATCTATTCAATTGTATTTTAAAGAACGTCCAACCCAGTCAGGAAGTCATGCTGTCATAGTTTAGTAAACATTTGCCGCCGCTTTGGATCTTCAATAGAACAAAAGATGCTCCGAATGTGTTTAGGACTATCTGGAATGACTGTGACTCTTAGTCTTAGCTTATCTCATTATCTTATGTGATTAGGAAAACAGTTGTTCGATGTCAATCAATGGCAAATCAAATATGTACATAAAAATTTTTTGTGTGTTTAATCGAAACATGTAAGTTTTCATTCGAGCATTACTAATTTTTTTACCACAGCTGTGTACCATATATCTGTTTTTTTTTTTTTTTTCTTTCTTTCTTATTTTTTTTACAAAGTGATAAGTTTTTCTCTGTATTTGCACGCGTTTAGTTTTCTTTCTGCTTTACTGTGCACGTCTTTTGATGATCATTTTGTGTTTGCAGATACTTTCACCAAGTTTGCTTTATATATACATATGTATATATTTTTTTCTTCAACTAAGACAAAAAAACCTTTTTTTTTTTTTTTTTGCGTTTTACACTTATTTGTTTGTTTAGCATACGAAAATATTTAACAGTTGACGTAATCAAGAACATACAATAAGCGCACAAAAAAGTATCTCACAAGCTGCAAATTTGTATTTGTTTTTTTAATTTTAAATATGTTGTTATCACTCATGTTGTGCATATGCAAGAGTATCTTGGCAGCGGAAATATCTTATAGGCAAAAGTAACTTTTATTTTTAAGATTTTAAATAATAAAAGCTTCACTCTAATTTAGCGTTAATTATGTTAAATCATTATGTTAAAAAAAAAAAAAACTCTGCCATGTCTTTTACTTCTTCTCTCCTCTCTTCTCAACACTTTTATTTTCATCTTCTTTCTGTTTCATTGTATTATTTATGTTTTTTGTTGTTGTTTTCTTGAAGCTTTTGCGATTTGAACTTCCACTTTTTGTTGTTGTTGTTGTTTTTGTTGGTTTTGCTTTAACATTTGTGTCGTCATTTGCCTTTTTACGGTGTTTTTTTTTTTGTTTTTTGGCCTGACAACAAATAAAATTGAACGAGAAAGAAGAAATAAATAAGCACAAACACACGCACGCACACATACACACACATAGTGAGGTATAATTTTATTGTTTAGGCGTACATTGATAAAGCATCGCCACAAAGTTTTGCTTACGGAAAATAAAGTATAATAAAGAAGGGGCAGTAAAGACAAAAACACACATGTATGAAAAAAAAAAAAGAACAAAAAACTTTGCCTTTACACATATGTACATACATATATATATATATATATATATGTGTATATATAAGTTTGTGTTTCTTTGTTTTGCTTTTACTTGAACTTTGCTGTTTTGTTAGTTTGATTTTGTATTCACTTTAGTTGTTGTTGTTGCTGTTGTGCTTTCATTCACATAAACACAAGCATTTGTTGTAGTTGTCGTTGTCAATGCTGCTGCTGCCAATGATGATGATGATGATGTTAATTCCCACGAAAAAAATACATTGAGAGGCATCATCAATTTTAGAAATGCTCATCTGCTCTTAAACTTATTCACACAGAAATAATGAAAAAAAAAAAAAACAATACACACACACAACAAAGCATATATATGCGTTCTCTCATGCACTCTCGCATTGCTTTGCTCTCTTTGGTAAGTAAGTAAGCAAGCAACGTGTGTGCGACGAATGCGCTCTCACAGCGTCATTGACTCAATCTTGTTGTTATTGTTATTATTATTATTGTTGTCGTTGTTGTTGTTGTTGGCAAGCAGCGCACTTCATCAAGCTTATAACAGCATTTCGATGTTGGTAGTTTCATATGTGAGAGGGGGGACGGCGGTAGGCTGGGTGGAGCACTTGGTGTTTTTTTTTTTTCAATAATTATTGTATCGAAAATAATATCAACAACAACAACAATAATAACAACACACAAATAAGTGAAACGAAATGGAAAATGGCACACAATATATAAACAACAAACACATAGCATAGTTGCACTCACTCACTCACTAACTCACTCACTTATTGACAACAACAGTTAAGAAAAAAAAAAAAGAAGCAAAATAAATGACAACATCGAAAATATAAACAACGAGTAAAATTTGAGCGAGTTAAATTAAACGACAGACAATCGTTTGTTGCTGCTGTTGTTGTTGTTGTTATTGTTGTTGCTGCTGCTGATCAAAGTGAGGGTGGTTGGCTGAGGTGAAGTGAGTTCGAATGAGGCAATTCATCGACGAGAGTGTAAAACAAAAAAAAATAAATAAATGAAATTAAAAAAAAAAAAAAAACAACAGTTGTTACAACAAAAAAAAAAAAATGGAGAAAAATAAAAGTATTTAAGCTTAAAAACGTACTTTGTTGTTTTCGTTGCTGCTGCTGTTGTTGTTGTTGTTATTATTAGTATTATTGTTGTCGCAAATGAAACACAAAACAACAACAATTAATATTCCATTTTGTGTTTTATTTCTTTCTTTTTTGCACAGTTGTTTATTTACTATTTTTTCTTATGTTTGTTTTCGTTTGTATTTTCTTGAGTTGTTGCTGTTTTTTTTTTTTTTTTTGGTTTTTATTATTACTATTGTTGTTGCTTTTTTGCACTGCTGCGCGTTGATTTCTCGTTTCAGTTATTATTGAAGCACAAACAAATTGAGACTGACTACGCTTGAACACTAAAAAATGCGACGACGAGAGATTTGATTTCTGTTCAGTGAGTGAGTGAGTGAGTAAGTGAGTGAGTGAGTGAGTAAAAAGTCGTATAGTAAACGGAACGGGCGACGTCGCTGTTGGCAGCGCTAAAGTGACGCAGCAGCAGCAGAACCAAAATGAGGCGGCAGCAATAATACAAGAAGAAGAGGAGGAGAAGAAGGGGAGAAGCAAAAGCAAAAAAAGCAGAAGGTTGTTGAGGCCATGATACATGCGGAAGAAGAAGAAGAAGCAGTAGCAGCAGAGTTTTAGAACGAAAAGAGAGCCAAGCATAAAACATAACAAGAAACAACAACAACAACAATAAGAAGAAGACGCTGAAGAAAAGCTCAGCTACTTTTGACGCCGTCGCTTGTTGTTCTTGTTGTTGTATGACAAAACAAGTGTCATGGTCCAGAAGCGAGAAAAAAAATTATATACTTATAATCCGATCTGCTTCTTCTTCTTTCTATTAACACCATTGTCCATTTATTAATATTAATGTTGTTTTTGGTCTATTAAAAATAATGCTTATTTTCTCTATTTCGTCAACTCTGTTAGACACTGTTAAAGAGACTATTAATAACTAGAGACTAAACATGACATTTTTTTGCAATAGATTTGTCAGAATAGAGCGCATTAGAGTGTTTTTTAATAGAAACTTAATAGATTCCTTATGCTAGTCACTTTTATGCCCAATTCCATAGTTCCCTTCAATCAATGACATGATCATGGAACAAGTTATAAAAAAACTGTTTACTAACAGCTGTTAAAATGCTATTTACATGCGAATGTTAGTTACATTGAGCTTGCCTAATTAAATGCACATGACTATCGGAGCTTTGTGGTAGTTGTTGTTGTTGTCGACGTTGGCAACAGAACAACAACAACAACAAAAACAAAACCAAATGAGTTTATCACATTGTTAAAATTGCAAAAGTCAATAAAACTTTGGGCGCACAGAAAAATGTCACACACACTCACACTCACACATACACTCACACACACACACATGCATACACGCGATTTGTAAGCTCAAATCAAAGTGAAATTTGATTTGTAATTTTATATAGAAATAATTATTTATTTCAGTAAAAAATCGTTGCAAAAAAAACAAACACATTTTCTTATGTAAAATTAAAAGCAAAATTTAAATTGTTTTTGTTCTTGATTCTTTTTTTCACAAAATATCAAATATTTCAATATTGCCGCATATTTGTCGCATTAGCCACGACAATGAACGTGATCAGCTTCATCATCATCGTCATCGTCATCATCGTCATCAGCAACAACATTATTATTATAATGAATTAAGCATTTTGTACATCTGTGCTCAATTTGTGTGCTCTCTCTCTCTCTCACTTTCCCTCTTTCCCTCTCAATCTCCTACAAACACTTTTTTTGCACGCTTGCTTGGCACTTCAAGAAAATACAAAAAAAAAAAAATAAATAAATAAAAAAAAACACGTATGAGTGATTTTTATTGAAATGTGTGAAAGGCATGTGAAGCAAATGAACGTCAAAATAAGGCAGAACCAAAAAAAAAAGCAACAACAAAATTGCACAAAAACACATATGTACTTATGTATATGTCTGTTATATGTATGTATATATTACAAATAAATAAGCTGTCATTAAATAAAATTATAGAATTTTTGTTTCAATTTATTTTTATTTTTAAAATTTTTTTTCTTTTCTTAAATTACACTTTTAACTTAACTTTCGTCTTATTGCATTTCAATTGTTTTTTTTTTTCTCTTCTCATTGTTGTAATTTATTGCAAATATATGTTAATTGCACAACTTTTCTTTTGCTTTTGACAAAACAACATTTTTCTGCCTTCAAAAATTATATTCATATAAATAAAAAGTGTTGAATTTGACACGTTTGCGCAATGTCATTTATGTCAAACTTTTTTGCAATTATTTTCACATTGTTTGAAAATATTTGATTTATTTTCATTGTTTGTGTCAAGTACAATAACAACAAAAAGAAGAAATAATCAACGAAACAAACAATATCGGTACAATTTTTTAAGGCGCACAAAATTGCGGTGACGACATCGACATTGACATCGACGACGATAAATAAGTGCCCTCAGCTAATGGTGCCACGTCCCAGATACAAGAAATATTCAACATCTCACTTAGCGCATTTAAATATTATTGAAAACTTCAAAAAAATCGTTCAAAAATTAACGAATTTATGAACAATTTCACATTTGGTCTTTAAGGGGCAACAATGGGGGTGGTTGGGTGATTGTTTGCATTATGTGGTATGCAGTTTTGATGTTGTTCATTTACTGAGCCATCATACTGAGTGTATTAGTGTTCTATAAAACTAAAACGTTCGAATTATTGAAGTTCCACTGTGTGCATTTAAATAAAAAGAAAACTTTATAAATATCCTGTCTTAAAATAAGCCTATCTAAAAACCTTGGGTCATCCTTATCTAAAAAAAAATTTACTTTGATTTTGATGACCATTTTTTTGAGTAAATAATAAATAATAAATGTAATAAATGTATCTATGTGTGTTTGTGTAGAATTAAGTTAAGACGTACAAAGCTAAATAAAGCAGCAACAATTATATGAACGTAGAGAAACAACAATAAGCCTATAATATTAATATATAGATTGTGTGCAATATTATACATGTATTTATGTATGTATGTATGTATTTCATTATTGTATATACATACAACATTTTTCTTTTTTTTTGCATTTTTGTCATGCAATCGCAGCAATGAAATGTCAACAACAATAACAATAACAACAACAGCTTGAGTAACAATAAAGCTTCGATACCGATGTCAATGACGATGGGAACGACGACGGGGTGGGGGACGAGGAAGCACGGCAATATCGATGACGTGCAGACGCCATTTTTGTAATAATTCTTTTTTTTTAATGAAAAAAAATAAATTAACAAAAAAAACAAAATACAAATTTTAATAAAATTTAATGTAAATGAGTAAGAAAGAAACAAGAAATAAAACTACAAAAATATGAGCAAAATGTAATGGATAAAAGAAGAGTGAGCGGGTGGCGGAAGGCACTACGGAATATGTATATAATTATATATGTATATATAGATATTTTTTTATTTGATTTAATACGCTTAGTGAGCAAAAGAAAGCAACGATTTCCTTAAGGCAAATAAGCGACAAAAATCAGATTGCATAATTCATGACAACAACAACAACAACACGAACAACAACAAGAGCACGCAAAGTAAACACGAAAGGACGAAGAAATGAGCACAGATGAAAGAAAAAAGCCAACGAACGAAAGAAGGAAATAATAAAGAAAGAAATGAATGAAATAAGTAAAGAAGAAATAAAGTAAATGCACGAATAAATGAAAAAATAAGAGATTTAATGTATGGTACATGTGTATGTGTGTGTATGTGTGTGTGTGTGTAATAATCATAAAAAGTAACCAAAACGATGACACATGAAATGATGTAAAGTGTAAGATGAAACAAGTGTTTATACGAAAGTCGAAAGTGAAGTACATAAAAACACAGCAAAATTTTCATAACACACACACACACACACACTCACACACTCACACACTCATACACACATACATATGTATATGGACAGGCACAATAGCCGCGAAAGAAATCTATTGAAAGTATGTTTTGTTTGTTACATGTATGTATGTATGTATGTATGTATCTGTGTGAAATACATAACTGTATGTGTGTATGTGTGTATGTATGTATGCATAAGCATAAAAGCACAAAGCGTTAACATCTCATCGTCGCGCATTGCGTTACGTTGCGGCGACTTGCTTGGGGCAGGCATTAAAGCTTTGGTCTACAAGGAGACAATGATGATGATGATAGAGGAAGTTGGAGATGTGCTTGTTTCTTTTTTTATATGTATGTATGTATATGTCTAAGGTGGCTGCTGTGCTCGTATAGCAGTTAGCAGAGACCAGAACCGAAACGAAACGAACAGAAGAGGACAGGATAGGACAGGACAGGACAGACGACGACAACTCAGCAAGAACAACAACAGTGTGACAAAACGGCATCCGTAACGGTACTACTTGTAGTAGCCGAAGTCGAAGTACATGAGATGAGAACACATACACACAACTTTTCGGTTATGTATGTATGTGTTTGTATATGAAAATGCGCGCAATAGCGAATGCTTTTGTTGTTGTTGCTGTTGTTGCTGTTGCTTTTGTATATTATTAAATGGAAATGCGTTGAAAACCGTAACACAAACAAAAGAAGAAGATGAATGGTGGAGTAGGTGAGGCGAGGCGAGGCCGGCAGTGGGGGAATGGGTAGGTCTTTCACCAAGTGAAGGTGCAGCAATAAAGTAAAGCAAATGTTCAAATAGAGCGAAAACAGAGGATAAAGCGAGAGAGAGAGAGAGACAAAATGATAAACGAGAGAAAGAGAGCGACAAGAGCGAGTCAAGCGTGTATGTGTGTGTGTGTGTGTGTGTGTTAAGTGGGCGGCAAAAGTTGAACCTTTTAGTTTAGGAAATATAACAAACACTAAACTACACAGAACACTGAAATTGTTGAAACTAAGAGAACGTAACGCAACGCAACGTAACGTAACACGCAACGCGACAACGTGAACGAATAATGTTGATGCTGGAAATTTTGGAAAGGTTTATTCGTATGGCGTGCGAGCTTAGATGGATGGATGGATGGATGGATGTTTGGATGGTTGTTGGCTTTTGCATCAGGATCGATTGCAAAATGGCTGCTGCTGCGAATAGTGCAATGCACACACACACACACACACAGACATATAGAGACAGAGCTACAGATATGCTTAACAAATGTTAAGGAGCTTGTATGATTCGCGTTGGAAATGTTGTACATTTTGGTTGCATGACATGACTCGTGTTGAATGTGTGTGTGTGTGCGTGTGTGTATCTGAAGTGCATTTGCACAATTTTTACTGGAATTTATTGCATTAGCTCAACAACAACAACAACATATAAAGGACAAATCAAATATTCCAAAAGGAAAACTCACTTATGTCTCTTGAGGCCTGAAATAAGGTCTCCCCCCAAATCACTTTCACCGCCACCACCTCTGTGAGCCTAAACCCCCCACCCCCTATACTAGCAACTCTATTAAACACTGTTAATAGATAGAATTTTAATAGGATAGCTTTTGTTGCCTCAGAGCTGCTCTTTGGGTCATATTGATTTACTGCTACATTGCATTCCAATTGCTAGAAACGATGGCATTGGAATGCAAAGTGCCAGGCATAAGGAATTTACCTACAGTCGCGTACAAAATAATAGGAGTGAGCTTCATTGATTACCAAATTGGAGGATTTTCGTTTCAGGCTTCCTTTGGGAAAAAGTTGTTAGAAAAAGGTTGAGTTCTTGCAAACTCTAAGCGGTATTCCTATTATTTTGCACACAGCTGTATTTGATTTTCTACCAACAAACCTATTAAATAAATTCAAACACTTTTTTTTTTATAGAGTTCCCAAAATATAATCGATAAAGTTGTTCTGTCCAATTCTCCGAGTATAATTCTTTCAAAACTTTATATTTGGCATTAAATGTGCTCTGAGGCAAACATTTACATAAGATTGTTAGAGCGATTTAAATACTCACATTGAAAAGGAACATGATTGTTTTAAATCCTTTAAGGTTTAAAAAAATTTTTTTTTGTTTACAACACAAAATAAAACATAGAAGTGTGCAATCTTACCTGCAAAGAGAGAGAGAAAGAAATGGCAAGATTTTAATAAAAATATTCATTAAATTAATATAATGTTTATATAACAATTTTAGACTTAAATGAACAACAATTATTGTATAGAAATTCACTCATTTACACATTTCCAGCAATTTAAATACCTGAAACAAGATTTCTTGCAATTATGTAGCATACTTTAAGGCGTTAAGGAATTTTATGTAATATGAATTTGGTTTAAGTCGAAAAAATGAATTATTTTTGTATGAATCAAGTAAAATTCGAGACAAATAATATGTTTGAAGGCACAACAACAACAATAATAACAACAACAACAAAGATACCAACAATTAATGCCAAAGAATGACATTTTTATTAGGAAAAAGAAGGAATGAGACAAAAAATATACAATTTGTATTTGCAAGAAAGTTAATTTTTTGCATGAGAATAGATTACAACCATTGTTGTTGTTGTTGTTAGAAAAAATTATCTCAAAATGTAACAAAATCTTTATTCAATAGATAATTGACTTAACTTTGGCAATGCACCTTTGATTTGTTGCTTTTTTTTTTTGTAAAACATGTGTTTTTGAAAACTTCAACGTCAACCGAAGGCTCATACACACACACACACCACCACCACCAGCCAGAAAGGCAAGTGCAGTGCCGGACAGAATAGAATAGAACAGACCAGAACAGACCGTGCAGGCACTCAATCAAGACAACAACAACAACAAATTATAACATCAAAAATCAACGTAAAAAAACAATGGACAAAAAAAACAACGATGCTCTTTAAAGTGTTGCCGCCTTCTCCCCACACACACACACAGACAAACACATTAAAACACAACAACGACGCACTAACAACAAAAAATACGAAAACAAAAACAAATGAGACGACAAAATACGACGACACGAACACGAACACGAACTAAATTCAAACGAAATGGGCAGCCAGCCAAGCCAGCAGACGACGTCGCGCCAACACTTGTTCTTGTTCTCGTTGTTGTTGTTGTTTGCTTCTCATACTTCACTGCGCCACGCTTAGTGTGCAACACGACCCGGCCTGGCGCGGGTCGAACTCAACTCAACTCGACTTGACTCAATTCAACACACAACACACTTGACTCTCATCATTTTGAGGTCTACTAAATGAGAACATATTTGAAACATGACACATTTGAGTCAAGTTGTGTCGTGTCGCAAAAGCGCTAATGTACGGCGAGGTGAGATTAGCTGAGGTGTGGTGAAGTGCGGTGGGGTGCGGTGAGATGAGTTCAGTTCAGTTGAGTTGAGTTGAGTAACGAAATTTTTATGGCGTTTGGCAAAAATTTTATTTTTACGATTTACCCACTTCCTTTGTATGTATGTATGTGTGTGTGTGTGTGTGTGTCTGAACATCAGCATGTTCAAAATTACAATAAGAACAACAAAGTACATTTGTGTGCATTCATTTCATATTTTCCATCTCTCTTGCTCTATCATTATTTCACTCGCTCTCTCTTTGCTTGTCACTGCCTACCTATTTTACACGCTTGAAGCAATAAAGCTGTAAGCGTTACTTGTACGGTTGTATGTCCGTACCAACTGTCCGTCTGTCTGTCGGTATGTCTGTCTGTTTGTCTGTCAGTCACCGGAACACAACCGGAAAGGAAATGCCAAACAACATTTCAACTTATTTAACAGCAGCTCACACATTTTTATGCTTGCTTGCCTGCCTGCCTGCCATTTGCCCCCAAAACCCACCCCACTACACCCCAACCGAACCCATTGCCCACAACTACTATTTCAATACATGTGTATGTGTGTGTGTGTGTGTTTAACTGTTGTGGGCGTTTGTAAAGAGCGAGAAAATATATTTAAAGCATATTAGAAGGCAAAAAAACAAAAAAAAAATGTTATAAAAAGTCAAAGCATTCAGTAAGGAAAAGCAGAAAAAAAGCGATGATGTTGATGATGATGATGAAGAAGAAGAATGAAAGAGCATGTTGTACATGAAAAACTGTTTAGGGAAAATAGCGTAAAAAAAAAGAAAGAAAAAGAAAACATGAAAAGAAGCAAAAGCAAAAGAAAAAAAAATACTGGAAAAAACATGTTTTCTTTTCCATTTTTTTTTTGCCTTCAAATAAATGAAAAATGGAAAAAGGATTTATTTGCATTAGAGTGTATAGGTATGTGTGTGTGTGTGTGTGTGAGTGTGTGTTTGTGTATTTTGCATGGAAAGTGAAGTGTCTTTGATCGACTTTGTTGTGTCATCTTTTTGTTGCCGACTTCGTTTTCTTCTTGTACTTCGTCTGCTTTGTCATCATCTACCTTACTTTAACGTTCTTCTACTCCTACTCCACCTACCTCTTCTCCTTCTTCTTGTTCTTCTGCTTGTGCCATTACACTTTTCCCTAAACAACTTCATTAAACGTTGCTCTACTCTACTCTACGCGTCTCGTCTCGTCTTGTCGCTACTCAGTCTTTTTTTCATGTGTTTGTGTGTGTGTGTGTGTGTGTGCATGTCCTTCAGCCTTTTGCCATTGCTGTGCCGTTATAAATGTGAATGTGTGCCGTGGCGCACTTGTCTGTAACGGTATCTATAACAGTTTTGTCAGTTTGCTGGAATTTTCTCTTCAAATTGAAATTTTTTTTCTTCTATTTTTTCCTTTTTTTTTTTGTCGATTTTTGTTTTCTTTATCATGTTTGCTTTGTTGTTGATATTTGTAAGTGTTTTTAAAGACATTTCAGGTTGTGTGTGTGTGTGTGTACGTGGTCAAGTTAGCGCCTCTGGTCAGGCGCGTTTGGAAAAGTGTCTGACAAAAGGAAAAGTTCATTTTGTGGCATCACCTTTTGAACTTTAACTGGCATTCGTATACATATTTAATGTAAAATGCGGTAAAATACAATATCAATTGACGACTACAACAACAATGACAACGACAACAACAAATTGACAATTTCAATTTTGATTTAAAGTTTTAAAGTTTCAACTTTTACGGCAACGAAAAGTTTTACTTAAGAACTTTTGAAGTGCTTTTCAAATACACACACTCACACACACACACATATACAGCAGTATTAACTGTTTATAATTTGTAATAAATTGAGTTAGAAGAAGAGCAACAAATGAAACAATCAACTTACATACATTCAAGCAACATATTTTGGCCGTTGTTGTTGTTATTGTTGTTATTGTCAATGTTATTTTTGTTAATTTATTTAAATTTGTTTGAATTTTGCACAAACAGTAAAAATTTGTTGAGGCAAAATTGCAATTTTTACACTTAAAAAAAATAGTTAAAAAAAAAAAATTGAAAATATTCATGAATCAACAACACTTTGATTTGAAAAACGAATTTTGCCTGAGGCACAAAAACACACACACACACACACACACACGCACGTTATTTTGTAGCGACAAAATATACATGTACATACATACACATATACATATAACATAAATAAGGCATAAAGGATAAGCGTAAAAGTACGAATTTGCTTGTAATGTGTTTTTGTTGTTTTTGTTGTTGTTCTTGGTGATAATATTAACACCGCAGCCACACCCAAAAAAAAAAAAAAAGCTGAAATAAAACTGGAAAGTAAAGTAACCAAAACCAAAGGGACGCATACAACAACAACAACAACGAAAAAGAAAAAAAAAACAGAAAACAGAAAACTTTATTAAAGCACAAAAACAGCAAAAAGCACAACACAACAACACAAGACGCGACGTGAGGAGAGGAGAGAAGTGGGTGGAGTGGAAGAGGAAGAGGAAGTGGTAGTGGAAAGGAGCCGCGAAGCGACGTGTTTTGCCCCGGAAAGGGGGTATAAATCCAAATGGCATGTGGAGTGAGGTGAATTGCCCGTGGGTGGTGGAAGCGTAAATGCAATGAGGTGAGTTTAGGTTGAAGGCATAGGCTGGCTGACTGACTGAGACTCGACTCGACCCGATTCGACCCGGCCCGACGAGGCAAGCAAGCACAGAGTGAGCTGCCCGAAATGACTGTTGGGCACACTGACATATAGACGGACTTACAGACAGTCTGACAGACAGACGACTGAACTGATTTGGCTTGAGTTGCGTGTGAGTAATAAATAATAAAAGAAAAAATATATATGTATTTTGAAAAGTATTTCAAGAGCTTTAAAAGAGTTGTTGAAAGCATTAAAAAACCATACAAAATTATTTAAGCAAAGGTAGTTCAACACATGACGTATGCGTAATATTATTTAAAATCTTAGATGAAAAAAAAAATACGCATACGCCTATTTGAACCAAATTTATATTAATAATTATTTATTTACTTTTCTTTTTGCTTTATTAAAGTTTTCGCAACTAAAGAAAACTATAACAACACTAACAACAACAACAACAAGTAAATATAATACCAGAGCAACTGAAAAGTCGCGCAAAACAACCTTATATGTTTTTTTTTTGCCACAAAAATCGGAAAAATACTTCCAAAAAAAAAAAAAAACAAAAACAAACCGACAACACTTTTTTTATGCTTTCTTGTTTTGTTCTTTGCTCACGCTTTCTCGCTCTTGATATATCGTTCTTTTTTTCGTTAGTATTTTTTTTTTTGTTTTTTTTTTTGTATGGTTTCTTATTTTGTTTTGTTTAGCATTCTTTGCTTTTTCAATATTTCGGTTTTGTCTTGTTTTGGCTTGCTTTGCTTATGTTTGCAGCAATCGACGACGAGGACAACGAACACCAAAACACGAAATACGAAAAAAAATGAGAAACGAACGAGCGAACGAATGTACGAATTTACGAAACAATTTGCGCGCTGTTGACGCGATTTCTCGACTCCCCAACTCAAAAGTTTCGAACCGACTGAATGTCCTTTGCACACGCAACAGAGCAACAACAGCAACGACGCTAAGGACGATGGCGATGACTGCGATGACGATGACTACGACGACGTTAAGCAGCAGCAGCAGTAGCAGCAGCAGCAGCCCGGCAGAGCAGATGCGCAGCAAGCAAGCAATGAGCATTAAGCATCAAAGCGGACAAAATGGGGAGAGCGGTGAGGCGGTTGAGAAGACTTAGAATCAAGCAGCAAGGCAAACAATAAGACAAGCTAAGCAAACAGCATCAACAACGGCAACGAAGACGATATCGTGGACGACAAGGCAAACCGCTTACAAATATTTCACACACACACACACACACACAGACATATGCAGGCAAAGCAAGCAAGCATGTAAGTACAAAAGGCAAAGTAATAATAAAAGTGTAGCAAAATTTGAAATAAAGCATGTGATTCAGAGGTGTTATGTTCTATACGACAGAGGGTTAAATGTGTGACAGCGAGGGATGTCTGAGGCAACGAAAAGTCACAATAGATAGCACAAGAAACAAGAAATAGACTAGGAAGAAGTAGAAGTAGAAGAGAGAGAAGAAGAAAAAAAATTAAATAATAATAATATAAAGACGACATACGATAGGCAACAGCCTGGCGACCTAGCGAGAACACGCGAACGAACACGCCGGGAAACGTCAAAGCCACAAACACACACACTCACACACACACACACACACAGATACATGCATATGACGAGAATAGAAGGCAAATGCATAGACTCGATACGCACGCATAGAGGACGACAACTATGAAAGTACGAAAAGCGAGAACAAGGGGACAACGAAGTAAAGTATGAAGAAAAGCAAAACGAACCAACGAATGAACGAACGCATGCATAAAAGAAACGGTACGTAGAAGAGGCGAGCGATGGCGGACGTGAAGAGAATCATGAGCATAAAGCGCTGTCATAAACCAAATGCCTGATTGAGTAAATGAGTGACTTTGCATGGTGTATGAGTGTGTGTGTGTGTGTGTGTGTGTGTGTGTGTGAAAATTTACTTGCCAATCTGTCTGCCTAACCATTTGCTGCTGTACTAGCCAAAGAAGTGTGTGTGTGTGTGTGTCAACTTAAGCGATTTTTGCGGTTGATTTTTTTTTTTCGTGCTATCTTCTTCTTCTTCGCCTTGCTTATCACGCTTCGTTGTTTTTTTTTTTTTTTTTGTGTTTGGTTTTCTTTCACTTATCACTTGGCTGCTTGGCAACAACAACATCAACAACAACTACAATTGCGTTTAGCCAAAGCTCAGGATATTTGCTTTACTTTGCTCTCAATAACATCAACACTTGCCCACTTGCCCATAAAAGTATGCAGCACTGTTTTTCTGTTTCTTATTTTTTTTAAATACACAAGCAGCGACGAATAAAAGATATAATACAGACTAATATAAAAAAAAAAAAACAAGAAGAAAAGAAAAACTTAGCCAAGCAAAATAAGGAAACAAAGCAGACTGGCAAAATATTGTTGCTATTTCTTCACTTCACTTCACTTCTCTACCACTTGTGCTTCATCGTTTTTAACTCAATATTCAGTTGTCATAGCACTGTCGACATTGTTGGTAGATGGCAATTGTATAGCATGACTTGGGCACAAGGCAAGTTGACGTGTGTGTGAGAAGAAGTTTGGGATTTGAATTTGGGTTGGTTGTTCGTAGTCTCTACGTATTTTCTCTTGTTGTTGTTGGTGTTGTTGTTTGCGTTTTAGGCGTGTTGTTGAGTGGGCAGCAAATGAACGCGTTGACTAAACTTGCCAACAAAAAATGGTTTACTTTATTACAAGTAATTGTTTTGTATTTTCGAACAAGACTTTGCGTGTGTATGTGTGTGTGTGTGTGTTTTGTTGTGTTATTGCCAGGCAGCAACACATATTTTTTGTTCTAAATTATTGTATTCAAACAATGAAAATTGTGGCAAATAGCATGTGAAATATCATGACATGAGTGCTGAAGTGCGTTGGCATGCATTTGGAAGCACATCTTTCGAAAAAAAAAATATTTATTTTTTATTATTTTTAAGTCAACATTCGACAATCAGCTGAAATTCGAATTTGTTGCAATGGAAAAGTTGCGCTACACACGCTCAAAGGCATGTGCGACCATTGAGGCATGCAATCGAAGGCCTTTATAATGCATGCTGTGCGAAGGATATAGTTAAAAGTGTGACTGATGTGAGGTAATGGAACTTTCATTGAACACACACACACACATACATACAATGGTAGTAAGCAGGAAGGCATGCCAAAAACAAAAATGCCATGAAATAGTGTTGTGCAACTACAATTACAAACGCGGAGAAGAGAAAGAACATGATGAAAATAGCAACAATCGGCAAATAGTGAAAATTCCACGATTACTGTTCCTCTTTCGTCAACTTCTGCTGATGCCGCCGCTCATGTCCTTTGCCTTGCATTTCTTTTGAAAAATTCGCAATTCAACAATTACACGAATGCAATGCAAACCAACAACAGAAGCATCTGAAAGAGCACCCAATCTAACCGAGAGAGCAAATGCAAGTTTACTCTCTCTTGTATGCATGCCTACATACGTGCGTGTGATTTGTGTGTGTGTGGGTTTGTGGCTGTGTCACACGTTCAGCGTACAAGTGCAAGTGAATAAGCTCATGTTGAGGTTAGGCAAGGATGTGCTCTTCGTTTGTTTTACCAACAGTAATAAGCGTAGGTTTTGTTGAAACGAAGAGCGAAGTGTTGAGAAGTAGAAGGCGTTTGTTAGAAAAAAAAATGGGGGAAAAAAAACTGTAAAAGGGCAAAAGCAAATTTGTAATGCACTCGAAAAGGAAAAACATTTATTTATTTTTTTTTTTTGTTTGTTGTTTTAGTGCTTTTTTGTTGTTGTTGTTGTTGTATATATTAGAAATGCATCATGTATGCAAGAAAAAAAGAAAAGTTAGAAAGTGCATTTGTATGTGTGTGTGTAAAAAAGATAGCGAGAAAGTGCGAAAGAGATCGAGTAAGTAAGCATGTCTTTCTGAAAACTATTTAAAGTTCTTTAAAGAGATGAAATTTACGATAAATAGGATTATAAGCACACAACACGCACACACACATACACAAACACATGGGCTAAAATAATTAATTCATTGCTGTTGCTGTCGTTGGCACAAACACGAAGATCTACACACACACACAGACATACATATACACAATTATCTAAAGCAAAGCAAGATTGCCAGAAGCTTTTAGGTTGATTTACTTATAATGAAAATTTAGTTAAATTATATAATGAAGGCTTTGGTTAATAACAAACGACGATACACACACACACACACATTGCCATATAAAATCAATTTGATTGTTGTTGTTGGTATTTGCTAGCATCTGATGATGACCTAAGCAAGCAGACAGGCAGCATCACTGCAGGTATTTTGTCAAGAATTGAGTTTCGTGGGCTGTATTTAGTACAGCCGCCTACACACTTCAACAACAACAACAACAACAACAATAACAACAACGGCAACTATGATTAAAGCGCAATACCACCGACACAGCCACACACAAACACACACATGTGCATACATAAATACATACGTGCACCCACATACATATGTATGTATGTATATGCCAACCAACAAACCAACCAACCAACCAACCGACCGACCGAGCGACCGAGGAGGCTCTTTGCATCGTTTGTTGCTCAACTCAACTCAACTCATCTCAATGGAACTCAACGGAACTTCAAACAACGCAGAAAGCATCCAACGAAATTAATCAAATTTCAGGCAAACAACAAATATTGAGTTTTGTGCCGCGCAGCATGTATTTGCTTCTATATGTTCCTACCTGCCTCCTCTATGTGTATTTGAAAGTGTATGTGTGGGAGTGTGAGTGTGTGTGTGTGTGTGAGGAACGCATCATAGCACCTGCGCTTCATTCGTAGCCACCAACTAAGAGCTTTAAGCATATTTTTCGGACGAATTTCTTTTTTCCCCTTTTTTTTCTTTTCCATATATACATTTATAGTTCAACCAAGAAGCCACCCAACACTCACACACAGACACTTACATGTACATATGTATATGTGTATGAACATGCCACTACCGCTGACACGCCCAAATATGGTTTATTGATTTCATTTGCTTTTTGCTGTTTTACGTTCTTACTTATTTATTTATATATTTATTATTTTTTTGTTTTTGTTTTTTTTTTAAGCTGTTGTTGCTGCTGCTGCAGCTGTTGGTACCACACTGACGTTTGACGTACGTTTATTCGATTTTAGGGTCCTCAAGGACGATGACAGCAAACACAAACAAATATTTTTTGTAAATTATAATTTGAGTACATCAGGTCGTATGCGCAATGTGTGCTTTTAAGCTTTTAGAACAAAAAAAAAATATATAAAAATAAATTGAATTAAATGAAAAAATAACAAAAAAAGTAGTTTTTTTATACAAACTATTTTTAATTTTATTTTCTTTGTCAAAGAGCAAACAACAAAAAAAAATGTGCAAAAGGGAAAAAAAGCGTGTGAACATTATTTGAATGCGAAATATGATAGGGGAAAAATATGTAGAAGAAGCACAGAGCGTAAAGTAAAAAGTTACAAAGTCTCTGTGGGGAAAACGAAGTTGATGCCAAGGGAAATAACATAAGCGATTGCAGGAATGGCAAAAGAATGTAGGAAGGTGAAAAGTGATGCCTTCAAGGAGTGTCTTTGTTTAGTTAGTTTGGCAAACCAAAACACAGTTAACTGTAATGCAGTAAAGGAAGAGACACACACACACACACACACGCACACACACACAGACGTATCATGGATACATATTTGTAAACAAAATAGTAAGAAAAAAAAGAAACATAAACGTATAAGCAACAAAAACAACTTCTTAACACAAAGCCAAAAAAATAATTGAAAAAAAAGCACAACCAAAGAAGAAACAACAAAAATTATTATAGAACAAGAGCAAAGGATAAAATGTTAAATGGTTAATCGATAATGTCAAATACACGAACATATGTCTATGTATCTGTACATGACTGTCCATGTGTGTATGTGTGTGTGTGTGTGTGAAGACAAAGGATACAATTGTAGGACGTTAGGAAACCACTTATATGCCACGTAAGTGTTTTTCTTGTCAATGGACAAGAAAAGCGCAAAGCAAATCAAATCACAAATGAAATATAAAAAAAAAATAAAGCGCCAAAGTGTCTAAGAAGGAAATTGGCAAAAAGATGAAATGATACAAGTGTCAGAAAGCAACAAAATACATGTGTACTTCAAACACACACACACACACGCATAAATAAGTATATAAATATCTATATGTATTTAGATAAATACATAGAGAAATGAAAATCGTCTGTCTGTCTGTCTGTCGCTCAAAGAAGTCACTTTGACTTCGTCTTTAAGGAGTCTGCGATGACTTGGCAACTCTTGGCAAAGAACATGCCATAAAAAAAGCACACACACACCAACAGAAAATTATGTATGTTTGTACATACATGCATATGTCGAACTAAGCATGTATCTTTGTATATACATATGTATCTGTATCTGTAATGGCTATAAAGCTAAATAGGCAGTCAGTATGCGTGCTGCGGGAAAATCAACATGAAATCAACGACACCAACAACAACAACAAGCACAACAAGCACACCACACATAGAACCAATAACGGCAACGACCAGAACGACAAAATGGCGACGCTAACAAACAAATAAACACACACACACACGAGCATACAAAGAGCCAAATGGTTTTGCTACTTATGATTAAATTCAGCGCATTATGTCAGCAACAAAATCAACCCAAAGACAGAAGACAGAACACCGAAGCCAAAGCCAAAGCCGAAACAGAACCAAATATAGACAAAAGTTGCTCCAGCACCAGCTCAAGCAAAATGAAAAGCGTTGAGTAGAAGAAGAAGTGGCCGAGGTAACATGGCTTCAAGGCTTCATATTGAGCCAAAATTTTGATTATTGTTTAACGTAACTTGAGCATAAATAAGTAGAGACGATTGTGTGCGTGTTGGCGGCAAATAGACTATGGCAAAATACCAAAGGTGCAAATGAGTTTGAGTCATGTAATAACATGTTATTATTATTATTATTTCAAATGCCAAATTAACAAAGTCCAACCATCCTTTGTCGTTGTGTAATTTAGCAAAGATGCTATTGCGATTAACGGCAATCTTGTTGCCGACGAAATATGCTTAAATGTACAAATTATTTGATAATTAGTTGGGCGCCCACAACAAGCCTACATGAGTAATGTACAGCTACAGCTACAGCTAAAGCTAAAGCTACAGATACATTATTATGTACAAGCATAGTTATACAGTTCATATTAATTAAATATATGGAATTTTGACATGGACAACAGCAAATACACAACTCATGCTGTTTATGTTAATGTTGATGGCGCCATTCGATTGGCTTAAATTTATATTATATTAGATATATTAGAGATATACTATGTATGTATACAAAAGATGCAACATAGATTTCAACATTTGTTTGAATTTATTTGTCTATGTATCTACATAAAGGTATATCTATATATATGTATGACCAAAGATTTATAATAATGAGCAAATTAATAATCGACAATGAGTAATAGTTAAAGCATTATTGCACACGTCGTATACATGATATTTTAGATTATTTGTCTGTGCTAACATTGGGTTCCAGAGATATAGATATTATTAATCAAAACAGTTTTCTTGCTTTCCTAGGAAAATATTTATAAAGTTTCATGTTAATTGGTTAAGAAACAAAAATGTTTTTCAAGATCTCTCTATGGGAGATATGCTTTCTGGCTGTCTGGCTGTTGTTGGTTCTAACATATATTAAGTCTAGGTATCTCTGAAGTTTATCTTTGAAATTTCAGCTCTCTATGTTAAAAAAGAAAAAAGTACTTTATGCAATTTCTCTCACTCTCTGCAAAATTTCAAGTCGATAACTTCAAAACTGTCGCAGAAGGTTGTATATATACAAGCCTCCTGATGAGGAATATACATATGTACCATATATACTTCATATAGTCGGAAATGTGATATAATAAACCAAACTTTGAATTTTATGTTTCAAAACCAGAGATCAGACGAAAAATCTGTCAAATTATAATAAAAAATATTTTAAAAAAAATTACTAAATTAACAAATAGGAAAAGAAAAACGACGACGCGACGGGAGAGAGAGATAGAGAGAGAAGGAGAGAAAGTAAACCAAGGATCAGAGTAACGCATTAAAAAAGCCCAACAAAGTAAACAACAACTTGGGCGCACTCACGCACGCACGCACGCACCCAAAATGTGCATTGAAACATTGAAATTTAAATTAATTGTTGTCCTGCTCACACTCGCTGTCGTGCTGGGCGGCAATCTAAAGGCTTCATCGAATGCAACACTGCTCTTGTATCACATGCATAGCGCACACCGTTACTTTACGATCGCACGCACAACCATCGGTTTCTTACTAACCATTTGGGGTCATTATGGTCTGTTGGTGCTCTTCTTTGATTCGATACGTGGCATTATTGTTTATACATTCGGCATGCTACTCTTGACAAGCGTCGATGTCGGCACAATTGTTTATCATTCTCGTCTCATAATACATATCGATAAGAGTGATAACAATAATAATAATAATAATAGAGTGCACGATGTCGGTGAACATTCGGCTGTTCATGTCTTTCCATTGGCAATGCATGACGAACGCATGCTTAATGATGGTGTTGATAATAATACAAATATTCTTGCATCGAATCTATTGCATTTATCTCATGAACAGCAACAACAACAACAACAACAACAACAAATGCAAAATATACCTAATAAAGAATATGAAAAACAAAAGAAAATTGTCAATAACGATGACGATGACAATAACAACAACAACAACAACAACAACAATCACGATGGCGACGATGGCGATCATGAATGGTTACGAAGAACGCCAATTGAGATCTTTGTTGTTGGAATGCTTTACATAGTGCAATTGCTCTCAGCGTTGCTCGCTTTGTGTCTCTGTAAACGACTACGGATTGCACGAAAAGAAGAAGCGGCAATACAAGCAACACGACAAAGGATCGACGAGTTGCGACAAATAAGCCGTTAACGCCAAAACGAATTTGCCAATCGGTTTTTGCTCGTCTCATCATCAACGACGATGATGATGATGACGATGACGATGACGATGACAATGATTAAGGGCGAGCGTGAGCAAGAAAGATTGAGTAAGTGAGCAAAAAAACAAAACACTAAAGAGAAGTAGAGAATAATTGTTTGCGAGAAGAGTGAAAAACTGCTGACATATTTTATTAGAATTTTATTAGAAACGTCATTTAAATGAGTAAAGAACAAAAATAAAATAAAAAAAGAAAAAAAAAATAGCAAATAAACTAAAAACAATGAAAATGCGAGAAATAAATTCATATAAATTTTGTATTATATGCGTGCAATAAAATTTCACTTATACAAAAACTAACAACAAACTAGTAGTGGCGATATAGTCAAGTATATTCGACAATATAATACCCTGCACACTCAAAATATCAAGAAAATCGATCAAAAAATGTGAAATTTATGAAAAATTTGAATCTGTTGGTCGTTGAGGGGTAACTAACAAAGAGAGGGGTATTTTATGGCTTGCAGTTTTAAAGATGTATATTTATTGAGTTTGTATACAAAATTTCAGATTCGTATCTTTTCTAGTTTGGAATATATGGCAATTTAAAGAAAAAACTCTTTCTATGGTGAAATAAGGGGGAGGGAAAAGATTGAATTAAATTAAGTATACCCTGACATTCTGTATGTGTAGGGTATGAAAAAATTAAAAAAGATTAAATGAAATTAGTGATGATAAAATAATAATAATAATAATACTAATAAGAGACGAGCAAAAACAATGGAAAATTCCAAATGCGTTTCATGGAATTTTATATGAGCAAATAAACTGACACACACACACACACACACATACACAGACTCATATGAAATCAACGCAGTTACAGTTTAAGAGCCAAAATGAATACATTGCATCAGCAACGAAACTGTGACAATCCGACAAACAGTCAATCAGTAAGTCAGTCAGAGTGTGTACGACTAATGGTGCTGATCGGATTGGATTGTGAATCACAATCAAGGCACATGCTTGCTGGCATGCTCTTAGTTCTATTTAATATAAACTATATATACATATCTACCGTATATAAGTATATATATTTATAATGCCAATCACTCATCACAAGTTCCCGAAACTATATGTCTGATTGAGTGAAAATTTCGCATAGTAACTACTTTTGTGTTGAAGAAGCTCGATAAGAACGAAATTTTCAAAAGTCCGTTAGTTTCTTCGAACTGGGAAACATCAATGACTCTATGCAAACGTAGGAGCTTTGACTTTGGGCTCCCTCACACATATTCTTGTAGTTGTTGAAATTTCTTTTTGTTTCCTGCTGAAAGGAACTTGTTTCGCTGAGGATCTCTATGGGACTGGTACTACCAAAATACATAAATATAATTTAACTCTTCACAATCTTTAGAATTCTTTTCTTATCCACTCTTTTTCTTCTTTACCCAATGAGATTATTCGATCGTTGAGACAAAATAGATTCTATGCTTTTGAACATAAATTTTAGTAGAACCATATAGGAAGAACAGACAGACGGACTGTCAGACAGACTAACAGTTGGGCATGTCTTTATTGACAGCTTTTGCACATCAAATCGATCAGAGGTATATTTACATATATACAAAATCAATATATATTTATGATCGGTTTTGTCTCTTCACAGTGTTGCAAACTTCATGACAAAGTCATAAGGCCGTTCAATGCGTGAAATGTATAAAATATATTTATATATGTATGTCGTTTAATAAAAGCAGTAATAAAAACAACAACAACAAGTTACTCATGTGCTCACTTAATTAAAAATGTTTTTCTACTTGTCGACTTTTTCTTTTCGATTTTTGTTGTTGTTGTTGGTTTTAGTTTAGCAAACTTTCTATGTCATGTCTTCTTCTTCTTCGTCTACTTTTCTATTACTTTTCTTTTGGTTTTTTGCACAACGTCGCAAAAACTCTTCATACTCTTCCAGATTGTGTATCTTCGTTTTATTGACTATTGGTGTGTGTGTGTGTGTGTGCAGATACTTTTTTGCAACTAGTAAAATGTACTGAAATTAATAGAAGAAATTCCAACAAAGTACACACACACATATTGAGACATACAAGTAGAAAAAAAAAATCACTCAAACGAACTTTTATGCCAAAGAATCTGCACTGCTTTATATACTTATTTATATATACATATATGTATGTATGTATGTGTGTGTGTACAACAATAATTAAATAAATATTTATATAATGTAAGTTTGTATGCATGTATGTGTGTGTGTGTGTGTGTGTGTACATGCATGTGCGCATTTTTCTTTGGCTTTTTGTTTTTTTTTTTTCTGATTTTTTTTTTCTCGTTTCTTTTACTATAATTTTATTTTAGATTATCGTTGATTATTGAACGCATTTACTTGTATTTGTTGTTGCTTTTATTGTGGTTTAATGCGGCGCATTATTAATAAACACACACACACGCACGCACACACACACACACACACTTAGGCATACAATTATAATTAAACATTCTGTTATCAGTTTAGTTGAGTTTTTTTTTTAGCTTTTATATTATTTTATTTGTTTCTTTGTGTATACTTAATTTTATTTTAGCAGCGTTTCTATTTTTATAATCAGTCTTGTTGTTGTTGTTGTTGTTGCTTTTTTTGATTTTATGAAAATAAAATAAACAAAAACAATAATATAATAAATTCTTTGCATTGCTGAACATTTTGATTAAAAATTTAATGATTAGACATTTTTGTTGTTGTTGTTGTTGTTTTTGTTGCACTTTCGTCTACAATGAAATTTTATTTCCATACATTTGTCTATTTCGCTTCCCTCTTCATTTTTTTTTTTGCTTTTCTTTGCTCTTCTCGTCTCTTCTCGTCTATTCCATGCATCATTCATTCAAGTCTCAACTTTTATTAGTCATTATTTTCATCATCATTTCAATATTGTATGTAAATCTTCATTATTTCATTCGTTGTAATATGTTGTTGTTTTTTCTTCTCTTTCTCTTTCTCTTTCTGTTTCTTCTTCTTCGTCGTTTTCTTGCCTTTATTTGTTTGTCTCTCTATGTGTGTATGTGTGTGTTGATTATTATCAACATCATTATGATAATTATGATCAGCTTCGTCGATCGTTGATCTTTGCCTGCAATTGTTGCAACTCTCTCACTCTCTCTCTCTCTCTCTCTCATTCTTTCTCTTCCAATTTGCTTTGCTCTGATCGTTACACTCTACCCTCCCCTCCACCCATCATCACTTATGCTCATGTTGTTTCACAGCGCTCATCTCTTTACTCTTTAATTCGAATTTGAATTTGATTTGTTTAGTCTTGTTCTTCTTTATTTGTGTTGTTGTTGTTGTCTTTTGCTATACTGCAATTGTCTTCTATAGCCTATAAACGATACGCGCTATGCTCGCTCTTGTTGTCGTACAACAAAATTCGATTATACTTTTTGAAATTCTTTCGCTTTAAAAACTATTTTTGTATCTGTTTTTCTTTTTTTTTAAATTTTTTCTTTGGATCGTTCGTTTGTTGTTCAATTTTTTTCTTTTTTTTTTTATTTTATAATTAAATACATGCTTACAATAATGATAGCAAAAATATACTTCATACGCTCTGTTGCGCTCAACAATATCGAATAATTTTCAAACTTTAAAATACTATTTTCGTATTGAATTATTATTATAGCAATATATCTTTGGCATGACAATGAAATAAGCTTATTTTTTAAATTTTTTTGCTTTGAAAAAAAAAAACAAAACTAATACCAAAATAAATAAATCAAACTTATATACTCATAAATTAATGTATATACAGCTATGTACAAAGAAATAGCACACTTGCCAATAATTTGTAATTCAAAAAAAAAATCCAATATAATTCATTTGCCCTAAAGTACTCTTTGAGGTGTAAAGAATCTATATTCGTCATTTTTATAGCTAGCCGAAATTTCATAGGTAATAAAAAACATTAAACAGCTCACATTTAATATTGAATAGTTTGGAAATTCGATAAAAACTCTTATGTCAGTTTTAAAAAATGTACTATTTCTTTGGCCATAGCTGTACATACATATGTATGTATGTATTTACTTATGTAAAAGAACAACGCAACTTAAATGCATTGAAGACCGCGACAATGATCGAACGAAGGGAACGAAGAAGAAGGCGATGATGATGATGATGATGATGATGATGATGATGACGACAAAAGATGCATTTTTCATGCGCGACAAAAATACATTTTAATATATAATCTCTACTTCTGCTTCTTCGTCTCCTTCTTTAGCTACTTTATTATTTTGCTTGCGCACCGAAAACAGAAAAAAAAATTAACTGCATTACTTTGTAGAGTACGAATTGAAGGCGGCAAAAAGAGAATAAAACTATTAAAAACAAAACGATTCTGTACATTCACACACACACACACACACACATACATATATAAAACATATATGTGTGTATAGTGCATGCACATATTGTAGGCAACTACAACAGCAACAACAACAACAATATTTAAGTAAAGAGTAACATGCTCAGTGGCAGCATATGTACATATATAATATTTTTGGTCTTTTAGCCTCAAGAGCATGCAAGACAGAGACAGTGACAGCATGAGAGCGGGACGGCGAGTACCACTGTTGACAACAACAACAACAACAGCAAAAAACGCAACCCAGTGAGAAAAGTGAAGGTAAAGGAGGATGGCAACAGCAATTATTTCGATATATTCAAACAAAAGACAAATGGCAAAAAAAAAAATAAATAAATAAATAAAAATAAATAAAGCAACAAAAGCAAAAACAACCCGTCGACAGAAGATCGACGCAACGGGCAAAAAAAAAAAGTGAAGCAAAAGTTAAGTTAGCAACAACAAGAAAAATCGACAACGCATATGCATTTAATAAAGAGTAAACGACAGACAAATAAACCAACAAACAAACTGACTTCACTGACTAACTGACAGACAGACAGTCAGCCAAACACACAAGAGCCGAACAAAAAAGAAAAAGAAGAAAAAAAGCGTGACAAAAAAACATAACACAAATGCAAGAAGAGTAAAAACAAAAAAAAAAAAAAAAGCTTGCTTTGGTCGCAAGGTGGCATTTCGACAAACTCGTCGTCATCGGCATCGGCATCGACATCGACATCGATGACTGTCTGCGTACTACACACACTGTCAACTTCTCCCGCACAACATACCACACAAGCCAACATTCAGTCAGTCAGCAAGCCAGCCAGCCAACACACCCAAGCCTACCACACCACACCACACTCCACCACACTCCACCACACTCCACCACAAAAATCCACCTCACTCACTCACAACAGCAGCAGGCAGCCGTTTTACTCTTCTGTACAAAACCAAAAACAACAAAAAGAAATAAGTCAACCCAACGGCAGGCAACACGGCCCCACCTTCACTTCACCTTAACTCGTCTTACCATACACTCTTACTAATATTCACTTACCCCCACCACCTGACCGACGCCTACTGCTTCAGCTCTTATACAAAAACCAACCAACAACAACAACAACACCAACATGTTCAACTGAGTGCCGACAAACCATTTCGTCCATATGTCCGTCGCGACAGTTCGTCCGTTCGTTCGTTTGTTCGTTCCACATTCGGCTATTTTTCGCGACTCTGACTTTATCATTCGTTCAAGTCCGAATCGGTTTCGTTTCATTTCGTTTCATTTAAATTTTTTTTTTGTTTCTTTCGCTTTATTACATCTTTCACCCGCCCCTCTCATGCATAACGTGGAGACTGCGGCTGTTGTTGTTACTCTTATTGGGTGCGCGTTGAATAGGAATTTGAAATTAGTCTCTTTCGCTTTGTTTATACGCGCTACTACACTACTGATCTGGTCTTAGAGGTCTTCATTGCGCTGCGCAGCAGCTTTACTCTGCTCTGCTCTGGTCGCACTCACCCAATAGTTGGGCTAAGCGCAGAAGAGCATTTAAAAGCAAAAGCAAAAACAAAACAACACTGACCGACTCTAGAGTGCGCTACAAAAAACGCCATCGGCATTGCCAAAAATGTTGATTTTGTTT
This sequence comes from Phortica okadai, assembly GCA_034638295.1. Classification (NCBI taxonomy): domain Eukaryota; kingdom Metazoa; phylum Arthropoda; class Insecta; order Diptera; family Drosophilidae; genus Phortica; species Phortica okadai. The sequence continues at coordinate 51,802,431 of CM067848.1, read as the reverse complement.
ATTGAACAATTGTGTTGCAAACATTATGTAGACGCTACATATGCTCGCATCTTTAAGTGCAGTGTATTGAATTGAAAAACTATAAAAATAAAAAAAACGAATAAAGACAAAAAGTATCTCTGTATATACATATGTAGGTATCTAATACAATATATGCTGTCGTATACAAAAACAAATAAACAAACGCGCTTTGTGTTGTTGTTGTTTCATTTACTCGTTGATTTCTTGCTAAATGCACTGTGAGATACTTTTTGCACATTTCTGGTAAGCGCAATGGCCCAAGCATGGCCAATAATGTGTGCAGATACATTTTCTTTTGTCTCGCATACATAAATGTATAACTGAAAATATCTCATTTTTTTTTTTCATTCTTTTTTTTCTGTCTGTCCATTGGAATGCCTCTTTAAGCGCGCTTTGCGGCATAAAATAATGTAAAAAAAAATATATATATATATATGTATATTTTCCTTTCGCCAAACGCCAGAAATGACAAACAAAAGATACACGCAATTGCAGCGTTTGGAAAAATTTTATTAAAAAAGAAAAACCAACAAAAAAAAAAAAATATCTCGACAAAAGCCAGTTAAATAATAGCAGCGAATAGCTGGGCAAAGGGCTTTCATATACATTTTTTTACGCTCCTTTAATATATATACATTTTTTTTTTTTATTACTTTACTCATGCTTCCACGCGTAGCTATGTAGATACATATGCTTATTTACATAATATACTCAACTGAATTCTAGAAAAATGAAGAAAATGCAAAAAGTAAAAGGGAACAAAAAAAAAAAAAACGCCAAATGCTAAAAGGCAAACCAAAAAAAAAAATGTATATAATACAGACATAGAACGCTGTACTGAACTGAACTAAACTAAGTGAGTAAACGAACGAGCGAACGAACGAATGAACGAAACTCAGCTTAGCCTCAAAACTCTTGCAGTACTAAACTGAGTCGAGTGTCGACCGACGTGCGACGTGCGACATGTAGCAACCAAAGTCAACCATAAATGGTCGCATGAAAAGCAACGAGTCTGTCGTCAGCCGTGTGCGCCTTGTGCCATGTGAGTGTGACAGTGGCAAGCAGGCTGGCTGGCTGGCTGACTGGCAGGCAGAGCAACGAGTTGTTCATTGATAGGCGGTGGGTGAGGGTTTGCTTTGCTTTGGTTTGGTTTGGTCACATTAATATTGTACAACAACAACGAGTTAAAAAAAGCTGCTGCTGCTGCATAATAATAATAACATAGGCAAGCAAACAGATGCAGCATGCAATCAAGACTCAAAGCAAGAGAGAGTGAGAGAGAGAGCAAGCGAGCGAGATTGAGTAGATGCACAAGACTCTACGAAAGACAAGCAGCTAAAGCTAAAGCTAAATCTTATACATGATAATATAATCTGCCCAACAACAACAACAACAACAAAATCATAGCCAAGAAGAAAATTCAACTCAATATTGAAGATGTTATTGTTGTTGCACAGTAATTCTCTGCCGTTGAAGTTGTTCATGTTCGCAATGACGCCGACAACGACAACGACGACGCACAAAGGGGCCTTAGATACATTCAGCTTGCAAAAATTAAAAATTTCATGAACGCTTTCGAAAAAACAAATATATGTGTGTCTGATTGAGAATTTTCCAGAGATTAAGGAAATATTAACATTAAAAAAATCGGAATTATAGCTTGGAAGATATGCGCACTCATACTATTTTTTTTTTTTTTTTTTTAAATTCGACATCTTTGAGTTGGAATAACAAGGCAATTATAACAAGAATCATTATCGAATTTATTTTTATTCTTAGGTAGCCATATTATTATGTTAAATCATAAATATCAAGTCTTTTGCATGTGTAGTTTTCTAGAGGGAGCTGTTATTATCTTTATTCGTTCAGAAGATATGATTTTTGCAATGGAAAAACTCACAAAGCCCCACTGTGCGTTGGCGATGATGATAATAATACTGCTGTTGCTGTTGTTGTTGTTGTTGTTGTTGTCGTCACCACAAGTCAGTAACAGACAGACAATGGTTTCTGCAGTTGTGTATTTGACACTGACTGTGGTTTAATTCGTATGCTTTTGAAAGCTCTTTTGCACATTTTGTTACTAAACCGAACTGTCAAAACGATTATAATGTAACGTTGTCTAAAGTATATCTATCTATCTATCTGTCTGACTGTCTATCTATTTGTGCACAGCATGAGCACACAGCGTCTAATAAGCCAAAAACAATTTCAAAAACACTTCTTTTAGCACATCATCATCATCATGATCATTAACTAAGCTTCTATTTATAAAATTGTATTCTAGATACAAATTTACGTCATTGATTGTGTCTGTATGTGTTCGTGCATGTGTGTGTGTATATATATAAGAAAACGTACTTAAATCAGTTCTGACTAATCTTGTATTGTGTCATAATTAGTCAAATTAAAAACATCATCTTCAGCACCTTCATCATTATCATCTGCATAATTATCATTAACAATATATGAAGTCGATATAGCACAGCGCTAAAATAACTCAACAAAAAATCACTGCTTGTGAGTAAGAATATATTTTTTTTTTATCTTTTTTTATATAATTCATATTGCGTGGCAAAATAAATTTCGTTATTAGCAATCATCAACATCATCATCAGATACATTCTCGAAACTCAACTATGTACAGCAACAACAACCACAACAACAACAACATCATTACCTTGAAAATATTTCAGTAATTCTGTGAATAATACACTGGCAGGCAAGGCAAGGCAAGATACTTTTGAATTGAGTACATTTCGATTGAACGATTCATCAAAATATCGTATTCTACTTACGAAATCAATAGATACTTTTTTGTATATGTATATGAGACTCACCTGTAAAGAAAGAAAAAAAAAAAGAGAAATTGTTTATATTAGAAAATTTGTTTGTTATTATTATGATTATTTTTTTCTAAATCAAAAGTATTATTGTACTTATCGAGAAGCATTATACATACACTAGAACATTAGCAAATCGGAACAGATGATAATCCATTCTAGTAACCCGAACGTTCCAGTAATTCGGACAACAATATGCGTGTATTTGTAATTATGTTTGATATTCAGATTGCGAGAAACATTTAAACTGCTGGAAAGTTCCGGTATAATGAAATCTACCATTTATCAAAGATCTACTGCATTCATATATATAGTCATATATCTAACCAATGGACATTAGGCGAGTTTTCACTGTATCTATTGTATAATATTAAAACTCAAAGTTCAAAATATTTCAACTCAAACTTTGCTCATAGAGAAATGCGACTTAAATCTTTTATAAATACAAAAATTAAATAAATATAATCAATTTTTTTTTATAGAAATTGCACATTTTTGTTTCGTTTGTTGTTGTTATTTTTTGGATTTTAGCACTTTTAAGTAATAAAATAAAAACGTAGCCAAAGAGCACAAACAAGAACATGAATCACAGACATTTTTTTATATTGAAATTGAAAATGGAACTTTCCATCTGATCAGCTCAACACATCAACAATAAATAAACATACATTATATATCATTTACAGAACCATGATCCAATTCAAGTTACTTTACGGAACTATCTAGAAGAAAGCAACACAAAGCCGAAACTTGGAACTTGTACATATGTATATATGGAGAAGTATATATGTATATGTACTTGTAGATATATGCATAGTTGGTGAAATTGTGGCTTGCGGTTAAATTTTTGGTGATATGTATGAAGTCATTTGGCGCCTCAAAATACATATTTCATTTCATTACGTTATTAAGCTTGTTCGTATGACAAACAGCAAAAAAGAAGAAAAAAAAAACACAAATGAATGTATCTAGATACAACTTGTTTCAGGTAGTTTTTACGCGACAAATGTCTGTCTGTCTGTCTGTATGTTATGTAGTCAATCAGATAAGTAAATACAAATATGGAGTATAAAATGGAAAATACACACATACACACGTACATACGTTTACATGTGTATGCGTGTATGTGCGCACAGATACAAAACGTAACTGCAATTAAATGATAATAATACAATAAATATGCTTAAAAATTGAGAAGAAACTTGTAATTTCTTAAAAAAAAAAGTATCTTTATAACAAAATTTTTATTCTTAGGCGACAACAATGTTGATAAAGCGAAGAGGGTTGTCCAAATACACACACACAAACACATACACGCAACTATTAATAAACAAATGAAGCAAACAACTGTGAAAACAACCCTAAACCATGACAAACCAAAAACAAAAAGCATAAAAGACAAAACCAAAAACAAAAAAAGGCAAACAGCAAGCAAAAGCAACGTAAAAGACAGCAATATTAACAACAACAACAAGAACAACAACAATAAAGAGCGTTGATGATGACGTTCTTCTTAATGTTTTTGTTTTTGTTTTTGTGTTTGTTGGCATGGCATGACAAGGCAAGGCATGTAGAACTCGTGCAAGGGCAAGGGCAAGGGCAAGGGCAAAGTGTACTGTAATAAAGCAACGCAATCCTCTGTTAGGGTGAGTTGGGCTGTATAAGTGTGGCTGCAAAGTGTGGTGAGGTGTATAAAGGTATGGTGAGGTTAGGTGAACTGAACTAAGATGGCACGTCATACAAAGCAAAGAGACTCGTCGTAAGCATTGAGCATTAATTACGCATTTAATTCGTGTTTTGTGTTTTACGACAGACGTAAGCAGCAACAACAACAACGACAACACCAACAACAAACAAAACAAAAAAAAAACCCAAAGACGGACGATAACCACGACATTAGCAAGAATGCGATGAACGTATGAACGAACGTCAGACAGACAGACAGACGGTTGGACAGACGAACGAGGGTCGTTGACGACGTTGTAAAATATTTTCACATTTTGTGTAAGTAGTTCGCTTTTACTTTTTGTTGCTGTTGTTGTTGTTTGTTTGTTTCTTTACCATTTCGCCCTTTCTTTGTATTCACTTCTGCTGCTGCTGCTGCTTCTTCTTCTTCATATTATTTTGCCTGACAACTGCCTATTAGCCACACTCGTCTTCAACGACAAACACCGTCTGCTGTTGCTCTTGTTGTTGCTGCTGTTGTTGTTGTTGCTGCTACTTGTATTTTTGTCGCGTCGCATTGCGTCGCTTTGCGTTTCTTGAAACGTAGTTATATTATTAAGCTTCGCACATATTACGTACTTTGTCGCCCGGAACGAAATGAAACGAAACGTTCATTTTTTTTGACTCGCTCACTCATTCACTCATTCAGCAATAACGCCGACCACAAGCACGTAGCCAAAATCCAAATGGCATGGCATTGAAACGCGCAAAAAAGGGTGCGAGTGCGAGAGCAATATTTATTCATTTATTCATTCACTCATTCACTCACTCACTTATTCATTCTGTATCTATTCGATTTGCAAATGTCACAAATTAACTAAAGCGCATTTTAGAGAAGGCAAAGAAGAAGAAGCAAAAGCAGAACAGAACAAAAAAAAAAAAAAAAAAAACGAAAGAGAAAATGAGAAAATGTCAAACAAAACAAACTGAAAATCAGTCAATCCGACACGCTCTGTATGTCTGTCCTTCCGTCTGTTTGTCTGTCTGTCAGTAAGTCAGTTTGTCGCTCAGCCAATTAGTCAGTCAGATATTAAATCAATTCGTCTGTCAAATATTTTCATTGAATCACTCACTGAATAACTAATTTGAGCCTAACTTTTTAGTTCTTTCTTCATATAGTATACATATGATACATAGATATCTATCTATCTATATACATACATGCATACATATGTGCTACGAATGTCCTCATGTATGTATGTGTTTGTCTTACTGTACTTGCTTTACCGATTTATTGATTAAAATGACCTTGAGCTAATATAAGTACATACATATATAAAAATAAAATAAAAACAAAAAAACAACAAGTAAGAGTACAAAACAAAACAAAAAGCAAAGCAAAAATATCTATTTTCAAATAATTTATGCAATTTACAACATTCCATGTTCTTTTCGCCCTTTGATTTTCACTTGTTTATTATTTATTCAGACGAAATTTGTATCTAACTACACTCATTTATAAAAGCTCCGGTCAACTTGTCAAAGGTTGCAATGACTGGCTGAGTGTCTTTTAAGAAAGAGAGAGAGAGAGAGAGAAATGTTACTGAACTTTACATTCAAATAACCTCAATCAATAACTCAAGATCTAGAAATACTTCTTCAATCCAACTAATGCTAAACTCTTTCAAATGCAGTGATTTTAAGTTCTTGAAACAATTGAAATAAATTATTTTCAAGTGATTTTTCAAATATTTCAATCTGTTATTCATCAAAACTCAATTAAAGCAGCAGCAGCGTAATAACTGAAACGCCCTCTCACGACTATTCTATAAATTGCACAAAATCCAGAAGCTACTTTATAACTATGTATATATTTAGTGCATTCAATACACATTTACAGTATAATCCCGATAATTCGGACACTTGATAATCCGGAAAACCCGAATTACTTTCCATTCTGTTCGCTGTAATTCGATATTTCGTACATTGTATGAGTATATTTGAGACCCTAATTGTCTGGATTATCGAGTTTGTATTTTATATACTACATAGATCAGTGACGGGCACTCCTACACACGCAACCGTCTATGTAAAATGAGCGACTGACATAGATATATGTATACATATACATACATATGAGTTTGCAATTAATGTAAAACTTTGTATATCTTTTCAATGTTTATCTACTGTTTCACTATTGTTTAGCTGGCATAGCATACAATATACAATTGAGATAAGCTGTAAAACACAAACACACACACACACACACACACATGCAGTCATAGTCATGTATATATGCATATAAGTATATAAGAATAGAAAGAATAGAATATGACTCAATTCGAAATGACATTTCACCATTTTATGGCGACGCATTATCAAAAAGTAAACGTTCTGGAAATTTTATGCATATTCTATTACATGACAATGACAACAATTATGGTTAAGTTGACGATATGTTGCTCATGATAAAGATGATAATGATGATGATTATGATGACGTTGAAGATTTGAATGACGCATTTGAGCTCAGTTCTATAATAAGCTGCCACCACCTGCCACCGCCCCATTATGCAACTATTGTTTATGTGCATAAAATACAAAATAACAACAACTTATGGCAGATGAAATATATACTTATCTATATGTATCTATGACTTGTCATTGACTTTGATGTTGTTATATCATTTTTATTTCGTCGATGCGATTAAATCATTGTAAAAAAAAGAAACTAATGTGCATTTCTACTTATGTATCTATAGCATGTTACATTTCTGGAAATATCTTACTGACGTATTTCGTTGATTATATAAAAATGCATAAAATATATAAAAGTTTGCACATGAACAGGTTAACTAAGGGGTGCTTTTCATGTCTGTATTGTGTAAGGGACAGACAGACTTCAAGGCAGGAAGATAACTCATGACATACATGGCATGTACGTCAGGATATCAGGCAATGCGTAAAGGAAGTTATGTGCTCGCTCGCATTCAGGTAGAAACAAACAGCTGAAAACAAGAGCTAAAAATGCTTGAAACATACACACGCACACAACGATACTCAATGAGTAACGAATACTTTGCGTTACACATGAATGGCAACGCAGATGCAGATGAAATTTTATTCAACAACAACAGCTGCTGAAATAAACAAAATATAAAGGCAAATATCCTTCATTGATGAGATGCAATGAAACGAGACAAAACTATGTATATGTATATTCGACGCCTGCAGCCAAGAGATAAAATAATTGTGTAATAAAAAAAGAAACAACATTCTAAATTAAAAATATACTTTTTCTCCGAACTGCCCTCCTACCCACACTCAATATATTTATGACTTTGCTATTGAAATCACAACAAACTAAAAGTTCTTTATATAAACTATACCTTATGTCCACTTATAGTATCTAACAATGAAAGCTGCGACTATGTTATGTGCCGTCACTTAGCACATAAAACAATTAAACGCTCAAAATCAACATATATAACTTAATTAGCATATGTGCTATACGTGTGTTATGTAACATAAGACATTATAACATTTAATAATTGCTGTGATAACAGTGATCAGTGCCAAAGCCATGAATGGCATTTGTTTCGATTCGATTGTTTCAGTACAACGGCATAGACATATGTTAGTTTAGCTTCATATGACACATATGGCAATTTAGTATAAAAAATGTGATTTAGACTGTTGCCGTATGTGTCATATGACGCTTTGTGATATAAGAGTATTACTTATTACTTACATAAAAATCTTTATAAAGCACACAATAAAAGCCATCACCAAAAATGTGGTTGTTGTTGTTGGTGTTATTATTGTTGCTGCAGCTGCTAGTGTTGTTATTGTTGTTTATAATATTATTATTATTATTATTATTGTTGTTGTTATTATTATAAAGCGTATCAGCAAATATTGGCGGTTGTTGCTGATGTTGTTGTTGTTGATAATATTGTTGTTGCGCGTTTTGTTGTTGTTGTTGTTGATGATAATAATGTTGTTGTAGATGATGATGAAGATGGTGTGGTGGTTGTGGTTGTATTTGCAATTGCCAATTTTGCATTTCACTTTTGCGCGTAACAAATAACAACAAAAAAAAAAACCAAAAAAAAAAAAAAAAAATTAACACAAAAACAGATTATTTACCGTTAAACTTTTGTTTTCTTTTTTTTTCTGTTTATATATTTTTTTCAAACAGTTCTCTCTCTCTCGCTCGCTCACTCGCACTGCCACAAATAGTGCAATTATAATTGAAGAAGAAACAAACTAAACGAAAAAAAAAATAATATTCAAATGTATCTATGTATCTGTATATGTATTTATATGAATGTATTTAACACCACATCACCGCACACACACACACACATACACATACACACACAGGTACAAACACGCACACACGCACAAGCCAATTAAGTAAATGTTTACAACAAAAAAAAAAACAAACAAATGAACGTTGAATAAAAGATACAAAAATAAACAACAAAAATAATGTGAAACGCAACTGTTGATTGTATCTTTTTTTGTCGATTTTTTTTAATCTCTTCTGTTGTTTTATGTTTTGTTTTTTTTAAATTTTTTTTTTTTTATTTACTTTAATTTTTGTGTGTTTGTTAAATTTGTTTATTGTTGTTTCCTTTTATTTTTATATTTTTGGCAATTTTTTAAATTTTTTTTTTTGACGATTTTTTTTTTGTGTTGTTTTATTTATTTTTAAGCACTTGTTGTTGTTGTTCTTTAGTTGTTCAATACATTTCTTCTGCTTTTTGTGTTTTTTTTATTTATAATTTATTTTTGTATCTTTTATAATTTGTTGCAATTTTGCTTCGATTTTTCTTGCACGCACTTTTTTATTTATTATTCTTGTTGTTGTTGTTGTTCTTGAATTTTAATTGTTCTAGTTGTTGTTGCTGCTGCTGCTGCGGCTGCTGCTGTTGTTTTTATTGTTGTTGTTGTTGTAAAAGATTGGTTAAAATTTGATTTAATTATTTATTTATTTTTGAATTTTGTTATTTCTGTTGTTGATGTTGTTGTTGCTGTTGCTGTTGTTGCTGTTTCTCTCGTTTGCTGTTGTCTGTTTTGTGTTTGCAATGTTTAAACTTGAAATGAGCTCAAGGTAAGTAAAAAAGATACATATATACATTTTTTATATCTTTTGTTTGTATCAGCGACGTTGACACACACACACACACACACACACACACATACAAATATATACAATTATATATATATATAGAGAAAAAAAAACATAAGCTTTCAATTAAAACAACAACAATAACAAAAGCAACAACATTGACATCGACAATTGGGATGACAACTGACGACGACATCGATGACAGCGAATTTAAAACAAAAGCAACAAAAGCAAATAAATAAATAAATAAAAAAAAAAAACAGCAAAAAGATTTCTTGCATTCAGTCAAGTCAATGTTATGTACACACACAAGCAAGTTGCAGATACATATGTATCTACGTTTATGAAACATGTTAAAACACAGCGCTTACATAAATGCAGAATTCTCTGATGTAATTTTATATAAAATATAATTTTGCAAACGTTTTTCTTTTTTTGTTCTTCTTCTTCTTTCTACTCATCTCTTCTTCATTGAATTTAAAAAAAAAAAAAAAAACATTAAACAATTTTTACAAATGCATTAAAAGTAATTAAAACAATTACAATAAATACAAGTCTATGTTTATTATTTAAATGAATTTGAAACAAAAAAAAGAAATCAAAAAGATAATTCAAATTTTTTGTATCGAAATACAAAAACACAAACGCACACACTCACGTCTAGAATGATAATGTTGATGTTGGCGACATTAACAACACACACACAAACACACACAGATACATAGATACATACATAGTTAAAGATAGATTCATGTACTTGCGCTGCCTACCCTTCTGTCAATATGTACTACAATAATAGGCGCGCTCAGTACGCCAAATGAATTAACTACTACAACAACAACAACAACAAACACAGTGAAGTATGAATCAGAAAAAAAAAAAAAAAACCAAAAAAAAAATATCTCTCAGATATAACTCAGAAAAATAATCTTCAAGTAAAAGAAGATGAACAAAATTTAAGCCAATAAATAGCATACTGTGTTGTTGTTGTTGTTGTCGCATGTGTAAATAAAATGCTTCTTCTTCTATGTAAATATGTATGAGAAGTTGTTTTTATATATACAAAAAAACAAAAAAATTAAGAAAAAATACTGTGAAAAAAAAAATTGTATCTTAGCGTTGTTGCAGTGACGAAGAATACTCAATTGTACATTAAAAAAAATAAATATGTTTGTACTTGTATAAAAAAAAAATGTATGTTTGTTTGTTTGCTCGCTTTTTTGTTCCTGCTCATCTGTGTGTGTGTGTGTGTGTGTGTGTGTATGTGTACTGCGTCAACCTCAAACACTCAACTAAACTAAACTGAACGAACCTCAACTCAACTCGACTCGACTCGATTCAATACAACAACAACACAAGCTCAATTGTGAAACGACGACGTCAAAGGCTCATGCGCCTTACTTAAAAATACAAAAAAAAAAAAAAAAAAAGATGAAAAAAAAAGCCAACAAAAACAACAACAACAAAAAATTCGTCTTGGTTTATTTTTTAATTTTTTTTTATATATATATACATACACTTATATATGTATTAAACAAAATATATATGTATATATGTGTGTGTGGTTTTTTTTTTTCTTTTTTTTTTATACATATATATATTAAATTGTTGTTTGGTAAAAATGCCACGTTGACTGATAATGGGTTAAGGGTTGCGGGCGCAAAAAAAAATTCAGCGAATGTGAATAACAACGAGCAACAGCAACAACAACAACAATAGCCAAGTATAAGAATGAGCATGAGCATGAGCACGAACCAAGCAGCGGCAAAGGCAGAAGGTGAAGCTGAAAATGAAGAAGAAGAAGCAAAAGCAGCTGCTATGCGCGAAAGGTGCACACACACACACACACACACATCCATACAGACAGACAGAGTCACCAAATGAATACAAACACACGCAGAAACAAATGGACAGACAGACGGACGGACAAATGGACGGACGGACAATGATTCGACCCAAGCAAAAAATAATAAATAAAATAAGGCAAATGAAAGCATGAAATTAAAGCAATAACAACGACAACAACAACACGAATAATAATAACAAAAAAAAAAAACCAATGATAAAGAAGCAGCGGTGGAGGAAGAAGAAGCACAAGAAGCGTGGGGGGTTGGAGGGTTTTGCAAAAAAAAAAAAAACGAATATAAAAAAAGAAAGAAGCAACAACACCAACAATAAAGTCCGAACAAGTCATTCGAGCAGCAAATATATTATATACACACACACACACACACATACATATATATTTGTATCTGTGTGTATGTACATACATAAATATGTATCTATGTATCTGTATGTATGTACATAGATTTGTATATAAGCAAAAGTAATGTTTGATATTCGATGTCATAAAAAGAGCAAACAACAACAACAACAACAATAACAACCACAACAGCGTTGATAATAATAAAAAGTCAACAGCGACAACAACAACATAAATTAGGAGGTAGCAAATGATAATTACGAATGCTCAAACAAACGGAGAGCAACAACGAACCAACAACAACAACAACAAAAACAACTGAAACAGTAATAAAACGTAATGAAGAATGTATCTGCAAACAGCAAAAGATACAAATATACTTGTATTTCGTTCAAAAAAAACAATTGTGACATATTTTCTTCCTCAACTCAACTCAAGTAACTGAAATATGTGTTAGTTTAAGCTGAGGTTCAATGGCATGTATCTATATACATATCTACGGAACAATCTTTCGGTCAAAGCTTAGTGACAGTGGCAACATGTATCTACAAAGCGCCAAGCTACATAGATTTAATGCAATTTATTTATAATAAATAAGTTAAAGAAAAATACAAATATTTATTCATTTTGAAAGTCATTTCAAAAATGTGTAAGCGAAAAAGAGAACAAAAAATGAGTAGCACAACTGTGTATTTGTGTGTGTGAGAGTGAGTGAGAGAGACAGAGACAGAGCGCGAGCGAGTTAGCAATAGAAGGCTTAAAAAAGCATGTCACATTAGCAAAAAAAAAAAATGATGAAAGAAATGATTGCAAAAGCCAACTTAATCATGTTGATTCGCTGACGGACAGACGGACGGACAGACGGACGGACAGATTGGCAGAACGAAGCCGCAAATAAAAAACAAAAAGTGAACAAACGATCAACAGACAGAGAGACAGAAAGACCAACGGTCAAAGTCTTTTATTTTGTTGTGATCTCTTGTGCTTTTTTGTTGTTTTGTTGTTGTTGTTGTAACAACTTATATACTTATTTACTTTATTAAATTGTCAATAATGTTAATGTAAATTCTGTTAGAATAACAACAACAATGAACAGCACAAACTCAAAGTTGTTTATAATGACAAAAAGAAGAAGAGGAAGAAGCAACAGACTAACGGTAAAACAGACACATAAAAGAAACTTTTAACTAACTGTGCTTAAATGACAAATATATTCATTTAATAGTCAACTGTCCGTCTGTCAGTCTGTCAGAATGACACTTTTTATTTTACTTCTAAGTTCATTTCTTTGCACACTCATTTATTCACGCATTACTTACACACACATGTAATATTCATGAGAGTTAGAAAGCAAGTAAAGTGCATTCATAGACAAAGACAACAATAACAACATTATTATCAGCAAAAAACTTCTTACTTCGTCCTTTGACCTTCTTTAAGAAACAAACTAAACAATCAAACAACAACAGTGAATGAAGTCATTACAGTAAAACCTCATTAACGTCAACAACAACACCGAATACGATTATTCACAATTATTATCATTATCAGAGGCGACAATGTTTTTGAGCTTCATTTTAATAAGTATTAAAACAACATATTTAACACATTCATTTCCATATGCAATGCGCGACAAATGCAACAACAACAAACACAAAGTACGCCAACAACAACAACAACGCAATACAATAAAATCAAACAAACCGAAACGAAACGAAAACTACTTTTGTGAGAGCAAACTTTTTTTTCGTACATTAACAAAATTTTTTGCTCTCTTTGGCGCTCTCGCATTTTTTTCTCCTCTCCTTTGTTTTGTTTTTTTTTTTTTTGCGTGTGCAAGTGACGTTTTCGGTCTTGTTTATTTGCGTGTGCGGTCGGTCGGTCGGTTTGGTCTCCAAGTCGTCGAGAGTTCATTCGAGCAACTTCGTGTGGATGCTGCTGCACAGCAACAACAACAATAACGAACGCGAGATGAGCGTAACATTCAATACAGAGAAGCAAACGAAGTGTGTGAGTAAACTGCATGTGACCGACCACGGACCGACCGGAGCACGGCAACAATTACACAAATGAAAAGAAAAAAAAATTCAAATGATGACTTTACATACGAATAATAAGGAGGTATCGTTCTTGCTGTCGCTGTCGCTCTCGGCACTTTTGCTATTAAATACTTATGATGTTGCATGCTCGCTCTCATGCTTTGGCTGGCTCGTTTGCGCCCACACACATAAACGTAGGCTGACTGACTGACTAATTGACTGACTGTAATAATTGTTCAAATGCTTGCAAAAATAGTTGCCAAGCCACACAATGAATGACGTATGTACATATGTACAACAATACTACATATGCCAAAAGAATATTTAAAAAAAAACAATATGAAACAAAGTAGCATTTTCTTCAATTCTTATTGTTATTATTATTATGTGCATGTCATATTCAATATTTGTAGCTTTCAATAATGCTGCGGTTTAATAACAAAAACAGCACACAAATTCATGTCACCAGTTGCTTTGCTTTGCGACTTGTTGCAACTCTGGCGTGGCAACTATCAAAACACACTCACACACACAGACAAGCAGCTTAACTGTTTACTTTAGTTACATTTAACCAACACTTTTCTAATTGTTGCAATTATAAATAAATAAAAAAAAATTAACACACAAACGTTTATTAAACTTTGTTTTTTTTTATTTACATTTAATTTTTTTACACTTTTCATTGCAAAAAAAAACAAAAAACACAATTTCAATTCATTTGTTTACAGTTTATTGTTATTACAACGAAGTTATAACAACAACAACAACAACGACACATTTACATGCAAATTGCAATTGCACAAAGCAAAAACAAACAAAAAAAAAACGATTTTTTATATGACTATGTATTGAGGCAAAGAGAGAGACAGAGACAGACAGAGAGAAAGAGAGAGAGAGAACAAAAAACAAACAAACGAACGAGAGAATTTAATGCACACACGCGTATAAAATCCAATTTGGATTCGTTACCGTTTTGATTTTGATGGCGTTTGAATTGCGACTGACTGATGCTGATTTTGTGCTGTTCAACCAATTTACAACAACAGCAACAACGACGACAACGACGACGGCAACGACGACGACGATGGCGATGACGATAGCAACAACAAAATGCAAAGCTCAACAGTACAACAAATCATGAAGGGGTAGCTGACGAAGTGAGGCTCAGGCGGATATATGTATGTATGTATGAAAAACGAACGGGGCGAACTAACGCAACGCAGAGGCGGCAACAGCAACAAAGTCGCAACGAAAGGGGCACTGACAGCAACAACAACACACACATAAACACATTGGAATACTTGTGTGGCGTATTAAAAAAAGAAATACAAAAAAAAAAATACAAACAGTAGAAGAAGGTGGCGAAGAAGGTAAGCTAAAATACAATAAAATAATGAAATAATACCGAACAAGCGTGCACAAGAAGTAAGTAAAGTATGAAAGTATTAAAAGCAGAAAAAAAAAAAAACAAGAACAAAAAAAAAAAAAGAACAGCGACATTGGTCGCGGCCGCGGCATAGCAGCAGCGTCAACAGCATTTTCAATTCCAATAAGAGGAAGGTAAAAACAACCACACAGCAACAACAACAACAACAACAGCAGTAGCAAAACAGACCAAACAAATTAAACTAAGAGAGTGCGACGCATCGCAGCAACGCACGGCTTTTGGAGCTAAAGAGCATGCAATGAAATGAAATGAAATGGAGAATGGTGAAACACGATGAAGAAGAAGAAGCTGCTGCTGCGATTGTGGACTGCTTTTACTTCATGCAAACCATTTTTTTTTTTATACATACATATATATTTTTCCGTTCGTTGTCATACTTCTATTTGCTGCCAAGTGCTTCTTCTTCTTCTACTTGTCTATATATACAAACATTTGTCTGTTTGTTTGTCCATTCATTCGCGCATCTTTCCAATTTGACACAACAGCGAAACAAGATGAGACAAGCAAACGAACAACGAGTAAAGTAACAATAACAACAACAACAACAACGAACAAGTAAACAAACAAACGAGCACCAGTAACTCGCCAAAGCAACTCGCGTCATCATCAGCATCATCATCATCATTATCAAAAACGACACCGTCATTATCGCCATTTTCATCGTCATCATCATCAGTGTTGAGCAGCTTTGTTGTATCCCAGGAACACCAAAAGCAGAACAGCAGCAAAAAAAAGCAAAAAAAAAAAAAGAACAACGAACAAAATTGGAAAAGTTTATTTTATTTTTTTTACCGCTGCGCCGCTCTGGAAATCATGTATTATGTGGCAGAGCTTTTTTTTTTGCTACAACCTTAGCTTTCGCTGATATTGTTGTTGTTGTTGTGGTCGGTCGGTCGCCTTCTGTCTATTTCTTTTCTGTCGTCGTTGATTCGCTCTGCTTTTGCTTCGTTTTGGTTATGCGTTGCAACTACAACAACTAAATGTGGCAACGCGAATCAAGTTCGATTCGTTATAAGCAAGTGTAGCCAACAACAGCAGCAGGAAAAAAAAAACTACATACATACATAATAACATTGTACATGGTCGGTCGACAGCGACAGCGACAACGACAACGACACAAAGACGACAAGTTGGCATAAAATTCTCTTCACATTCATGCTTAACAGTACAGATAAAGAGAAGCTAAAAAGGATTTAAACTTATGTACATATATATGTACATAATTGGCTTGCTTTTCAAGAAGAACAAAAAAAAAAAAAAACAAATAAAAACACGGACAAGAAAATGGTAGCAAGAAGAACCGGTTTCCAATGACTCTGTCGGCAGAGCAGATCAAGCCAAGTAGACAGACAAAGATGCAAGTTAAAAACCCATTAAGAAACTATCCTGCAACCAAACCAAAAGCATTACTCGCATTAACCAAATATGTATTGAGAGATACTGTAATATAAGAAGCATACATACATACATAGAGTTAAAGCTACTAAGATTTCTATAATTTATTTCTATGGTTTTTTGTCAGCAAATCTTTCATTGCTTTAATTTAATTTAATGTTTGTGGTTTGACACTTCCTTCGGCTCACGCAACTCTTGTTGAAACTACAAAATTTACAATACGCTTTGACGCAGGCAAACCACCATGTGTGTATGTGTGTGTGTGTGCTTCTTTGCTGACATTCACTTTTTGCCTAGGCAAGTGATAACAGTTTTAGTTGGCTTTTTAACAGCTTGTGCTAACAGCTGTTACCACACGAACAGTCGCAGACCTGTCATGCATATGGAAACTGCAGTGCAACTGGAACATTTAAATGTGCGTTCCATATTACACGTTCCTTCCCACTTCCTCTTGCTTGCGCACACAACGACAACGTGAATTCGTTTCTTGAACAAACATTTACACATTTCACAATTTTCTCGCACCTTCCACCCAACACACATCAACAAAAAGTACGGCAACAATGCAACGTCATTTTGCTCTTTCTTTTACTCATTCATTCACTCACTCACTCACTCTCTTTTTGACGCTTCTGACGCTGACGCGCGTTGTCTCTATTTCCCGGTTTGTCGTCAGCCATATTACAACATCGCGAAACTCTCACGAGATTTACTGTGCATGCTGCATGCAAATCGGTGGTCTACAAATAGAAAATTGACAAGACAAATTCGTAAATGCGCATGCTACATTAGTGCAGCGCAGCATATCGCCTGTTTCAGCCCACCGTGTGCATGTACGAACAACAAGGAGAGCAAACAAAAATGTTACGACTTGTAATGTCGTTCAGATCTGGTTTTATTACCTTCAGCCTCATGTGTAAAATCTAACAACTAAAGACTAAAATTCAAACATAGTCGACTAATAAATGCACTACTTTTGGCAAGATTTAATTTAGTTAGTGAAATTAGCATAACAACAAGCATAACAAATTTATCTTCTAAACACACATTTACCAAGAGAGCAGATTAAAACAAAAATAACAACAATTTACACATATATTTTTCCCCCTTAATTCATTTTTCAAACAAATTAACATTACATTGGTCATGTAGCGTACAGAACGCATAACAGAATCATCATCATCAACATCACCATGAAAAAAAAAAAAAAAAACTGAGAATAAAAAAAATAAAGAGAAGATGAAAAAATGTGATACGACGACAGTGATTACGCGATTTGCCATACAAATAAATGTTGTGGCAAAGCGACCTTCCGGTACTTCACGAGCCAGCGACAACAGCCACGACAACGACAACAAAAACAACGACAATGACGTCGACGTCAACGACGACGCCAACGAATGTCGATAGCATACGAACAAAGCGCGAGCAAGCGACAATCGACAAAGTATCAAACGAACGGCGGCGTGTATAAACACTCACATGCTCTCTCACTGTTAAGTGGAAATCGAGAGCGAACTTGTGTGCAAACAAAGAGCACAAGCACAAGTGTTACTGCACGGCGCGCAAAGCAACAAAACGAATTACCTATAACAAGAACAACGTGGAAGACGACGACCTTCTCTTATTGTTTTTTTTTTGTTTGTTTGTTTCTGTATTGTATTGTTTTTGGTTATACGATGCAGTTATTTGCGTGTAGTGTACATACGTACATACATACATACATAGCAACGAATCGTGCGCTCACTGGCCCGTGCGTCAGATTTTAGCTGACTGTCTGTCTGTCTGACTGACTGGCTAGCAGTCGTAACCGACCGACCGAACGACCTTTTGCCAGTCCAATCGTTCTTTGGACAATCTGTATTAGCGGAAAATGTCGGTAAACAGTGTAACCGGTTTTCAATTATGATACTCACTCAACATGTGCATGAGCGGGCAAGCAAAAGACTATAAGCAAACTGCGACAGAGAGTAAAAAAGACAACCAATAGAGAGAGAGAAAGAGAGTCTTGTGTATTCGTGTTCGCTACTGCTCGTTGCCAAATTAAAAGCAACAACAACAACAGTAGTAGTAGTAGTAGTAGTTGTAGTAGCAGCAGCAAGCAAGCAGAGAGTGTAATGCCAATTTATCGTTGTTTTTGTTGTTGCTTTTGCCTTTGCTTTCAATTTACTAGGCTAATCATGTGTTCTGGTTTCACTATTCCTGATGCTGTTCTGTTGTTGATTCATTCAAACACAAACTGCTGAGCGCACAACTGTGCTGTGACGCATTGTAGGTGTGAGTGAGTGCGCTGCATGTGGATGATGATGATGTGGTTTTTGGATATGAATGCGGTCGCGAGGGCGTACAATCGGTTATGGGTTTCGGTACGCTTGGTTAAAGCAAACAAGAGGAAATATTTCACACGCTGCTTTTGCCAAAATCACTTGTCTAACGGCGTGAGGGAGGAAGGTAGGCGTCTTGTGCTGCAAGTTTGTATAAAAGTAAGAGAGATTGCGATAGAGAGAAACAAAAGTGAGCATAAGCAAAAGGCAGAGAGACAGACAAACAGACAGACAGATGGGCAGGCAAGCACAGTTTGTTTTGGATACTTGTCGTTGGGGAGAGTAACGTTTTTATTATGCTTGCTGCTGCTGCTGCCGTCTCTCTCTCACTCACTCCAACGCTCTTGCTCAAGAGTTTGTTTGATTTTGTTGCTATTTTCATTTGAAATACATATACTTATATTTAGTTTGCCACAGTTTAGTTGTTAGCTGCATGTCGTGGCGCTTGCACACACACACACACACACACACACAAGCCGGCAGTCTAACTGACTGACTAACAGACTGGCTGACAGATTTGGGTACCACCAATTACAGACTGAATGACTCGTTGCAATGTTCGTTCGCTGAGTGAGCACTAGGTGGAAGTGGAACAGGGCGTAAGAGGAAGAGCGTGTTAGCGAGAGCGACTATGGTGGTCGCACAAGAGATTTTATTTGCCCACAGCTGTTTGATTTCAATCGGTTTCAGTTCATTTTCGTTTTAATACAATTAAATATGGCAAATGATTAAATAAAGCATGCTCGAAACGTTGGCATAGCAAAATGAACGCCATATGATGTTGTTATGATGCTATGGTGAGTTTTAGTTGTAGTTGTTGTAGTTGCTGCTGCTGTCATTCCAGCGAGTACACTGTCTGACTAACTAGCTGCGTGCGTGCGTGACTACTGTTGTATGGTGAAGGTGAGTGTAAAGAGAATTAACATTGGGGGCGACAGACGAAGGCGAATCGAATGGCATGAAATAACAACGAGTAGTATGAGAAAATAGCGAGAATGCCGACGGCACGACACACCATGACAACACAAATGATAAAGATTTAAATACGAAGCGGTTTTTTTTTCTCTCTTTGTTTTTATTTTTATTTATCTCGCTGTGTTGTTGTTGTTATTATGCGTTGAACAGCGGCGCAATGCAAAATGAGAAATAGAAGAAGAAGAGGAGAAAAAAAAATCAAACGCAAATTTCACACAATACACACATGTGTGTGTCTCGAAAACAATTTAATAAATTGCAGAATTGTCAGTCAGTCAGTTAGGGATTGAAAAAGTAATTGAAACTCATCGAAATCGAGATTCGATATTCGGAAGAATGAACAGGCGCACAGAAATGTTTAGAAAGTTGAAATTTTGCTGATTTGTATGATAAATGAAACATGCTGAAACGAAACGAGCAGCAAGCGGTGAATGAACGAACAAGTGAGTGTGCTTTGAGTGTGAGTGTGTGAGCATAAGCAAAACACGATTGCTGTTGATGAACATGAAAGAGAGAGCAAGCGGCAAAGAGGCATATGAAAAAAATCGATAGCGCAGATTTTTTTATTTTTTTTTGTTTAGCTGACAACTGCACTGCAATGACGACGACGACGACGACTGGCAGCAATTACACTTACGACCGACTGAACGAACGAATAAACGAACAACTCTAACCGACAAGTCTCTTTGCACCGGAATAAAAAATTTTCATGAAAAAAAAAAACAAAACCACAGCTAAAAGTTACCCTAAAATTGTGGCGTTAAGCGGTGACACACGTCGTCGTCGTCGTCACAGTCACACACCAAAAACTGCCGCCGACGACGTCGTGAACGACGACGATGGCGATGACGAGCGCGTGTAACCGCCAATTTAACAGGCAAACAAAAAACGCAGCAAGTATTCTTACGAGCAAGCAAACAAGCGATACGAAATGCGCAAAACTGCACAGACCAGCAATGAAACGAACAAGCACGAGAGAGAGCGAGCGAGCGAGCTAGAAATATAAAAACTGCAGAACACTCAAAGCAGCAACAACAACGAAATTGAGCGAGTGCACACATACTCGTTGAAGAGTATCGATGGTCGCACAAAACGAGAGCCAACACGAATATTGTGAGCGAGCGAGAGAGCGCAAGACGTCTGCATGGATATGTACGTATGTATGTGTATGTGTGTGTTCGCCTGACTGTAGTAAGGAAAAAAAAAAACATGTGTGACGGCACTGTGTGAAGAACATTTTACTAATTTTTTTGTTGTTTTAATTTGAAGTGTTGTTGCGCAAAATAAATAATTATTTAAATGCAACGAGTTTCGTTGAAGTAATAAAATTGATAAAACTTTTATTTTGTTTATAAATAAAGAAAATGTTCTTGTTTTTTTTTTTCACCTTTTTTTCAATAACTTTTAACCACTGTCGTTAGCACTTGAACGGATTTGTTGAAATCTGTAGTTGTTGTTAAATGTTTTCGTTATTTTTTTACTCTTTCGCTTACTCGCTCTCGCCGTAATTGCACATTGTTGTGTACGTGTGTGTGTGTGTGTGTGTGTGAAAACTATCTGAGGCGAAAAATTGTTGTTTTTTTTTTTTTAGCAGGAAGCAAAGAGCGTAAAAAATGTATTAAATTTGTAAGCTGTTTACAGATTAAACAACAGAAATGCTTTGAACAATTGTGATACTTTTTGCGCTTTATTAAATTTGCAGTGCACACAAACACAGACACACACACATACAATATATATACACAATAGAAAAAATGGCAAAAAGGAGAAAAAATCATTTACCTACACTTGATTCATGTGCAGTTTTGTTGTTCAAGGCGTATGCCGACTGATGGGTGCAAAGAAACAACAGAAAGTTGCCAGCCAGCTCAAGCCAAACAACTAAACAGCAACAACAACAGCAATTTTGTTTTTGGTCTGTTATTTTTAACATTTGCCATTGTTTTGTTTTTGTTTTCTTTCAATTTCGTTATTTTCTTGTCATTAGCGGTTTTCACGCCCAACTCGTTAACGCGTAATCGTCGTAACTGATGAAAATCCAAAAACAAAATACATTGACACATTTTACCGAGTTTTCATCAACCCCGACTCGTGTTGTTCGGTAACGCGTTAATTCGTTAAAAAATCAAAGGGAATTTTTAGTTACTTTCAATAAAAAAGTGGCTGTACTTTCATATCATTTTATTATTAAAACAGCATATGTTATATGCTAGCCTTTTTTAACATAAGCGAAAACAAAGGAAAATAAACTCCCATATTCTCCCGTATGCAACAACTACTCGTATGTTACAAGTAATAACACAACACATACAACTATTGCATCAAAATAAATAGTTTGGGTCTATGATTTCGTCCTCTCGCCAACCGACGTATGCCAATAATGTCGTCTACGAATTCATCCAATGCTACCTCAATTTTTCCAACCCGACCCATACCTGTGCACCATTTTTACACAATTAGTCAATTATTTGTGTATTCATGCAATAATAAACATATTTACCTTTCAGAAACTCAATATCTCACACAATTTGATTCATTTTATATTCTATTAGTTGATTTTGCAAACTATTTCGCGGAATTTAAATTTTATTAGATTTATTTCATACAAATTCGCTGATTTCACTTTTCGTTTGTTTATATAAGAAGAAGAATTAACGAATTTACGCAAACAAACGAAATATTTGGTATTCACACCCGACCCTCGTTAAAATTAAAATTGTTAAAATTGCGACGTTAGCAAGTTGGGCGTGAAAACCGCTATTGATTTTTATTATTATTTTGTGTCTGTCTCATGCAACAATGTGCACAGGAATGTGCTAAAATAAGACAACAAAAAAAGGCATATACAGTAAGAAGAAGAAGAGAGCAAAGAGCACATTTTATCAAACAAATTATTACTCGTTGGAAATTAGCATGTCTGTTTAAAATTAATTAATAAATATTATTTAATTAGCAAACAATTTTAAAAAAATATCCAACAAAAATAAATAAATAAATCTTTTCGGTGTGTTGTTAAATGCGCTGAAAACCGCATGAAAATTAATTTAAATGACATAAATCAGCAAATGCTTTGACAAGTTGGCGCCCCAAGCGGCCGATAAAATCACAAGCGCGAAGCGAGACTGCGCCGCCGTCAATAATAGCAGCGCAATAGCAGCGCACTGTGACTGTCACTGTTGACGTCGCTGTCAACTGAACAAGACAAGAAAAAAAAAAAAAAAAAAACACCACACACAAGCACACCGCATGAGGTCACAAAACGTGAAACAAGTTAAGTTTAGCAAGCAGAAGAAGAAACAGGCAGCAGCAGCAGCGGCAGCAGATGAGACAACAATATGTCAGTCAGTCAGGCAAAGTGCCGTGAGCGGCAAGCAACTTATACTTGTGTAAACAATAATAAAAGCGAATTTGCGATAAGCACCGTTGTTGCCGTCTACTTCTTGTGTTCTTCTTCTTCTTCTGCCAACCATTCAGCCATTCCATTCCACTACCGCCCCTATGCCGTTTAACATCAACGCCTCGAGCGCTTTTGTGCTTAATTTTATGCCAGTGATTTTTGTTGCTGCCGCCGTCGTCGTCGTCGTCGGCGCACTGCTGCTAGCTGCTAAATGAAAATGTATCTTGAAGTGTCGAACTTTTTTTCTGTTTTTTTTTTTATGTACAAGTATTACATCTAAACGGATGAACGAAATGAAACTGGTAATAATGATATTAAAAACTTTCTGACATACGACCTGCAATGACGATGCAGTCTACAAAATTTACCAGGCGCACAGCAAAATGTGAAAAAGAAACAAACTAAACGAAGCTCATTTGTACAAGCGACAAAAACTGTTAATAACAGCGCTTTAACAACAGAACGAGTTTGCATTTTTTATACCAACGGCGAGTGGCAAAATGTAACGAGTGTGAGTGACCGCGACTGTTAAATAACAGAAAACTAATATTTTTTAACATTTGTTTCTTTATCAACTTTACTTGATTTAAGGGGGGTATTTCTGGTCTAGAATTTTGAAAGAATTAATTTTTTTTTGTACATATTTTTAAAGTCCCAAAAGTTTTTTTCATAATTCGAATTATTTACGCAGTTATAACTATTTTTTTTTGTGATATACAAGTATTAGTAAGTACTTAAGACTTTTAGACCAGCATACACCCCTTAAAGTTGGTTGACTAACTTGAGAAATATTAGAAACTAATAAAGTCGTTGTTGCAATAAAGAAAACTCACCACTTTTTGGCTGCGTCGTTCGCGTAGTTTTATAAAGGCGCTGTTGCCGCTGTTGTTGTTGCTGTTGCTTTTGTTGGTATTGCCGCTAATACGTGTCTTCATATTTGTGTCAATTTTGTGTGCGCGGCGCACATACGACTATTTAATTAGCCAATAGTTTGTTTGTATTTAATTAATATTTTTTTTTTTTTTTTCAAATTTTTCTTTTATTTTTCAGTTCTTCTTTACTAACTTGGCGTATTAGCTATAAAGCCGTCTAATTACATGTAATTTAATAAATTAGACTCTGCCAAATGTCTGCAATACACACACAGAGATCAAATTAATAACTGTATATTAAAGTGGTTTCTTATACACGTGAACCCTCTTATATGCAGTTTAGTTAAAGAGTGTGTAAATGCTCAGTGCTCGCTCTCTTTGTATGAGACAGAAGTTACAAAAAAAAAAAAAAAAAAAAAACCAACAAAAAAAATAACACCAGCACCGAAACATAAAACCATCACTTCCGGAGGCGCTTCAAGCACTGAGAAGAATGTGTGTAAATGAAAAAAAAAAAAAAAATCCAGTAAGAAGAAAATCGGAATAACATCACACACACACACAGGCAAACACAAACACACACACATGCATACAAACGAGCATGTTTGGTGGTGGGTGGGGGTGACAAGTACAGGAACAACAATAAATAGCAATGAGTTTATGAGGAACAGTACGTGAGAATTAAAGAGACTCTTCGTCATATAGTCGGGCGATCGATCGGTCGGTCGGTCGTTTATACGGTCGTGCCACGGTGTCGTAGTCCATCACAGCATCAGGCTTTGCTCCTCCTTGTTGCCCTTTCTAGGTAAATGTTCATATTCCATTCATATTCGTTCGTACATTTGTTCATTTCGTCATTTTGAATTTGCTCGTTTACTCGTCGGTTTACTCGTTCGTTCCTTCGTTCGTTTATGTGCGTACATTCCGTTTTTTTGTTTCCTTTCTAAGCTTACTTGACTTCTTCGTTCTAAGTTGGTTGGTTGGTTGGTTGCTTATTGTTGGTGCTTTAAAAATGATGATGTTAACAGTATTGGCTCCATTTAAGTAAAACCGTTAATAGAAAAAAAAAAAAACACACACACACACATGTATATCTATCTGAACATACCTAGGTCATTTATAGACCTATAATCACGCCAGTCACAAAATAGTCACAAGTCGCCGTAGGAAATACCGATTCTCAGACAAAGTCAGTTAGTTAGTGGGAAAAAGGAAATTTTGTAAATTTTATGGCAACTGGAAATCCAAGTTTTTGACGGACAAAAACTCCATTCGTTACTATTTGTGACTAGCTATGTAAGCCTTGTGACTATTTGTGACTCAGTGTGACTGATGTGAAAATAGAGCTCATTGAAATCGATAAAACTTGAGTTCCAGTAGTCTATATAATTTCCATAGCTGTAGCTCAAAAAGTTGTCTAATCTTGACTGTATTTTTTGATCGAACTCTTCGCTAATAACAAACATCTCATCTTTACCTATGCTACCATCACAATTTTATATATACTCCCGTACAGCTTGAAACAAAACAAAAAAAAAAATCAGGTTTACATTCAGTAAACATTTCCAATTCAATCTCACATCTCATAATCGCATAAGCCTCTAATAGCAGTAGCAACAACAGCACAAAAGACAATCGGAACAATCCATGCCCTGCCAGCAGAATTTCACAGGCGTGCGATGCAAGTCAATTGCAACAAAAGTAGTCTTCAGCTTCAGCTTAATTTTCTTCTCTTTTTCTAACATTTATGGAATTCCAACTTGTTCTGAGCTTTGTGCAAAAGTTCAATGCTTGCATGTTGGTGTAGTTGTTGTAGTTGTTGTAGTTGATGTTGCTGCTGCTGTTGTTGGCATTATTGTCGTTTGGCAATAGCCAAGAAAAAACGCTGAAAGTGTGTAATGTCAGTGGGCTTGAGATACAAAATACAGGCAAGACTCTCTGACACATATCGAAGTTGCATCGGCAAACATGCAATCAAGTTGAGCAAGTTGAGTTGAGTTGAGTTGGTCAAGTTTGGTTAAAGGTTGATTGAACTTTAAGGTGTTTTTGTTTCATTCGTTTTTTCTGACCGTTGTATATTAGAATTTGTATCTTGACTTGCCCACACAACAAATAATACAACACCAGACTCGTTTTGAGATGAAAGTTGTTAAGATTATTGATATAATCAACAAGTGATTTATTATACATTTACAAAAAGAGAGAATTCATTTTATCTTGAAGTTTGTAACAAACAGACAGGGACATCTCCGACTATATAAAGTATGTTCTTGAACAGTATGACGAGACGAGTTGATATAACCATGTCCGTTTGTCTCAGTGCAAATTCCTTCCAGAACTTTAAAATTAAATTTTTTTTTGGAGAAATAAATTAAAGCTTAATAAAACTGGGATTCCTCTGTAAGCAGACGGAATGGAATATTGTTAGGGGACGTACATAAATAACGAGATGTTTTTTTTTCACGAAATTTAGACTCTCTTGGTGAGATTTCGACGAGGGAGCACTTTATAGCTCAGTTGAGATTTTGCTTATAATTTTGAAAAGTAATTGTAAATTAATGTACTAAAATGTTCACATGAGATGTGCTATGAACTCCCCTCCCCCTAAGCGATGACAACTGCAACAAGTTGACAACATTGCTGTGTCATAGAACATAACCAAGAAAAAAATAGAAATTGTAATATTTACCAGTAGATTGCGTAACATCATGCTTAGCACTTATGAAAACAGCATTGACTCTCTGACAAGTTCAACACACAGAGAAAAATATATATAAGTATAACACTTTCTTGCACAAATTTTACAACACTAACAACAAAAGTATTGCAAACACTTTGACATTGTCGAAATATATGAAGTCTGAATAAGCTCGATGCCACTGTACGAATTAATGCACTTGCGTATGTTCATCTGTGTGTGTGTGTGTGTGTGTGTGTGTGGGTTTGCGCCTTTGACTGTTACTGTTGCTGTGAGCAGGCGTGCGTGCGTGCGTGCGTGAGTAAGTGCGTGTGTGTGTGAATAAGTATATCTTGTGACTGCCGAAATAAATGATGAAAACATGCAGAGAAGAGTTTCGATTATATTTGAACGATGATGTTAATGTTGATAGCGCAAGCCAACAACAACAACAACAACTACAAGCCTTGTTGAAAAGCAATAATGAAGTAAACTAAAGTAAAGCAAAGCAAATTTAGGCATGCAGGCACGCAGGCAGGAAAATGGCGCTCCATGCAATTCAACTCAACTGTTGACGTTGGAGACACACACATACACACGCACACACACACAAAATTGTTGCTAAAAAGAGCGAGTAAGCAAATGAACGAATGAACCAACGAGTGAGCGAGCGAGCGAGCAAGCCAATGTATAAGCTTGACTAACGAGTAACCCTACAAAATGAACAAGCGAGTGAATGAGTAGGTAAGTGTGTAAGTGAGTGAAGTGGCATTCACTACACTCTTCAACCGACAACAACAACAACGACGACAACGATGAATGCAAGTATTGTATAAATGATGTGCCCAGCCAGGATACACAATTCGGGTGCATGCCTTGTTGCTTTGCTGCCTTCCTGCTTGCACGCTTGACAACTCTTCAACAGGGTTGCATTTCGTTGTCGTTGTCATCGTTATCGTCAACGTTGCCGTCGTCATTGTTGTTGTTGATTTTGCGCCTCTTGGAAAATGCTTTTAATAAACGCAATAGCGAATGATGCCTGCTGATATTAAAGGCATTGCAAATATGCTACAACAGTGAACAAAATGGGCGTCATCGTCATCGTCATTGCATTGAATGTGTGGGCGGCCAGCTGCCACATATTTGATAAACACACACACACATACAAATACATGCGTGTGCGTGTGCGTGTGCGTGTGCCAATACAATATTGGCATTGGCGTAGGTGGACTTCAGTGAGCATCAAGCAAGTGAAAATTGTTGCAACTCAGCGCGTCTGTTTGTCTACTTGCTTGCTGGCTTGCTGCTTGCCTCCTTGCCTACCTGCCTACCTGCCTGGCCTTATAGCCTGACCAGCCTGCCTGGCAGTTGCTAGGGACATCATGTTATGCGTTGCAGATTTCTATTGCAACAATTATTGTTGTTGTTGTTGTTGTTGTTGGAGTTGCCTCATAGCCCCAACATAAGCAATACCACACATGCGCCTGACAGTATGCCGCCTACTACGAAAAGTTCCGGGTCACGACGACGACGACGACGATGATGATGACGATGAGGCGATGAGAAACTATGTTCGCAATATTGGTCAATACATAATATATATGTATGTATGTATGTATATACACGTGTGTATATACAATTTGTACATATGTTTATAAACATGCAATATTAAATTTGACAATACTCACACACACACACACACACACACACACGGTCGAAAATACATGTACTCATGCTCGTATCTAACGGTAACACAGCTTATATTTTTTCTTATGTTGTGCCTTCAGTGTTGTTGTTGTTGTTGTCGTTGTTTAAAAAGCGTTGCACTTAAGCACTCACGCACGCACGGACGCATGAGTCTCAGCCAATGGCAATCGTTGTTTGCATTGGCATTGTAGCATTGCCAATATGTTGTTATTGTTGTTGTTGGTACTTTTTGCAACAACAACAACAACAACAACAACGACAATAGCAATAATCACAACACAATACAGTTCAGCTCAGAGCAACCAACACCATGATGAGCATCGATTTGAGTCGCAGCTGAGCTCAGCCGACAGCTCGACAGCCGTCGACCGACCGACCGAGCGAGCGAGCAAGCGAGCGAGCGAGTCACGCACAAACCAATTTCGGCAGCTTTTCGGCGGCTTTATCGCTATGGATATGAAAAATGTATCTATTGCCTGCTGCTGCTGCATCTGTTCTTGTTGTTGTTGGTGTTGCTGTTAGTGCAACTATTGCTTACTCTGACACATAGATTCGGCAAGGTGGAGTAGAGTAGAGTAGAGTAGAATAGAGTAGAGTTGTGAAGGAAACTGGAAAATTGCATAAACGTGTATATGTGAGTGCATGTACATGTGTGTGTGTGTGTGTGTGCAGAGAAGAGGTAGAAAAGACGCAGAGTAGCAAAATGAATCGTGGAAAATTTTCGGCAATAGCTTAAAACCGCCAACAACAACAACAACAACAACAACAACAACAACAACAACAACGAAAACAATAACGAATATATCTATGACCATTGTTGTTATTGTAACTGTTTAGCGACATGCGTCAACAGATGGCGCTGGAAAAGGAAATAACGGAAAGCAATAGGCGTTCAATGCTGCTGCTAAGCTACGCATCAACAACTTACAACAACAACAACAACAACGACAAAAACAAGTACAACAACATGCACCATAATGCAATACAAGTTGAAAGCTGCAAAAAAAAAAAAAGATAGACAGTCAAAGATAGATAGAGAGAGAGAGAGAGAGGGAGCACAATAGAGCAAGAAAGAGATGCTGATAAAATGAGTGTAGAAAGCTGAAAAAAATGGAACATTAGTAAAAATAGAATAAGTAAAACGAGAATCATGAAAAATAAAAGCAAAAAAAGAAATAAATGTGAAAGCGGAAAATATATTATAAGAAAAAAAATGAATACTGCGAAAATCCGTAAAGCAGAAAATGATGAAATCTAAAGAAAAGGACAAAGGAAAATACAACAACATATTAAACGTAACAGAGCCAAGAGAATCGAAAGGGTTATACAAAAATCAGCAGATAAGTTGAAGCAGCATGAGGATAAAGTTTCTTTCACAAGGAAAAAAAAAATAACTGTACACACACAAAGACTTTAACAAGGGAATAAACACACATACGACAACAATGCTGAGGCAAGAGTGTTGGTTAACAACAACAATTACAAAAAAAAAAATAACAACAACGAAGAACTAAAAACAAAAACAACCCAATGATCATTGTTGTCCTTATAAAACACATAAGAGATTACATTTTCAAGTACAGAGAAGCACTTCATTGCAGCTGTTGAAGGCATCGCAACTTCAGCGTTGCTTGAACCATTCAACCAACAATAACAACTGCAACAACAGCAGCAACAACATGCCTCATGTTGCACACTATATGCGTGTGTGTGAAGGCGAACAAAAGTACTGAAGCAAAATAAGCTTAATTCTGTATTGTTTTTATACTCTTCACACATTAAGAAAAGTCTTATAAGTTTATCCTGAAGTTTCACATATACAGAAGAAGACATTCCAGACGATATAAAGTTTATAGATACATAAGTTCTTGTTTAACTCGACTAGACGAATCGAACTCCTCTCAGTTTTGTACTCGGAATTGTCATGATCGGACCCCTGGAACCCGATCATGACATGGTACCCATCTATTTCTATCAACAATACTATTAACTCTTAACATTTTTTTTTTTATAGAGTTGCGGGAATAAGTGGGCTAATAATAAGGTATGATCCATAGAAAGGATACCTTCCATAGAGTATTTTTAAATTCTTGTGTGAAAAGTTTTTATGTTTCATATTCATGCTTGATAGATGGCGACAAAATGGCGAGTTGCAATTTTTCTTCCCCGCATTTCCTCTCAAACAAACACTTTCTTAAAATGGCTATATCTTCGAAACTATATGTGGTTTGAACTTAAAACTTCATATGCGGTCTTAAGAAATAAACCTTTTTAAGACTGCATACCACAAAATACCCCTCTTCTTTTATTGTTGCCCCTCAAAGACCATCAAACTGAAATTTTTCATAAATTTAAAATTTTTTTTGATCGATTTTTTTTTTTTTTGGAAATTTAAAACAATATTCAAATGGTTAATGTCACGATGTATAGAATGTTTTTAGGCTTGCCGCGTGTGCAGGGTATTAGTTTGTCGAGTATACTTATCTGCACAGATTTATTGTTTTATTTTGAAATAATTGGCACATGTTTTAGCTTAAAAATGAAATTTGTATTGTTAAAAAAGAACGAAATTTTATGACATTAGAAAGAAAATTATTCTATGAGTGCCGCATAATTTACTCCGTCTATATGAATGCATGTGAGTATGTGTGTGTGTGTGTGTATATATATGTGTGCCTCTATAGAGCGAGAACAAGTTAAGGAAGTTAAAGCAAAATGTGGTTGGGCCAGGCCACAGTCATATCACAATAGTAGCTTCAGCATCAGCAACAACAACAACAACAACAACAACGTCGCCAACGCCACCAACAAAATCCAGCGTATGCACTGGAAAATCATTGGAAATTTACTCAACACAGCATAGCTGAGCAGCTCAGCTCAGTTCAGTTTAGCTCAGCTCAACTCAACACAATTCAACTTCCGAAGAAGCGACATGAGGCAATGCGAAGCATATCAAGGTGAGGCAAGTCAAGGGGAGTGACCCAACTCAACTCAACTCAACTCGACTCAACAAAACAGAACAGAACATAACAAAACAGAACATAACAGAACGCGTTGCGATGAGACGCGACTCAGCATTTCGCGTGAATCTCGCTTATGTCTCCTTTTTCGCCTCCGCGTAATCTCTGCCACAG
The DNA here is from genome assembly GCA_034638295.1 of Phortica okadai. Lineage (NCBI taxonomy): Eukaryota > Metazoa > Arthropoda > Insecta > Diptera > Drosophilidae > Phortica > Phortica okadai. The sequence continues at coordinate 51,770,599 of CM067848.1, read as the reverse complement.
CAAAAACAACTTTCTGCCTCTGATTCGGCCTCTGCGTTGCGACACATCCTTCTGTTGCTTCTGCTGCTGCTGCTGCCGCCGTTTGCTGCAAGATGGTTTGAGAGGTTGAGTGGCGCACAGAATTGAAGCGCGCGTGTATCAGCAAAGAACAGCAGCAGCCTCGGCCTCCAACCTTCGGTCGAAACACGGCAAAACAGCAACAGCAGAAATCAAAATGGACACAAAAAAAACAAAAAAAAAAAAAGAAAGCAAAAGAAGAGGCAAAAAAAAGAGTGCACAGGTTTCTGTTTTATAGTTGATGTTGTCGTTGTTGTTGTTGTTGTTGTTGCTATTCGCGTGTAGGCAAAAATGCAAACGAAACTGGAAAAAAACAACAACAACAAAATATATATTATATGAGACATGCTTGTCGTCATTCGCAATTCGCTTGTTGCCAAGGGATTCATAAAGCAGAACTCTTCTCATCTCTTCTCTCCTCATTTTTGTGGCATTTATGTTGGCTACATCATAATCACCATCATCATCATCATCATCATCGTCGCCAAAGCGATCGTCATCGTCATCATTATCATCATCATTGTCACGATAATAGCTAACAACTTGAGCCTCAGCGTCTAAGCTATTTTACTGACCAAAAATCATACCAAATGCAGGTTGTAATAATAGTTCCTCTATGTCTTTTCGTGTGCATGTACATGTGTATCTTTGTGTACATGCACACTGGCGTATAACTCGTTATTTAACTATGGCAAAAGGTACGCGCATTTCCTGTTCCCTATTACAACTTTTCGCTTACAACTCATGCAAGCAGGTTGGCAGTCTGCGCCGCAGTCGCATAGATTGGCAGTCATGCAGTGAGGTCAAAAGTTTAGTTTAGTTCACTTTAATTAGAAAGGCAGCTAACAGTACAATTTGTGATGTGCAAGCGTAGCCGATATGCTAAATTATGATATTTCCGCTCATTTATGGTAAGAAAAATATGAAGACGAACTCCGGTGGAGTCCGAAATATATCGGGATAAAAATTAAATTATTAAAAAAGAGAAAAAATTTGTCTTTTCTTTTTGAAAATAATAAAAACGACCTTGAGCCTGCTAAAAAACTAAAATTAATAAGAAAAAGGTCGCCAAACTCAAACTTTAATATTCCACATCAGCTAAAGTAATCATTTTAAGTACTTGGCTGCTATGCTATGTTATTTGCCATAGCTTTTTCCCTCTAATTCTCTTTAAGGAGTAACGAGGGCCTTTTTCGATTGAGGACTTCGTTCGAAAGTTAAAATTTTTTTAACAAAAAAAAGTTTCAAGAAAAAAATATATACTATTTTTTAATCACCTGTAATTTTTGCAAATAAAATTTAAATTTTTTTTCCTCTCACATCATCATTGATATTTATTTTCTGAATAAAAAGACGGTTCATTTGTAATTTTCTAACAATTACTGATTGAGATATTAAAAAAAAAAAAACGCTCATTACTTTGTTATTTAACATTTTTTTTTATACGGAAAAACCACGTCTAATTACTATGTTTATATGGATAATTAAAGATATTTCATAAAAATAATAATAATAATGATTATTATTTCGAGCACAAGGGTGGCGTTATCCCTTTAATCTTCGCTTTTCTTTAGCCGCATAAAGTAAAAGTAAATTCGGTTTTGTGTTATGATGGAAACATCTCAGAACTCTCAATTAGATATCAATCGCACATCTAACCAATAATCTAACCAAATACTTAAACATTACGTAATTTATTGATGACATTTGTACTAATCAAACTGTTCAATGAATAAAGTACAAATTTTAAACCATTTAGCAGTGAAGTTACGGTTGCCCATACTCAAAAGGTCGAACAAGTTACGCAAAATGTGTACTTACATAATTCTGGCTCAAGTTGAAAGTCAATAATATACATTAAAATCAACTCACCTGCAATGAAAAAGGAAATTAATTTTCAAAACATTAGTCAATTGTGTCAAGTATCTCAAAAAGTTGTTATGCAAACATTAATAAGCAAATAATCATTGAAAGTAACAAATTAAATTGTTTAAATAAAAGGAAAAAAAAAAAAAAATAAACTCAAGTCGTGTTTAGTTTGTGCAAAATACATATGTAAATCGTTGAAAATTATCAACTTGTCAAAGATACACAATAAGATTTATCATAGCTGTGGCTACGTTTGTAGATACAATATACTTAAAGAGTTATGCTTATATTGTGTAATGCTAAAACAGGTTTTTTTTTTTGGTACAAAAAAGGGGCGAAAAAATACATTGAATTATGGCAGAAATAACATTTTGAAAACTTTTAATTTTATTTCAAAATATTGCCAAGACTTCTCTGTTTGCAATTGTTTAAAAGTGTTAAGTCAAACAAAACAATTTACAAATCATTAACAAATGTCAAATCAGTAATAAAAAAATAAACAAAAGTAAAAGATGTGTTGATTTTAGCTGAAGTAAGTAAATCGAGCAACGGCAATCGCATCATTGGCAACAACAACAACAACAGCAACAGCAACAACCACAAGGCAAAGATACATAGTAGATATAGCAAGAGATACATGCCGACATAAGAGATACATAAACGTATCTTTTGGGTGAATGAACTGTAATGAGAATGTGAACCTAACAAATGGCAATAGCAACAGCAACAGCAGCAGCAGCAAAAGCAACAAACTACAGTATCTACAAAACCAACAGCAGTAACAGCAACAACAACAACAACAACAATATAGCAAAGTAGCAATTACAACAAAGCGGCAAAGCAAAAGATGTTGAAAAAAAAAAAAAAAATTGAAAACAAAAAAAGTAAATAAATAAATAAATACAAAAACAAAAAAAAATCGCAAAACACAAAGTGCGCAATTTTAAAGTTTTCTTAAACAACACAAAATGTATTCGAAGTCGGCAAAAAATAAAGAAGAAGAAGAAAACAAAAAAGAAAGAAAACTATTTGCGATTGTTCGCTTCGTTCGCTTCACTCGTTTGCCCGTTTGCCCATTTGTTTGTTAGTTCGCTCGTTTCGTTGGTCACTTGACTGCCTGCCTGCCTGCCAGCCTGCCTGTTTGTCTTGTCTATCTATCTAGCTATATCTATATATCTCTCTCTCTCTCTCTCTTTTTTTGTCTGTCCGTCTGCATGTCTGTTTATCTGTCGCCCTGTTAAGCGCACTTACTGCGTTTAAAGGTGCATTATTCAGCTTACAGCGTTAAAGTGACTGACTGAGTGAGTGTATAAGAAACTAAGCCACTCAAGATGACTATGACTATGATGCTGTTGATCATAATGTTAATGATGATATTAAGAATAGAAGGTCCGAACTTCGTGTGAAAAAAAAAATATATATATATATTTTTAAATAATATATTTTAAAGATGATTGAAAGTCAATTGAAATAAAACTGATGGAATTATGAGGTTGTAAGTGTACTATTTAGCTCTGATTTACGTTGATCCAATGAGAATTTATGCGTTGGAACTGAAATGGTCCCACTGTCTTCTGCAATTTATAAAGAGAACATTTTAAGGTGTAGAAAAAAAAATTTTTCTGATTTAATTTCAGTCACAACTCAAGTACAAAACAACATACTCAACATTTATAAATAACTAAAGCTCAATTAAGTCCATTCAAATCGAATGCATGGCAATGGAAACTGAGGTACGATGGTAAGATGGTGAGAAGATACGTTTGCACAGTTGGCAATAATGACAGAGCACCTGCACACATACTAATTATTATATGTATCTATGTATGTATGTAAGTACATAATATGTACAAGTATATAAACATATGTATAAGTATACATTGCACGCATGCATGCCTTAATGTGTTTAGGCAGGCAGGTAGGCAAGGTGGGTGGTAAGTAGGCAACAAACCCCGCCTAATTATGATAAATAGTTGCAACAGAAATAATTTTAATTAGCTAAAGCTTTTTGCTTATGCACATAACTAAGCACATTTGCATGTTGTTTGTGCATTGGCATAGATGTATCTAAATACATACATATACATACATACGTATATCTATTTATGTGGTAATTGTTACTAACAACACCAAAGACATGCAGGCACGCTGGTTGACTAACTGCCTGACCGCCTGGCTGCCTAGCTGGCTACTTGAATAGTTGGTTGTATGACTGTTTAGGTACGCATAGACAAAGTTATACATGTCGTATGTAAAATATTATAATATGCACATTTCCATGACAACAATGACAACACCAAAATGTAAAATTAAAGTTATTAACCATACTCCGCACTATGCCAACATCTTAACCACACTTTCCATTCATCCCTTATTAATAACATAATGCACAAACACACACTCTCACACACACACAAGCATTTGCATACATAAGAAGACTCTTGCCTCTATCTGGTGAGCCAAGACAAGCCACATGCCTAAACAGGTGCAAACGAATTATTTACATGGCTAATTTTCTCAGAAGTTGGCTTTTGTGCATGTTTGGCTAATGCAACGATACAAAGCGTAATAGTTTCATTTCATTAAGATAATAATGTCTAAAATACTTTGAAAAAAAAGCATGAAAGCAAATAAATTTGGAAATTAAAGAAATTTCATACGGATCGGACAGATATCCCCAAGTGATGAACTGTCGGCGGATTAAAACTAAATCGACTACGGTTTCGATGTTGCTGCTGCTGAGAATAAAGATATTTTGTGACAGCTGCCACGCCTACTTTCAACTTTTTGTTATATCTTTTTGCTCAAAGGGTTATTAAAATAATATGAGGTTATGGCTAACAAAGCAAAAACGCCTTAAAGAGAATTGTTTGTACTTTGATTTCATTTCGATTTTTTCAAGTTAATTCTATTTTTGTATGAAATATAAAACACATGGAAAAAGCGCATACCGCATCTAGATACATAGACAGACGCAAGTATATACATGATATTATATGGGCAGCAAGCTACAGTAAAACTGATAAAAAAAAATATACAATTTGTTTTTCGTGCTTGTTTCTTTCTTTCTTTCTCTCATACGTTTTTATTTTCCAGAAATTGAAAAAATACAAAAAGAAAAAAAACAAATGAATTTTTACGCATGTACTTTTTATTATCATTTCGGCTTTGGCGATAAAAGTGAAAGAGGAAGTGATGTGAAATAAAGTAAAATAGTAGTTGACATGCACAGATACATATACATATGTATGTATGTTGAGATACATGTATCTATGTACATAAGCACAGTTATATATTTGTTTGTCTGTCTATCTGTCTGTCTGTCTATATGTGAGCGCAATTTTTATTATTATTATTTTTTTTTCTGCTTTTTGCAACATGAATAAATAAAATAGTTGAAATTTATGCGCAGCAATACCAACAACAGCAAAAATTGTACAAATAACAACAACAAGAATTTTGCAAAAACAAAAAAAAAAGACTTTTATATAAAAAAGATGTCGCTGCGAAATTTGTGGGCCTCTTTGGCGCACAGCAAGCATGCCTGAACGTAAGCATGAAAGCGAATGAATGAGTATGTAGTGAGTAAGAGTGAGAAAGTAGGTACAAGATTGCGTCGGTGGCAGGGGTTGAGCTAGTCTGTTTCCTGCGTTGGTAGCTGTGGGGGCGGCATCAGTAAGAGAAGGCGCAGGAGGAGAAAGCGTAGCAAGTAAAATCTAAGGTAACAAAAAAAAAAATAATAATAAATCGGCAACTTTGCATGTTATTCAGTATGTGTGTGTGTGTGTGTGAGTACCAAAATTGTAATAGGCAAGCACATGTTTCATGTCAAATCAGAAATGAAAAATATTTGCAAAAAAAATAAACGAAAATTCTCCTTTCTGAGGCATTTTATTGTTTTGCTTCAAGGGTCACAGTTGCGTATACGTAATATTTAATATACGTTACATCAGAAAAAAATAACAATGCCAACAATGTTACTCATATGTCAGAGTTGCCACCAAACAGAAAAAAAAAAAAGAACAAAAATATACAAAACTAAATAAATAAATTTGTGTCGATTTCGGCCTTTTGTGCAATTCGTCCTCATTCGCTCACTCGCTCGCTCGCTCGCTCAGTCCGATGGTTCGACATTTTGTTCTGTTCTGATTCGTGTTTAGGGATGAGAATTGGGGTGTGGGGTTAGATGATTGCAGCAAAGCTTGCCTGCTCATCACATCTCAGGCCTTGTGTTGTTCGTTCATTCGTTATGTTTTTGATGGCTCGCATAGCAAAGCAAAGCAAAGCACCAAAAACCCAACTTGTTAGGATTATAGATACATACACGCACTCACGCACGAGCACACATCTAGCGAAATGGTCGCGGCACCTACTTACGGGTGCATAGACGACGAGCGACAACTTTTTCTCTCAACCAACACAACACAACTCATCTGCAAAAGCAAACCATCATTGCCAACGCTAATGCCAACGCCTTCAACTCTAACCCCGATCCGGACCAAACGCCCACTGCTTCTTCATCAGCCGCCTACACACATCAGCTTACGATTGAAAGCTGACTGAATGTTTGGCCAAATGCGTTTGTGCGTCATTGTCGTTGTCGTTGTTCTCGTTGTTGTTTTAGTTATGTTACATTTAACATTTCAATTGACGTTGAAGATGTTGGGTGCACTGATGGTTGTGGCTGGTTGGTATTGTTGTTGCTGCTGTTGTTGCTGCTGTTGTCTAAAGGGCAAAGCATTTACGTCGACTCTTGTTTGAACACTTCATACAGAGTTTGGAAATTTCTATTACCGCAAATCTAAGCGTCACAAGTGCATATGACATATGCGGTTTTCTTGTCTCTATCACTCACACTCTCTCTCTTTCATTCTCTGTGCGTCATACCAATCACCTTTTACTACATACACACACACACTCACTCACAGAGACATGTACATTTACCTGTTTATAATAAACACGTTTATTATTATTTATTATAATTTTGTCAAACTTGTGCATTGAACGACGTCAAACACAACTGTACCGAAAGTAATTGTAAAAAAAAAAAAAAAAAACGGTGTTGCATAACTGTCAATATTTGATTATTTCTTTTTTCTTCTCTGGTGATTATAATCTTATAATTGACAAAAGGAACTTCCAATGGGTTATTAAATTGAGATATGTATTTTTCGATTACCTATTTTTACTCAGGCATCTTCATACAATATCTTTAGACCCATTGACCGTTTCCTCCACTACTTTTGGATATTATTGGTCGGGTGAACTTAAAGAGTGAAGCATCCTCTTTCAGGCCATACCCGTTCTCACGCAGATTATTGTCTTTTCGTCGGTCCCTTCTGCTTTCTTTTAAACATATTTTAGTTAGATCTTATGTATGAAAAGAAAATTATATATATATTTTTTTTTGCTAATAAATAAGAATTTAGTAAAAACATTGCCCAAAATGTGACCTCTCAAGGTTTTAACGGTTTCATAAACTAATTTATAATAAATTGGGAACTACATATATAATGACTTTTTGTAAATACTTTAATATAAGTTTAAATATATAATTTTTACTATTTTATGCAAATTTTGCTATTTCTTTGGCCATAGCTGTATGTTATATGCACATAGGCTTAGGTCTTGCTCTTCTATTTGTTTCTTTGCGGATAAGTATAAGGCTGTGGAACAGCGTCTAATAGGCGTTTATCCCTTTGGCAAAATCTTGTCTGATGGCGCGAACAATGGAGCATGTCTGAGTCTATATTGAACTTCATTTAAATGTCTCTTAATTTTTTATTTTCTTTACTTTATCTTAGGCTGCTTAGAACACGCAAGAAATTTATTAAAAAGGATAAAAAAAAATTCGGTTGAGCCACACTTGCTAACTCGCTCGCACGTTGGCTTGTGTTTGTGTGTGTGTGTGTGTCCTTAATATGCTGCTTCGTGTGCGTCCTACGCGTTGTCGTTGATTCTTCCTCATCTTTTATACGGTTCCTTTGTGAGAATATTTTGCACAAACTTTTAGCGCTGCAATCCAACCAACCAAACAAACAACGAACAGACCAACAAACGACGAGTATGAGAATGAGGAGGATGAGGAGGACGACGTCAACGACAACCCACGCCCAACAAGAAGAACTTGCGACCCACTTTCAGCCCACTTAACGGTACATATTCGTACACGGTTTTGCAACACTGATTGGTCGCCATTTTGTGTGCGCGCACATGCACATTAAATACTCATTGCCGTTCCGTTTGCTACTTTTACATATGTACTTTGATGCTTCAAGCACACCGTTTTACATAACGAAAAATCGCAACGGCAAAGGCAACAACAACAACAACAACAACAACACAACACAACGCCACCAATGATGAAGCCCAAAATGTTGACAACTTAACGAAAATAAAAAGAACAGCAAAAGCAACAGCAACAACAACAAAAATTGACCAAAATTAACTTACGAACATTTGTTTGAAGTCAAGTACGATGTAAAAATATACACACACACCAACACACACACACACTCATACATGTGCACCTACACAAAATACAAGTATAATAGCTGCCCAAGAGAAAGGATAATGGAAATTTTTGTAGAAAATTCATTTCTGAGTTTACATTGCGTATAAGTAATATCGAAATATTTATAATACGACATGTTGCACCCAAAAAAATTTTGTAATAGAAAAACTTATAAATTTTTTATTTTAATTAATTATTCTTAAAATAATTGACAATTTGTGCAAAGACATCAATTCGTGGGCGCTAAAAATCCGAATCACACCTGGACTATACAGGCCTACAAACCAAATGACAAGCTTACGGCACTTATAGTCACCAAGTGGCTAAGTCAGGCGCCGCTCAACCCGATAACTTATCTGCTTTTAACAAAATAATAATAATAATAAAAAAAAAAATTCTACAAATAATTTGAAAAACAATGAAATTTCTCTTAAATTTCGTATGACAGCAGTACAAAACAAAACAAAAAACCCAAAAGAAAGTAACACGAAACAAACGACGACAATCCACACGCCCATGGCTTCCATTTGCCGTCCAACGCTCACCGCCCACCGCTCAGACTGTTCACATATTCAGAGAGGCGAAGTGAAAGAAGAAGAAGCAATAGCAAAAGTAAATTCCTGAGTGATGAACTTCCTGTTTCACAGCAGCCGTCGAGGCTACTTTCCAGCACACTTATTTTTTTTTCCCTAAAACTTTACGCTATCTGTCTCCCTCTCTCTGTCGTTCTTTGCTAACCACGTCGCTTATATCTCACCCTCCTGTCTTTTTTTTTTTTTTTTTTTTAATTTAGTGCAATCCAGCGCAGCATATTTGGCTGCTGCATTTTGCTCAAACACACACACACACACACATAGACACATAGATAAACTTACTACATTTGGCTCTTCCATCAGCAACAATTTTGCTCTTGCTTAGTAAAGAGAATGAAAATAAAAGAAATCCGCCAAACAAATCAAAACTAACAAAGAGTGCGCATTGCGCATAAACCAAACAAAAAATATATATGTATGTATATGTATGCATGTATGTATGTATGTATATACGGCGAGCGCCACAACTCGCTAGTTGGCAAATTTTGTTTTGCTAAGCTTTTTCTATTTTGCTTTGCTTTACGTTTTGTTTGCGCTCTTCTTGCAATACAGTTGAGTTAAGTAACACACGGCAACAACGACAACAACAACGACAGCTGCTTGCTCGCTCACTCTTCTTATCAGCTACTACTCACTCTACTTGCGCTCTCTGATGCTGCTATTGCTGCTGGCTGTTGGATCAACAGTGCCAGTGCTGCCACTGTAGTCTTTTTAGTTGATATCTATCGCTTTTTCAAATATCTTTCCTTTTTGTTATTGTATTTAATTTGTTCCTTTTTTTGATCATTTATTTGCTATTTTTTAATTTATTATTTTTCGCATTCTGTTTTGCTAAAATAATAAAAAAGTGACAGCACTGTTGCTATGTTAAAGTTGATTTTCACGCTGTTGAATTTGCTCTACATATACGAAAAGCATATTTTTTTGTATTTTAGGTCAGGTCAAATTCATGTAAAGTAAAGCTCAACAGCAACAGCAGCAGCAGCAGTCACAGCAGCAGCGGCAGCAGGAACTAACAATATCGCGTCGTCGTCGTCATCGCCTCCGTTAACGTCTGCGTTGGCGTTAAATCGGTCGCCTTCTCGCTAACTTTTGTTCGTTACGTTGACGGCTGCTTCTTGTACTAGTCACTAGTGGCAGTCGCTGTCGCAGCCACAGCCGCAGCAGCACCACAAGCAACAGCAGTGACAATGGCAGCGACGAGCGCAAGCAGCGCAACTGAAAAAGTTGTTCCTTCTTCGTTCGTTCGTTCGTCTATGAATGTTGCTTTGTATATGTACGAGTATATATGTGTGTGTGTGTGTACGTTAGTGTATGTGTAGTAAATTTTCATCGCAAGTTCATTGAACTTCCATTTTTTTTTTGTTGTTTTATATTAACATTTCTTTTTTTTTTTTCTTTATTTTTTTTTTTATTCGAAATCGTTTTAGTTTTAGAGAGAAAGTGTAATTGTTGTTGTTAGTATACAATTATATATGTAAAAATTTATAATATTTTAAAAAATGCATCATTTTGTTGTTTGTGTTGTTGTTAAAATTTGTTTACATTAGATGAAACTAACCTTGTAGCGACTCATTTTGCGTGGCTTGACCATGGGCATAATCACACTGATAACAGACAGTGGCCTGCTAACTTTTTGTTTGATTGATTGATTGATTGATGCACTGATTGATTGTTGAAATGATTTATTGACTATTAAACTATGTTAGTGTCTTTATATTATTAATAAATGTAAATTTCACGCCTTTTTTGTTGATAGCTTTAAAAAATGTTTAATAGAAAGCAAGAAAAAAACTACACTACACAACACTGGCACGGTTTAAGATAAAGCAAAAAAAAAAAAAAAAAAAAACAACAAAAAATACAATATCAACACCCACACACAAATACACACACACACACACGTACGTTAAAAAAAAAATAAAACCAACGAACGACATTAACCAACACTGAACGCGATTTGTAGTAAAAAAGCAGGCGGCCAAACGCGTCAGATAAACGCTTTGAACGCTTTCGAATACGAATACGAATAATAATAATAATACCAACAACAACAATTGTAAGAGTTTGCTTGGCAGCGAGTAAATGAGCGACCGAGCGTGCGACAAGTAAAATCAACTTCTCGAACTTCAGTGAAGCGTTGCAATAAACTAAAAGATGCAGGCAGGCAGCCAGACAGGCAGGCAAGGCAGGCCGGCCGTTAAAAAAAAAGTTGCCAACTCTGACGAAGTTGCTGCCGTTAATGATGGCAACAACGACAACGCCGCAACGACGACGATGATAGTGACGATGGCAACAATGCTGACGCCGCTGCTGCTGTTGTTGTTGTTGTTGGTGATGATGATGATGGGAACATTGCCGGTAGATGACGATGATGATGATGATGCTGCCACTGCCACGATGCTGGCAATGCTGCCACTGCCGCTGCTAGTGACGAAGTTGTTGCCACACGAGACTGGCAAATGTTGCAGCGCTAAATAGTTTGGACAGACAGATAGACAAACAGACAAGTTGCACATTTGGCTTGAGTGTATATGAGTGTGTGTGTATGTGTCGTCTGTTGATACACAACATATTACTGGTAAAAAATCTAAAGTAAAAAAAAAAAGTTCTTCTTTACCAACGAACAAAATCGAAATGTCTCAATTCAATCGAGTGTCGGTTTAGATAACTCAAAGCGCTTAAGCCGACCCAACTGCAGGTTTGCTTACACATACATGGACATACACACACACACACATACAGTACTTTGTTTATAGAACGTTAGTTTCACGCTGGACACGAATCACGAACGTCAATGATAATGGCAACCGAACGATGACTCTGACTGTGTTGTTGGCAATGAAACTGAGAACATAACGTAACATAACAATCTACTGTTCGGCACTCTGCCGAGACAATATTCTGAGCTGAGTTGAACTAACCTGAGCTATGGTAAGTGCAGCTGAGCTGAGTTGAGCTGAGCTGAGCTATGCTGTAGTTGAGCATAAATTGTATTGTCAGCTGTGTTATTGTTATTGTTGTTGTTGGCTGTGAGCGCTTAACTACTTACCAACAACAAGATTGAACAATTGAAAATTGATAAATGCTTTTTCAAAAATGAAAGCAAATAAATTCGCTAAAGAAGGCAAAACAAAGTCCAAACTAACGAGTAAATGAATGTGTCAAGTGTGTGAGTGTGTGTGTGTGTGTGTCGAGTGAAGTCGTTTGTAGGCGGCGAGTCAAGACAAAGAAACGAGTAGTGAGCAACTAATTAGGCGAACGAACAAACGAGTGAATGAATATATGACTGAAAGAAAGAGCAGGCAAGGTGAGGTGAGGCAATGGTGGGTGGTAAGGGGTGTCTTTTGAAAAATGACAGATCGCTTGCACAATATAAGTAAATAGTAATATATATATTGAATGTTTCAAAGGTTTGATTAACATTTGGTTAACATTTTCACTTTCATATAATATAATTTATTGCAAATACTCTTGAAAAAATGATATTTGTTGTTCTTGTTGTTGTTCTTTGTGCATTGCATTGCAATTGTTAAAATTACACTATGTGTGTGTGTGTGTGTGTGTGTGCGTCTGAGTGAGATAAAAACTAAAACTGACTAACAGTAAATTGTTAACACATTAATGTGTTAATGATGATAGCTTGAATTTTTCATAAACAAATATGCAAATAATCGTGACAATTATTCTGAAAAAAAAAACATATTTGATTATTAAAAAAGAATATTGCAACACCAAAAAAAAAAAAAAAATAATAATAATTAAAACAAAACTATTGTTGACCTAATTTCCACAACAGTTAATATTTTCCTATTGTTGCTGCTATTGTTAGTAATTTGAGTTTATAGCGCCGCTATTTATTATAGTTATACCAATCATCAAATAAAAGCTTATTAACATTTAAATAGCAAACTTTTTTCCAGCAAAAAATAACAAAAAAAATAAAAAATTATGACTATAAATAAAACGCTTAAATGGAATGACTGTGAAATAACGGCAAACAAGCGAGAAAAGCTCATTAAAAGCCGCTTGTAAAATCAGGCAAGGCAAAGCAACAACAACGAAGCGCAAACCAAAGCCGAAGTAACCGCAAAAACCGCAAATTGTGGGTGCGGGACGAGGGAAACAAATGAAGATAATACTTAAATTTGCAAAATGCCTAAATAAGGTAAAAATTAAATGAAAATTTAATGTAACGTTAATAAAAAAAAAATAAAATTTCATTATGTTTATTAAAAATGTTATTTTTTTTTTTACATTTTCAATTACATTTTCACTGTGAAAAAATATTGAGTGAATTTTTTTTTTTTTTTTTTGTTTCTATGTTAACATGGCGGCGTTATGTCGCGTCGGCGACCTACGACTACACCAATACATGTACAATATAGCAAAGAGCGCAAAAAAGCGTCAACACACGAGAGAGAGAGACAGAGAGCGGCAAAAGCACACGCGTGCTCTCAGTAACAAGCCAAAAAGAGTCTTAAATTTGTTTCCTTCATATTTTGTTTTATTTTTTTCATTCTTTCTATTTTTGGTGCACCCGGCAAAAGCTGCAGCTGTATGTGTAAGTTTGTTAGTGAGCGAACGAACGAACACGAACGAACGAGTAATTGTGTGCGTTCGTTCATTCGTTGTTGCTCAGCTGTAAAACAACAACCGGAAGAGCTTTGCCATGTAATCGCGTAATCAGGCAAAAGACGCGTCGCGTCGCATCTCATCGTATTGCGTCGTGTTACGTCTCGTCTAGTCTCGTCGCGTCTCGTCTCGTCGAGACCGTTTTCAGCAAGAATCGAGTTAATCACGACGACGACAACAGACAAGCGCCTCATGCTGTTGCTGCTGTTGTTGTTGTCGGTGTCTGTGGCCGCTTCGGTTTTGAATCGGTTGAGGTCGTGTGTCTGCTTTAAGTTGTTCGCTCGCCTGGCGCTGCTAATGCTGCTTGAAAATCGATTTAGCGCGTTACATTTTTCACATTACATATTTTTGTTTTTTTATTTAATATTTAATGCCATTGAAACAAACACAATTTGCATTAAATATAGAAAAAATGTTGGTTTTGATTTGACAGACAGAATTGAAACACGCCGGAAAGAAATCAACGTTAATTTGAGCGTATTTTTGCTACGCTTTGGAAGCGGCGCACAGAAATCAATTTAAAAGCAGCAAGCGACAGTCAAACTTAGCGAAATGTTATTTTAACAGTACATGTATACACATTAAATTATTCTATGTGATGACCTAACTAATATGTACTTGCGGCACTTCAATACTAAAATTTAGTTAAATGCAAGTTCATAATACAAATAAAATTTTTTGTGCTGAAAAACAAAAATACAACCAAATTGTATTTAAAAATATGTGTGAAAAACGGGTTTTTGCGGTATTTGCACAAATTATAAACCCGATTTAAAAAAAAAGTGTCAGTGATGCGCTTTTTTCGATATACATATGTATGTAAATAAATATTACTTATTGTAGGTATGTATTATGACAAAATCAACAGTTAATGTTGTAATATAATGTTTGGCAATATAATAAACCTAGGCAGTCACCTAAACTGCCTCTGTGTAGAAAAATCGATATGTAAATTACAACACGATATACGATAATTTTGCGCCATGCTGTTAGCCACTGAAATTTTGTCTTTTCAATTGGCCAATGGTATGCAATTTTCAAGCGAACAGGCGCCTATGCGAACATTTTTCTAACGTCTCACGTGAGATTTGGCTAGACTTCTCTCTCTCTTTGCCACTTTGTTTATCTCACGTAATTTGTGGCCGTCCACCAATCTACGACATCACTTTAACAGTCCTCTCTTCTGTTAACAACAGACTAATTCTCTTTTCGCAAGTTATTCCGCGTGTGTGTGTGTATTATCATACCCAGTGCTGTCACTCTCTATAAACAACGCCAATATTTTTTACACATTATAGAATTTTATCAAAAATAATATTGAGCATTTAAATTTCTAAATAAGAACACTTCATTCTGATTCTGATTCTACTATGGCAACAATAGTACGAAAATAAAAAGATCTGTATAGAAAAAATGGTAAGGTGACAGCACTGAACATGTGTGAATTTTTCAGCAGGTTGCATGAAAATCGCGAAGCCAATCAGTTGTCGGTCGCAGCGTTTCGTGTTGGAGGCACGTCGTCTGACGTTGAACAGCTGTTTTTAGTGTATCTTTTTTTTTATTTTTTTTTTTTTCTTATTGGCATGGTTTACTCTCCCTCACACACACACGCACATGCCAGCACCCAGGCAAAGCAATTTCTTATTAATTCACACGCTCTCTTTACTGAAAGCGTCATTTCTCCTTGCATTACTTTACGCAGTTTATAAAATAAAATTAATAAAAAACAATCGTTTAATGTGATTCGATTTCTTTGTGGTTTTTGTTGTAATTTTACCTAAAATTTTCTTTTAATTATTGCTTGTTGTTTTTGTCTTTTCTCAACTCAATATGTATATGGAAAATGATTTTATTGACGGCACATAAAGCCACGTCGTTCCTATGAGCAGTCAATAAGATGATAGTTGTTGTTTTTGTTGTTATTATTAAGGCGTTGTGTTTATATACAGAAAGCAAAAACAACAAAAAAAAAAGCTAAATAAATACAAATGAAGTAAATGTATCTGTACATGTAGCAAACTGTCACTATTGTCGTCAGTTTTTTTTTTTTTTTTTTGCCCCTTTTTGCTGTTGTTGTACGCTTGGCTTATGTATCGTCATGCCTATGTACTTATGTATATATGTATGTATGTCGCCTTGTACATATGTATATATAAATCATATATATTTGTCTATATTTGGTGCGTTTTGTCAGTTCTCGTGCGCGATTATTTTATACGTTTGTTGTTTTTTTTTTCTCGCGTTGGCCAAAGACCGTTTTTTTTTTTCTACTGATTAAATTCATGTTTTGTTGCTCATACCTGAGACCATTTTCTTTATTAATATTGTTTATAAGCATGAAATATATGTATGTATCCATGTCTGTGCGTGCATGACTTTTTTAGAATGCTGTTTTTTTTTTTTTTTTGCCAAACGTTCGAAATCACGCGTTTGATAACCGATTAGCTTTTTTTAAAGGGGCTGGGAATTATTTTTTTTGTATAACTATTTTTTTTCGTAGTTTTTGTAGATTAGTAAAAGAATTTAACGTTCGACTTATGTGTAGATGTATGGTTAAATAATTGTACCTTAAGTTAGTCACTTACCCGTCCACCAATGAAACGCGCCTCCAGCAGTTCCTGTTTACGTGGATCCAATGAGGTTTGAAAGTGTTCCATCTTCCCTCTTTTTTTCGCGCACGTCCTCAACGGCTCGTTTAAGTCTTTGCTTATCTATGCAAAGTATTTTCACAATTTGGCAGCGTTTAAATTGATTAAATTGTTGTTTTCTTCAAACTTTTCGTTGTTTTTCGCACGATTTGTCAACTTTTGGCAATTGTTGCACTTAATTTTTTTTTTTATTTTTTTTGTCAGTTTAATTGTTTTGGGAAACTGCAAAAGACGAGAGATATCAGCAATTTGGCGTATTGTAGTTGTTGTTTGTTTTGTTAAGTATTTTAAGTATGAAAAAAATGTTAGCAAAGCAACAAAAATCGAGAGCAAACAAACAACTCATACTAAAATAAGCTGATAAAATTTTGTTTTCAAGTTTTGTTTTATTTAATCGCTCTTAAAATATATTTGCTGCTAAGATAACAAAAAAAAAACTGCATTTTTCAACTTATTTTTTTTTTTTTTGTATTTTTTATTTTTTTTGTTTATGTTAATTACAAAATTTGCAGACTTACCGTTTAAAAAAAAAATTATAATCGGCTTCAATCGCACACTGTGGCAACTCCTTGCAAAATTTGTTGTATGTCAACCATTGTTGCCAATTTCAGTAGAAAAAAAGCTGTTTCTAGCGGGATCGTAAGTAAAAAACGCTGAATTAAAAATAAAGAAAAGCTGAAAAAAGCTCACTTAACGAGATGTCAAATAAAAAAAAAAATGCGGTATAAGCCGGAACATTCTTAAAACAAGGCCAAATTCCCGCTGCCCGCAGATTTGGCAACTCTACTTCGTGAGGAGAAAAGAGCCCAACAGAGCTCTGTTAAAATGAAAAAAAAAACTCAATTTATGAGCGACCCCCAACGTACAGTGTGTTAGCAGAATGTTAAGTGTGACGGCTGGAGGTGAACTGACGTATGTTTGCTTCAAAAAATACTATGCCTTGAGTCAATTCAATTGTGAATACTTAATTTTGTCGTTAACAGCGGTTTTAATGAATTTTGAAAATTGCATAAAACGCGCGAAGCAAAATGTTAAAGGGTCAGTTGGCTCGTTTGAACCGGCTGTTATTGCAACTTAGCGGACACACGTTTTTGTAGCAAGTTGGCGATTCGTTAAATTTTAACAAATTTTATATTATATATGGTAGTCTACCAGTTTTTTTTTTATTTAAATTCAGACCCTTTCTTTCGTTACATATCTTTTATCGCAATTGAGTCTCAAACGTAGCCGACAAAGTCAGGAAATTAGATGATTTGGCAGCACTGGTGTGAATGCTCTCTACCGAGCGGTTTCGCAAATTCTGTAAAAAAAAAGTTGTACTTCCGGAATCAGGCGATTCAGTTTTCCGGTCACAAATTCATATTGAATTGACTCATGCATAACATACTGGTCAAGTAAACATACGACGGCACAGCTACGACTTTTGGCGTTGATACGCTGTTCAGGTATTTTGCAGCGCAATTACCAACGCAACATAATCTGTTGCTCTCCGTGTGCGCCGCTGTTAACCGAAATTTAGTGCTGCCACTTAGTTATTGGCGAATTAGTATACTTTTATTTATTTTTCTTTGCCGGCAGGAAGCACAGGTGCCACATAAAAATGAAAATAATCGAAATAGAGCCGGAAATGATGTTTAATATATTTTCCCGTTTAAGACAGTTAAAAAAAAGGACACGATCTGTTTGCAAAAAAAAAAGGCAAAATGTATCACTCTCTCGTTTTTGCGACCAGATGCATGTATGCACACACACACACACACGTAAACGAAATAAACTCACGACTATTGCGCTCACTCTCTCCCGCTTTCCCTCTCTTCGAGTAAAGCGTGTATGCGTACGCTCTCACTGCCACAATTACGTATGCTCTCTCTCTCTCTTCGTCTTTTTCTTTTTGTGACTGTTGTTCATCCACTTTCTAATTAATTTGTTTTTTATACATTTCCTAGCAAACTTTTCACACAATTTATCACTGATTTCATTGATTCAACTTTATTTTTTAAATATAACAATTCGTTTTTACTTTCTTATAAATTACCGTAAGCGCACGGCATTCGTCACTGTCATTTTGTCACAAACTTGAGTAAACGTAAAAATCTCTTACGTTACGATACTTCGTTAACGTAACGTAATATAACAGTCTCTCTCTAACACTCAACCAACAACACGCGCGCTCACGCGACCAAATTCGTTCACATATTTTGTTTGCTCGTTCGCTCTCCCACTCATACGCTCATACGCGCTCTTTTCGTCTTTTTCACGTTGTTCCCACTCACTCACGCGAATTTTGCTGGTCCAACTGCAAAATTCAGCAAGGCAGCAACAAATAAAATGCACCGTTTTCATATCTATTTTGCATTATTTACACACAAATAAAGCACTCAACGTTTATTGTTTTATTGGTAATTATATGAGTTTCATTTGAATTAATTTCAACAGTTTCAAGTTTTGTTTTTCGCAATTTATGACAACGCGTTGTTTCCGTTTTATTTCTTTTTATTTTTTGTACCAACAATTTGCACTAACCCCGCTCGGCCACTACGTAATGCGGGTTACTACACGCCAAACGTAACGTAACGCCAGTATTCTCACCAGTGCTGCCAAATTGGCCATTTTGTGGATGCTCTTGGTAATTTTTCATACTCGACAACCTATAAAAGTGTCTCACAGCCGACAACCAAAATTTTGGCCACTTTTAAGAATGTGTTCACCCATTTTTTCATTTTTTTTTTTAAATGGCTAACATATATTCTCATGATAATAAAAAGTAACTTTTAATTATTCTTTATTAATTATTCTTTATTAAAAAGTGGCCGCACTTTCGCAATAATTTATTATTATCATTGAACTGACTAATTGCACATATCATTTTAAGCGAACATACGCCAAACTATATCTATTCTGCCAGCAGAGTTGCATGACCACTTGGTCATCAGTTCGATGAAATCAAACATTCCAGTACTGCTATCTCACTGCTGCCACTCTGTAAACTTGCTGCCAACACTCTGCAGAGTGCATGTTAAGCTACCACAGACTTTCTTTTTTTAACAAAATGTAAAATTGAACAGAAATAGAATCCAATGATCAAGAGGTGGCGCTTTCCAATGATTTATTGTTATTTAAATATCTCTATGATTTCTCTTATATTAAGGGGGTATTCTAGTGAAGAGCTTCAGTTTTAGTCGATTTTCATGGCACGATAAAAAAAATATAAAAACATTTTTAGTATCCAGTTTTTTAATAAATATTTATTTATATTTAAGGAATACAAGATAATTGTCGCAAAAAAAAAAAAAAGATCAATTCATCGAGTTATGATGTCAAAAAGTAGTGTAAAAAAAAAAGTGGGGTCATGGTTCACATGATTCCAAACGCAGTTTTTCTCAGGAAAGACGTCGATAAATTTTATGAGTTATGCCCAAGAATATATCCGGCTTTAATAAATTACTATAGTCGTTTGGCAGACACCTTCGATCGTCTTCCTCCACATTAGGAAGTCGACGGCATATGGCCGAGTTCGCCGATTATGTTCGTTATATTTTTGCTTCTGAAAAATTGGCAACACTGCGTGTGGGTAAAATCGCATGAGATGAATGATAGTCAAGAGGTGGCAGCACTAATAACGGTAATCAGCTGGCGACAAATAACACTTCAAACGCAACAACGACAACAACATCAAGTAAAGTTTAGCGCAGAAGCTCTTGTTCACTCGCACCTGCACAGACAAATGCAGCAGGCATAAAATTTGACATTTTTGTTTTTTTTTCTGTGGCAAAAAGAAGACAAGGAAAAACGGCAATAGGAGAATAAGTTTTCTGATATTTACAGTTTTGCTGCTCCAAGCTTCATTTAAAAAAAAATTTAATTGTATTCAGTAAAAGTTGTTGTTTACAAATCGGCCATAAAAAGTTTATTACAATTTTTATGGCCCAATAATACCAAAGAAAAGGCGTGGAATCAACAAACAAATCAAATGTACGTAATGTCATATGCAGCTATCATAATATACATAATTTATTGGTAACCCGAAGTGAACATCGGCAACACAATAGTTACAACAAAAACAACAATTGCTTCAAATAACTAACGAGTAAAGCGCAAAAATCTATAATAGTCGAAAGAAAGCAAGAAAATAAAAGAAGACGATTAATATCAGCAACTCATTACACCTAAAACCAACAACAATATGCGTTGGACTGTGCATCTTGATGGTGGGCCACAGCGCGTCAATCATGCCGCCGTTGGCGTCGATGATTATATTTATTCCTTTGGCGGTTATTGCACAGGCGATGACTATCGTTTTAATGAACCGATTGATGTGCACGTATTGAATACGAATACCCTTCGTTGGGCACTTGTGCCCCAGCAAAAGGACAACGATGGCACAATACTAAAATATCCGGATGTGCCATTTTTGCGTTACGGCCATACCGCTGTTGCATACAATGAAAAAATCTACATTTGGGGCGGTCGCAACGATGAGAACTTGTGCAATGTTCTGTATTGCTTTGATCCAAAACGGGCCACATGGACGCGACCACCGGTTATTGGCACTGTGCCGGGCTCACGCGATGGTCATTCGGCTTGTGTGGTCGATAATTGTATGTATATTTTTGGTGGCTTCGTTGATCAAATTAACGAGTTTAGCAGCGATGTGCATTGCCTCAATTTCGATACATTCGAATGGCGTTACGTACGGACATTTGGACAGCCACCGTCGTATCGCGATTTCCATGCTGCCGTTGCCCTACACGGTCGCATGTATATATTTGGTGGACGCGGCGATAAGCATAGTCCGTATCATAGTCAGGACGAAATGTATTGCCACGAGATTGTCTATCTTGATCTAAAGACCAAGGTCTGGCATCGGCCACTGTCGACTGGTAAAGTGCCCGTCGGTCGACGCAGTCATTCCATGTTCATTTACAATGAGCTCATCTATGTGTTTGGCGGCTATAACGGTTTGCTTGACCAGCATTTCAATGATCTGTATACATTCGATCCGAGAACCAATTTCTGGAATCTTATTAAACCACATGGCAAACCGCCATCAGCGCGTCGACGTCAGTGTGCCATTGTTAAGGATACCCGGATGTTTCTCTTTGGCGGTACAAGTCCTGTATCAAATAGTGTGCATGAGCAGTCTCCGCTTATTGATAACAATGATACACATGTACTGGATTTTGCACCAAGTCTTAAAACACTTGCCATATTGGTGGTGCTTAAATACCAGTTGGATACGTCCTGCCTGCCGCACGTCTTTCGCGCGGACATACGTGCAATGACACAGCCAAACAGTATATCGCGACCGATCAATCACTATGGTTGACTCGGTCTGTAATAAATGAGTACATTTTGACGTTCCGGATCAAAGCGGCATGGCCTGAAGAAAAGTAAACGGAATGTTATGAAAAGGAGGAGAAAGTGGAAGATTAAGATCAGATGTATGGGAGCAATTAATTTAAATGTTTAACGACGAGGATAATATCGATAATGGTTTGGTGAATCTCTCTTAAATTTTGAGGTCATCTGCAGACTGCCGGCAATGTTTCGAATATATCTAATAATTATTAGCACTATGAGTTAATCCTTCCACACATTCACATCTAGATCAATAACACGACATGTACACGTACACATAGACATTGACACAAACACGTCCACACCGCCTCATGTACAGTTTTAATTTTATATCAATTTGGAGAGATGAGAGACGAGACGAAAACGCTTCTTTGGCTACGAAACAAACGTGCACATAAACACAAATTAAGATTACAATTTACTAAACTATAACAATATGAAGAAGAGTACGATTAATTTTTTTTTTTATTGTAAATTTTAATTTTTCTTTTTTCTGTTTTTTGTTTTTTTTTCACTTACTCTTAATAATATACATACATGTATTAATTTATAAAGTTCCGAAGAATTAAAAATTACATAAAGAATAAAAAAAATGTTGCGTTTCATATTAAGCTGTTAATTGGGATGGGGCGAATTGTGCTGTCAACTAAGGTTTGAACTCTCGCTGCCAGTGACTGCTTCATTTGACTCATTCTCAGCAAAAGCAGTCACTCATGACTGCCGATGCTAGGAAACCAAACTGGAGTGACCACGCAACTGCAAATAACCATTAACAATATCAGACGGCAGATTCTGTATGGTAGAATATTCTTCGCTATTGTGAAAGCGTAGCTTTGTATGCGGATCACGGTATTTTCCTTTGAGACCGCTTATGTCCGAGTACTTTTTGGCAGGCACAAATGAGGGCGGTGCATTCAGTGTCGAATCTATAGTGTATAAAGTAAACATTATAAAGATTTTATGAATTAAAATTGGTGTTTGAAGTGCTTACAGAGTGGCGTATCTTCAGGCCATTTGTGATGCCGTTCAAGCGTGAGTATCTGTTTGAGCGACTTATAGACCTTGGGTCGTGCGTTGGCTTGGGTGCTTCTATAAGTGGAACTCTTAAAGCTGGGCTGTGGTTTCTCCATCGTTGGAAATGTTTGTTATTGTTGCAGCTAGCGCCAACAATGTAAATAAAAGATCAATAAAATTTCAGCTGTTTTCAATAGACGTTGGCTACCGTTTGGCAGCACTGTCTTTTAAAATTTAAATGCACTAAATTAATCAATGTACTGCCACTTTTGTAGACAACATAAGTCAAACTTTTCAAATTGGAATTGTGTCTTAATTCTGGTATTTTTTAGTAGTAATTTAATGTATTTTCCACTTTACACGTAGTTTCAGTTACACTGGCAACATGTGGCATTAGCGGTTTTTAGCGTATCCGCAAATAAATTTAACCAATTAGCAATTTATTTAATACGTGTATTTGTCTATCGAAATAGATAGTTTGCAGCAGTAATGGCGGCTCTAAAGCGCGAAATTGACTCACTACAAGAGTTGGTACGTACTACATATTGTGATTGCTTATTGCATTTGTTGAAATTATGTCTGCCCCGTCATTCGTTATTCATTCAATGTGTGTCTATATATAAATAAATCATCCAAACAGGAACGAATGACCGCCGAACTACGCACCGAAATTGAACGCACAAAGCAATGGGACAACCAACTGGATGATTGTGATGATGAGGAGTTCAATAAACTGCAGCTGGAAAACACAAAGCTAAAGCACCGTTTGGCCATACTGGAAAATGTTTGTGTTTTCATTTGTGGCGGTGACGCAAAATGTACCGGTTCTGATGAAATCGTTTTTTTATGTGTAATTAAAGGTGATCGCAACTGAAAAGAAGTCTCTTAAGGGCGGCAATGTTGGTGCCGCCGCTGCTGTTGGTGCATCTGCCAGACCCGCCGTCGCATTTAAGCCTGCCGTGATACCGCCGTCTGTTAATGAAATGATCTCGATCACTGATCATTTGCTTGACTTGTTCACAAATGCCATTGCCGCAGCATTTCCAACGCTTGCCGGCACTGCGGCTATTATATCGCCGGTGAATTCAGCCTCGGCCAAGTTTGGTGATTATCAATGCAATAGCGCCATGTCACTGTCAAAGACACTAAAGGCAGCCGGCACAAATAAATCGCCACGTGATATCGCCAATGAGATACTGAAGTGCGTAGCACCATCACCAGTTGTCGCCAAATTAGAAGTTGCCGGCGCTGGCTTCATTAATGTGTTCCTCGACAAGTGTGTATTCTAAGTTTGCATCGATCACTTTTGCTTTTGTTGTTCTTTACAAAGCCAAATCTTTTTATTTCAGATCTTACGCCACACGTGCGCTTACAAACATGTTACGTACGGGCGTGAAGCCACCACAGGTGCAGAAGCAACGCGTCTTAGTCGATTTTTCGTCACCGAATATTGCCAAGGAGATGCACGTGGGACACTTGCGTTCAACGATTATCGGCGAATCCATAAGCCGTTTGCTAGAGTTCCTACAACATGATGTTGTGCGACATAACCATTTGGGCGATTGGGGCACACAGTTCGGTATGTTGATTGCCCATTTGGAAGATCGTTTTCCCAATTTTCTTAATGAGAGCCCACCTATCAGTGACTTGCAAGCGTTCTACAAGGAGTCTAAGAAACGGTGAGTTTTGTATGTTTGTGTTACGATTTAAAGGCGTAAAAATATTAAATTCGATTGTTTGCTGTCATTTCTGTAGTTTCGATGAGGATGAGGATTTCAAGAAGCGTGCCTACAGTCGGGTAGTTTCGTTGCAAAGTGGTGAGCCGAACTCAACTAAAGCTTGGACTCTCATTTGTGATGTGTCGCGCAAAGAGTTCCAGAAGATCTATGATCGCTTGGATGTCACACTCGTGGAAAAGGGTGAATCATTTTATCAAACACGCATGATTGAAGTTGTGAAATTTTTGGAATCAAAACAATTACTTGAGCTGGACGAAGGTCGTAAAATCATGTGGACCGATACTAAGCAAACGGGCATACCATTAACAATTGTAAAATCCGATGGTGGCTTCACATACGATACATCCGACATGGCGGCCATACGTTATCGTCTTGAGGAGGAACACGCCAATTGGCTCATTTATGTGGTCGATGCTGGTCAGCACACGCATTTGAAAAATATTTTCCTTGCCGCCGAGCGTTGTGGCATTTTCAATCCAAACCATCACCGTGCTGATCATGTACAATTTGGTGTTGTCCTTGGCGAAGATGGCAAGAAGTTCAAGACACGTTCCGGTGAAACAGTCAAGCTATCCTCGCTACTTGACGAGGGTCTCAAGCGTGCGCACGACAAATTGGTCGAAAAGGAACGCGATAAAGTTCTGACGCCTGAAGAGTTACGCGCTGCACAGGAATCAATCGCTTATGGTTGTATAAAATACGCCGATTTGTGTCACAATCGCACAAATGAGTATGTTTTCTCATTCGATAAAATGCTCGAAGATCGTGGCAACACAGCTGTTTATCTTCTGTACGCTTATACGCGTATTTGTTCGATTTCTCGTAATTCTGGTGAGGATTTCAGTGATCTGGCAAAAGTAATTGACCAACATAGCTTCGTGCTGGAACACGAAAAGGAATGGAAGCTGGCTAAGACGTTGCTCAAATTCCCCGATGTCTTAGTTAAGATATCAAAAGATCTGCTCCTGCACACGCTTTGTGAGTTCTGCTATGAGGTGTGCACAACCTTCACGGAATTCTATGACGTTTGCTATTGCATTGAGAAGAACAAGAATGGTGAAATCGTCAAGGTGAATCACAGTCGAATTTTGCTCTGTGAGGCGACCGCTGCGCTACTTAAGCAATGTTTTTACATACTGGGCCTCAAGCCAGTTGCAAAGATTTAAAAGAAAACAATAAACTACAATTGACAGATTGTTTGTAGCTGCTTAAATAGAAATCAGAGTGCATAAGCAACCGGAAGAGCTCATGGAGTCTTGCGTGTTGGCAATAGTTAGTTGCAAAAAAATAGACAACCGTGCTTGAATACAAAATAAGAGAAACATAATAATAACATGAGAATCACATTTTTTATAATTGTAATATTGAACTAATTTAAAAACGTTTTCTTGATTAAAGGAAACATAAACGAGATTTCGATAATACTTTCTTGGTGTTTGTTCTTTATATTTGGGCAGGGGGTGAGTCTATATTTTATCAATGAAAACAAGGTGGAATCATTAATAAAATATAAATCATTAATGAATGATGGGACATTCTACATGGCTACAAATTGTTGACACTTTTTGTCTTTGTCTAAATCAAGTCAAACTGATTGAGCAACAGTCTTTTCAATGCATATAAAACTGTGTTCTCAATACTTCAAAAACCGTAACATATCAGCTGATGTTGTTGACATTCAACACACATACAAACATATGACATTGCTGTCATATCATTTGTTTAATCCATTTTTTTTTTAAATATTTGTTGGAAATCAATAACAAATAATTTTGAAAGTAGTCTAAAATAGCAGAATGGAAAATGAATTAAGTCACGATGAGTTGGTGCAGCGCGCCAGAGATAAAATAGAGCTAGGCGAGAAACTAAAGAAGTTGATCAATACAAATTATAGTGAAATACCTGGTACAACAAAAATGGCACGCAAAATACAACAGGAGATTAAGTTTTTGGAGAAGATCATAGACACGAACACAATCAAATATAATCACATAACCAGTAGCAATTTGGTGCACTATGAATTTCTTATTAAGACGTTGCAAGTACAACGTGGCGTGGTGCACATTGATTGTGTCTTTCCGCTGGAGTCCCGAGAGAATCCGCTGCGCGTGGACATTGTCGCTGATAATGGCGTTAAATGGATCAAGGGTGAGTTAATGAGTTGTATAGGCGATTTATTTAATAGCATATTATTTACAGTTATTGCCCGGAATCCCAAATCTGTAGCGGATGCCGCCAAAGGCAATTTAACTTTTGGAGCGCGCAGTGTGCTCGATCAAGCAGCTGACTATGTGGAGGCGAGTTGTATGAACTATTGCATGTTTCAGCGACCAAAGGTATTTACACATATTTGTTTATAAAAATGTATAAAAAACTGGCCAGACCTTGTTAGATTGTCTTCTATTTCTGTCATCAAGTGGAAGATTCATTGCGCGAGGAGCTGCATGAGCTTGGCATACAAACCGCAACACTTGATGAGCCACCGGATCAAACAGTAACATCGACAATGACCGAAACGCTTAATCTTGATATAACAACAATGTTAGCCTACATAAGTGCTGTGACTAATGGCAGCGCCAATTGGGTATTTAAGGAGCCGCTGCTCACCGAGCAAGCAGAGAGAGAACGTGAAGCACCACTTAAGCCTATACTGGACAAACTCTTTGAGGGTATGAAATTGAAATTAATGACTTTATTGTATTGTTAACATAAAAAATATTCTTATGCATAATAGGCAAACGTCTGATTTGCTGTCAGCTCGCCTACGACTCATTTCAGAGCATCGTCTCACTCTTGGCCGGTCCAAAGGAATCTGCACGCGCTGCATTGCTCATGGAACGCGTCGAAGTACTGCCAAATGTTTCGGAAATACCCGAACAATTGTCTTCCATACAATTTACAGCAAAAGTCAACGAACGCAGTCTAAAGATTTTTAGTTTCGGTATGCAAATGTTGGCAGTGACAGTTACCTCGAATAAGGCCTTTGTGCGTTCAGCAAAAATGCAGGTTGGACAACTTATACTAATGTTATTTCAAATATTTAATTTGTTGCTTTTACAGGGCATCAATGTGCCAGTGTTCGTACATGCCTCACGTGCGCTTACCGAGAGTAAAGAGTTTAAAGGCACACCAATCTGAGTTTGACGAACGATAACTAATCATCTGTCAAACGATTTTAAACGCCCATTTTGCTTGCTTAACTTAATTCAAGTCATTTTATTGTACAATACATTTTTATTTATAATTATTTTCTTTTTTCAATAATATATTATGAAGCCTAAGAAATCTATTATTTTTGATTATCGAATACTGAACGCAACAGCGTAAAGTAACTCATCGATGTGCTGAGTATCTGTGTGTGCATGCAAAAGACTGTATGAG
The DNA here is from genome assembly GCA_034638295.1 of Phortica okadai. NCBI lineage: Eukaryota > Metazoa > Arthropoda > Insecta > Diptera > Drosophilidae > Phortica > Phortica okadai. Next base: position 51,742,791 of record CM067848.1, on the reverse strand, counting down.
TAAGAGATCTTGACTTATCCAAGTGTGACAACTTACCGCCGTGAAGCTTTGCAGTGACAATGTTGAAAATTTGAATGCGGTTATCTTGACTGGTCGCTGACTGCAGAGTATCATGAAACGTAGATTTGTACGAAACTCTTTATTTGCTGGTGGATATTTCAAACTTTTGCCACGCCTACGCATTAGAACGGTATTAGCGCCACCCTCCCAATTGCAATTATACAAATGCTTTGCTGTCAACAAAGACTAAATTGTGTGTGTAGGGTATAACATAATAGAATTAAAGAAAGTTTTATTTCATATACCAACTTACATGCTGAATGAGCGTATCACCATTGCCGCATAAAATATATAATTGTGATATCGATGATGAAATGTACACAATAAATTTTACATAGTCACCGATGAACATGTTATTGCCCTATTTTTTACAAAATATTTTACACAATATTTACAACATTATACTATATACTATTCTACTTACGGTTGCTAGTTGAAAGCCTACCATGCAAATGAGCACCGATGAGATCATAATATTCACCAACAACATGGGATTAAAGAACTCCTCTAAGTAATTGGCAAAACTGCAATGCGCCAGCAAAAACAAAAACAAAACAATAGTTGAAAGTGAGAACAAACCAAACAACAACAACAAATTCACCACTCACGCAATCAATTTGTTGTGCTGTCGCACGATCGCCTTTTGCCGTCGCACATACTCCCGCTGCAGTGCTTCGTCTGTGTTGAAATTTCGTGTCGCACTCACCACAAGTTCATCGATGCACTTATGCAGTAACAGAAATTGACCACACGTGTAGGTGATAAAAAAGCCAAGTATTGAATCCTCTGCAAAAAGCGTCGTTACAACACAAATGCCGGCATACGAGGTGAACATATAAACGAAAAAATAACGGTACCAACTCGTGTACGGATTGAAGGGAAAAATCATTTTATAGGGAAATGGTTTAATTTCGGCTTGCAAGCCGTCCAAGAAGAAAAGCTCAATGAGCGGCAACACACAGTACATGAGTATAAGACAGGCCAGCAGCGCAGTCATAATCCGAAATGTTGACATGCGTTTATGACAGAATTTGTCAATGCTTTCATTTGTGCCGCTAAATGCGTGACAAAAAATATATCATTTACCATTTTTGTTTGTTTTTTTTTTTTTTTTAAATAATTTACTCACTCTGGTATCCAAATATCGGCAACAAAATACTCGATAATCTGTCGAAAGCGATGCTGTTGCAAACGTATATGCAATAAACGTATAAAATTTAAAATGCCCATAAATGTTGTACAACAATTCTCCGTAGTCATCATAATATCACCGAAATTATCAATTAGAAATGCCGTTTGAAAGCTTATGGTTATGCCAACAGATGCAATAACATACCATGCCCATAGCGTATAGCAACAGTCAAAGATGTAACCTGCGTTCAGGTGCTCTCGAAGCGTCGATCTCAGCATTTGACGTCGCTTAGCCAACGGCCATGAGCCGTTTAATTTAAGCCAAATACACTGCAAAGGTATGCGAAATTTGCTATTTTCTGATCTCAAATTCAGCGGTTCAAATAACATTTCAAAGTTTGTTCTTGTCTTCGACGCTTATAACGGTAATAATTTTCCTTTTACACTCGTTGTTGTTGCTATTTGTGAAGTCAAATGTCTTGTATTGCATTTGTCCGTTATGTGTGCTTTTTTATAGGCGACTCTCATTGCTTCTTCTTCTTATATTGTTATTATTATTGCTCATTAATTTGGTTTAAATGAAAATAATATTCAAATTGGTCAAAAGTCAAAGTGCATTTTAAATGAGTTGTTATTGTGTGTTGCTCGTGGCTTTGATGTACCAAAATTACTTTAATTAATATCACATTTCAATAACATTGTGCGTGTATTTGTGTGTGCGTGTGTGTGTGCGTATTTAAGTTATATGAAACTTCAAATAAGGGGACGTTAGTTTTTTTTTTCTCGAAATTTAGACCTATCCCCCCCTCTCGGTGTGATTTTGACGAGCCCCTCTGTATCTCACGTCAGATTTTGCTTAAAATTTTGAAAAAAAATATTAATTAAAGAGCTAAATAGTGCACATGAGATGTCCTATGAACCCCCGTCTCCCTAGGTGATATTTGAGGAGACTATGCTGAACCACCTCTCCCCTAATTCTATCTTATATAATCTATGGACGTCCCCTAAGTAAAGAAAAAGTCAATTTTAATTTTTTTTTTATATTTTTGCACTTATATCACTTTTATTCAATTTTATTTGACGTAAATTAATGATAATTTAGATGTTTTATCTTCTTTTTCATCATCGTTTTCTGCTTCTTCTTTGTCTTCATCTTCTTCTTTTTCACACTTTCATTTCTCGCTTTGCTTTTCATGCATTGAAATTTGCATTTCATTTCATTTCGCCTTTTATGCTTAATATTGTTGTTGTTGTTTTAACTATAATGATTTATTACATATATATATTTTATTATATATATATTTTTTAACTTTATTGTTTTTTATTATTATTTTTATTTTTGTTAGGAGCAAAAAAATCTACATTCACATTAATCGTTTTTTTGTTTTAAATAAAGTTGTTATTATTTTACTTTCGTCTCATTCTCAGCTATTTTTTTTTGCGTCTCTCTTTGCTTCATGCATCATGTTATTCATTGCACTCGCTTTCTTAAAAATACTCGTTCTATTTTTGAAGTCATTATTATTATTTTTTTTTTATTTATTTGGCGTGCAGAATTCTTATTTATTTTATTAATTTTCTGTTTTCTTTCTGTTCTTTTGTTGTTTCTTTTTTTTTTTTTTTTTGTTTGCTTTCATTTCATTTCTTTCACTCCTTATAAGCACCTTAACCTTAGCCTTCGACGATTTGCTAATTAATTTTTAATTATTACATTTAATTATTTTATTTATATTTATATTTTTTTTGTTGTATATATACTTTTTGTTGTTGTCGCTTTGTTTGCGTTCTTCTACACTGAAATACATTTATTAACAATTTAAGCAAACAAATACTTAATTTTTATATGTAATTTATCATAATTTATTTATTATATAATTTATATTTCTCTTTCTACAGCGATTCACAAATACATACATGCGTAACAAAATGGCGGCTGACTGCCGATTTTATGCTTCTTCTGCTCTATCTTTATTACGACTTTTTTTTCTCTGTGTATTTTTGTAATGTTTTTGTTTTGGATTTTTGAATTAATAAATTTTATATTTGACATTTGAGTTTTGCTGTTTGGATGAAAAAGCATTTTTTCGTTCTTTAAAATGTTACGGCCAATGACAAATGCCAATAATGTCACCTCCCCTACCTCTAATGCCATTACCAAGGTCAGAGAGTAATTACAAATTAGTTTGAAGACTTTGAAAATATTTTCAATTCTTTTGTTCTTCTTCTTAATTTTTTTTTTTAATTCACACATTATTCTTCTTTATCAACTTCATTTTCTTTTTGACAATGTTTTTGTTGTTGTTTTTATTTTTATTTTGTTGTTTGTTTTAATCAACATCTAATTTAAGCACAAAAAACACAGACACATGTAAATATTATTTATTGCTATGTACTTATATATGTTGTTGCTGTTGTTGTTGTAGTTATGTCTTGTATGCAGAGACGATTATTTTCATGTTCATATGTAATACATATATGTATAATAAATCACATACAATTCCATTCTATTTATGTACTTAGCATAGAAGAGTTCAAAACAATCAAACAAATAAAAAAAAAAAATCATTTAAAGTTATGCACACTCACACACACACACACATATACGTACACATATATATTTTCGATTTGCTGCTTTTCTCAACTTAACTAATTTTGATTAATTTATTGAACATATCTTTTGCTTTGCTTAAAAAATCAACATAATAATAAAGGTCTGCATGAATAAATTAATTTCAAGTTTCTCATCGCTATACAGTGGACTCATACAAGCCAAAGAGATAGTACAAAATATTAGTGTACTCACTTGCAGACTTTTTTAACTGTGTACACCAAATAAAGTTATGAGTAGAGTGAAAATATAATCTTTGAATGAGCTGAGTGGTATGCGAAATGTAGAGGGAGCATACTAGATGGCCAAAATAAAGAAGAAGAAGTCAGTAATTATGCTGTCTCGCTCATGCTTGCGGCATTAATTAACAATTCTTGTTCTTTCAGAAGCATTTGTTTTCAGAGTGAATGATTCATTTGCCGCTTGGAATGCATTCATGCAGACCTCTTATATAGAGCTTCTTAAAACCAATAATACAAAAAAAAAAATATGTATAAATATAATTAATTTAAAAGGTACACATTTTGTTGTTGATATATTTTATTTCATACAAATCATATATGAATATATTTATTTATTTACTTGTTTATTTTATTTTTCTTTTAAAGAGTTTTGCAAATGAAGCAAAAAATACAATTCTCAAACATATAATTTCAATGTAGGGTATTAAAACGTACGGTGTGACTTGTTTGGCCTCTGATCAATGTTGAGCATGCACGTAGCCGCCTAAAGTTTGGTTTAAACTAACACCCTGTATTAATAACGCCGTCGAAACACCCTTTGAAAGCTTAGAATTAAAAACAAAAATAAAAATAAAAAAAAACAAAAAAGACAACGAAAATTTAGGAACAAAGTTTTGATTTTTTAATTATGCATTTAATAAAATATATATGTATACACATATAAAAAAAAAAAATAATAATAAAATTAATAATATAATCTTTATTCATTTAATAAACGAACATTGTTTGTTTTTGTTTTTTATATATAATACATTAAACCCTTTATTTTGTTGTTCTAAACTTTGCAATTTGTCAAAATAAAATTGAACTTATATCGATAAAAAAAAAACTGTACAAAGTTGTTAGTTGTAATAAAATTTTAACGAAATTTACACTGAAAAAAATGAATAGCAGCAAATAATTGAATTAGGTTTTCTTTTGCGACGCAGCTTTAGGAACAAATTGTTAGCGGCTTCGCGTTAATTGAAAAAGAAAAAAATATATATAAAAATAAATAATACATATATGTAATACAAAATAAATGAAAAACAACTGAAGTTTAACTTTAAACAACTCTGAGTTAGAGCGAGATAGCGAGCGCTTGAACGTACATAGTCACTGATGTCACTTCAGGCCACCAACACAGCCCAACATTAGGGCGTCCTATGTTGCACTGAGTCACCCACAGCACATATGACAGCTTAGTGTTCACACATGGTAATTGGTCAGAACTGTGCTGAATTGTCATATGTATTGTGTGACTTCATGTGACATAGGAGTTTGTAATACTTAATTAGCTCTGCTGGCGGTCTAAGGATGGCAACAGAAATGAAAGGAAAAAGTTAGAGAGAAAACAAGCGCCAGACAAGGATAGCACGTTAGAGATTCGCGCTTTAAGTTTATGACAATTTACAACTATTACTCAGTTGTATTTTTGTTTTTTGTTAATAACTTATTTTAGTTTTTATTGATTTTTTTATTCTTTTTATTTAATTAAATATTCTTTTTTTTTGGGGTTTTTGTTCGAATTACTAATAAATACTAAAATTGTTTTGTTGCTTTTTATTTCACACATTTTAATTTTAATATTGCATTTTGTTTTTTATTTGCTTAAAGTAAGGAGGAAACATAAAAAATATAATTTTTTTCTTGTTTTTTTTTTCATAAATACATAATTAATTTAACACCTTTGCTAATATATATTTTTTATATTATTATTTCACAATTTCTGTATTTTTTTTTTATTTATTTTTTAATTATTATTTTATTTTTTTTTTAAATAATCACAATTACGAACTCGATTGTAACGTTCAGGCATATTAAAGAGAAATAATTCGAAAACATTTTTCTATCTCAAATTTATAAAAATTAGTTGACAAAGTCTTGGCATTGAAAAACACATATTAATATTTAATTAATTGTTTAAAAAAAAACATAAAGCTTAAAAAATCATGGGGTTAAAAGTCGACGCATTAAAGAGCATTTTTCACATTCATTCTGTTTTCCTTATTTATTTTTTGGTTGTTTTGTTTTAGAAATTGTATTGTCAAAAAAGCGCGTCAAGTGCGAAACCAGTGTTGGTAAACACGCAATGCAACACAAAACCAGACATTTTCAGTACGAAAAATGGACACATTTCCTTTGTTTTAAATTCTTTTTTTTTTGTATTTACAGTAGAACTACAATAATCCGAACACTCAATAATTCAGACGCTCCAGTAATACGATCTTTAATACTGTTTTCGATATATTGTTGAAGATAACATTAACAAAAATCCAGCAAATCCGGTTGCTTCGTTAATTCGGACACTGTCCGGTCTCTCTAATTGTTAGGATTTTCGAAGTTCTACTGTATATAATTATTAAAAATACATGAAGACTTGAAATTTTATTGAATGTTATTGAAAAAGAAAAACTAACGTTTGTTATTTAAAAAATAAATAAATAATTGGAAAGTTTATTTTTTTCGCTAACACACATTTTACAACACTGTCAATTTTTTTTTTATAAATTATATAAATTTTTTAAGTACTTGACAGCAGTTTATTTGTTTTTTTTTTCGCTTCGACTAATTTTTCAAGTTCTTCTTTCTCTTATTCTTTATTGTTTAAATTGTGTGTTCATTTGACATTTACTGAAAAGTTTGATTAACTCTGCATATTTTTTTTTTTGTTTTTTTTTTTGCATGCGACACTTGAACATTTAATTACACAAATATGTATCTATGTTGGTATGCATGTATGTATGTATGTTTGGTTACGGATTACTCGTTACTGTCGGCTTTATGAATACTTTTGCTACACGCATCGTACATAATAATAATAATAATAATGTAAATTTCACATGAAGTTTTTTGTTTTTTTTTGATACATCAATTTTTTTGTTTTTGCGTATATTTTTTCTTGTTTGTTTGATTTTATTTTTGAGTTTTGTTGTATATATAATTTTTACTAGTGTTCTTTTATTTTATTCAAGAGTTGAATGTAAGTTACTTCTTTATGCTCTTTCGCTTTCCTTTTCTATTACAAATATATATTTATATATATATGTATATATATTTATTAATGTATCTTTTTATCTTGTTGTTGTTCAACAGAAATCTTGTTGAATATTTTTTTGTTGCTGTTACATTTACTTTCTCTTCTTCTGCTATTGAATATGCCCGGTTGCTTTGAATACACAAGTTTTTCTTTTTTTTTTATTTGCTTCTTTTTGTTTTTTGTTTAATTAGATTTATTTAATTTTCATAAAATTTAACTTGTTTTTCGGCTTGGTTTAGTTACAAAATACAGCAGGTCGTTGAACAGCAGCGTCCCGAGCCGCCTTTGCTCTTCTGTCGCTGATCTGTTATACGTATGTGTAAGCGAGTAGGAGAGAAAGAGTGAGAAAGAAACGTTTTATGATTATTTCAATGTTATGTATTATTGTGGAATTTTGTTGGACTCATTTCACTAACCTTGTGAATTGGGCTCTGGCAAATTATCACGCGGCACTAAATGCATAACAGTCGTTTTGCCCAATGGAAGTCCCAATGCACCTAAAGTAACATTGCAGTGTAGAAATCTACCCTGGTAGATTAAACGTAAAATTTCGGCCTTTGAGACAGCTTCGCGTTCCCAATCTGCAATTGAATAAGGAGTAAATTAACAACAAAAAACTCATTATTTGTTTGATTAAAGACAAGTATATAAAGACCAATAAGCACGATATAGTTGAATGTACTTGAAAATAAAGTAACCTGCATAAATGGTGGGCGATGCCATGCCTCAAATGTAAAGCAAAGATATTCATCTGACGTTGTTCAATAAAATATTATTTAAAATTTCAAGAATACCGTTCAAAAACACTTATATAACTATATTAAAAAATTTTGCTGGTTGAACTTGGATAAGTTCAAAAATAAAATGATAAAAAGAAAATGTTTTCGCACGTTTGTTATGCTAAAATTTGTAAATTTGCAACCTGAATTGAAGTGTGTAAACAATCGTTTGTTCAACGTTTAAATATTTTATTTAATTTTTCTTTTTGGTTTGTTTTGTTGTTGTTTATTAACAAAAATCGCACGTTTTTATAAATAAAATATGCATTTGATTTGCAATTATTTGTTATCTCTTGATTTTGCTTTTGTTTTGTTATTTAATATTACGTATACGTGTTTAATGTAATATGCGACGTATGCGTAATTTTTTTTTTAGTACATGTATTATAACTGTTCATAAAAATTAAAATTTTTCTTTATTTTTTTTTGTTTTTGGCATTTTTGTGTTTTACTGACATACAGAGAGAAAGATAGAGAGGGGATGAGTGGGTGAAAGAGGAGTGCGTTTCATATGTGCCTTTGTGCATTTAGCGTCTCCATTTCTGTGTGTGTGTGTGTGTGCGTGTGTGTGAGTCTGTCGAACTGTGGAATGCATGCCTATAACACAGCACGGCTGTTTGTTTGTTTGTTGGTTTGTTGATTTAAGCAGTAATGTCGGCATTTGTGTTGCTTTGCAAGCCTGCCAAAGTCATTGCTTGTTGTATGCATGGGAAATATATGTATGTAAAATATTTTGTGTATGCCCGTGTGTATGTATTAGTGTGTGCGTGCACATTGGCAATGTCAACAAACACACAAAATGTCGAAGAAAAAATTTTGAAAGGCATTTTGGTAGCAGCAACAACATTGACATTAACAGCATAAAGGATGATCAGCGAATTAATTGCATTTTCAGGTGCACAACACACACACACACACATATACATCGAAACGCACAAATAGACGCTGGCGAAAACTTGTTTAAGCCAACAAACATCTGACGTTTCCCTTGGCCATTATACAGAATGCTTGTAATTACATTTCGCGTGCTTATTTTAACTTATTTGTTGTTTTTATTTTGCTTATTTATTTTCTTTGTTCTTTGTTTTTATATGCAACATTTTAAATGAAACCAATTTTAATATTAACGTCATCCATTAGCCTTAAATGATTGTCATTAAATGCGCACACACATACAAATAAAAACAACAACAACAACACCAAAGAAAAAACCAGTGAGAGTACTATTTTAGGCTTTGCCGAAACTTGTATACTCTTGCAAACATATTCTCAATTATTCTCATTGGTAGTCCCTTTTTATAGTTCTTCTTTTTTCAGAAAGCAACCTAATTATACGACACTCCACTCTCTATATGCACGGTGCCACGCCCTTATGTTCGAATCGTCGTGCTGATCATGAATATACATATACATTTTATATAGTCGGATATATCTCCTTCTCTGTGTTGCAAACTTCAGGACAAAATTAATATACTCTTTCTGCAAGTGTATGACAAAGCTTTACGTGACGTATACGTGTTTTGGCAAAAAAAAAAAAAAAAAAAAGACACCTCAAAGTAAAAGAAAGAGAAGCACGTTTGCTTTCCTGCTTACAAATAAAACAAAAAAAAAAAACAGAAAAAAAAATACAAAAGAGTGGAAAATTGCACATCGTCGAATTAAATATATTATTATGTATTAAAGCAGCTTGAAATAATAATGTATACTTTTTGAATTTTTTATTAAAGATGACGTAATTTTAAATAAAAACTAAAAACAACAACAATAACAATAACAACATGTGTTCATGAACATTTTGTGCATTCAGATTTTAAGGCTGTCAAATATATTACATATATTTTATAATAATAATACTAAATTTAATGACTTTTATATAATTGCTTTGACAGTGAATAATGAACAGTGAAAAACAACAATAACTACAACAACAACTGATTGTCTTACAAGAAAGCAACAATGCTTTAGATTTATTCACCGTTATGGCGTCATTATTCGATAATATGTCAGAAATTCTCACAAACGTTTGATGAGACATATGTAAGAAGAAGAAGAAGCCCTTTAAGTGCGCTGATGGGCAAATGCGTTTAATTACTTCAATTCAAATTATTTTAATGTAAATTACTTTTACGTGCGTGTCTTTATATGTGTATGTGTTGCTGTGTGCGTGCGTGTGATGTATGTTCATGTTTAATCAATTTTGCGCATATCAAATGCACGAAATTATCGTCATCATCATTATTATTATCATTAGGGACAGCAAAAGCAAACGCAAATAACAACAACAACGACAAAAACACCGACAACAACAATATTAACAACCATCAATGAAAGCAATTTTATTGCAAATATAATGATTGCAATTTTTACATACACACATATTCACATATAAACGTAGGCATTCATGCATATTTAATATTACACACACACACACACACACACAGGCGCACATATATAGAGTCAATGCATGCACATAGGCTGACCCTTTATTCAGGGCAATTAAGTGCGCTCAACTGCTTGACTACATTTACAATAACAACAACAATTACCTCACTGACACTCAATCGCTCACTCATTTCCTCTGACTCATATACCCATTCTCTCGCTCTCTCTCGTTCGCTCCTTCTCTAGCCTTGGTTAACTCAAATTGATGCATGCAGTCAACGGCACTGACGACAGCGCGCACATTGTAAATATAATAAACGTAATGACAGCAACAAAAGCATCAACAACAACAGCAACAATGACAACTTCAAAAACAACAAAAATATCTACAATAATAATAAAAACGACGACACTTGGACTCCTTTAAGTTTAGTTACTCCAATTTTTTTTTGTTTTCATCAAATGCAACATTGATAAACAGAGTTGTCACTTTACGTTTTTTTGGTACTGTTTTTGTATTGTTTTTTCCTTTTCTTTTGTAAATTATGTATCAAAAATCGATAGTTAAATATTTTTGCTTTGATTTACATTCAGGTCGGTTTTTTTATTGCAATATTGTTATTTCTTGGAGTGGCTTTAAAAAAGTGGCAGCACTGGTTTTTACTTGTTATGTTCTTGACGTTGGCAACATACGCGTATATGTTACATACATACATACATACATACATTCATGCACATCATCGGGGCAGCGCTTTTTCTCTTGAAAAATAATTATTATTATTAAAAATTAATTAACAAGTCAGTATGTTGCGCATGTTTGACATGCTCCCACACATTGTGTTGTTTTAGTGATTGTTATTGTTGTTGTAATTGCGTTGGGTTGCGTTTCGTTGAATTCATTAATATTGTTGACGCTTTTTAAGCGGTCTGTGGTTGTTGCTATTGTGGCTGTCATGCGCGTGACCATATTGTGCCACAAGAGGGCGCTACATTGCCAATTTCTGTGGCGTTTATTGTTTTCTTTTCTTTAGTGCTTTTTTGACTCAAATTGCACTCAATTGTTTATTATGTTTGTTGTTCATGTTGTTCTTCTTGTTTGTGTGGGAAAGTGCAAACAAATAAATTTTTAATTGTGCATTGATTATTCATTGGTAATTGTTACTAGCTGCGCTTGAAGACAAAGAATATTGCGTCGGCGCGTTTCTGGATATAGAACAAGCTTTTGATCGCGTCTGGCTACAGGGTTTACAGCACAAAATAAAGGACCTCCTCCCACCTGCTTTTTACGCCATATTAAGCTCTTTTCTGCGAAACAGGAGCTTCTTCGTTAAATACAGAGACTCCAGTTCATCTATACACTCTATTGAAGCAGGCGTCCCTCAAGGCAGTGTGCTAGCCCCAGTGCTATTTACACTGTACACCGCTGACATGCCACTCCCTGACTCCAACCGCTCCTTACTTGCTACGTATGCAGATGACACAGCGATTCTGTGTACAAACAATTCGCTAACGATTGCTGCATCCCAACTACAGTCGCACCTGTATCGTCTGGAGTCTTGGTGCACAAGATGGAACATTAAAATCAACCCAAGTAAATCGCAACTGTGCACATTTAGCCTAAGAAGAGGTGCTACCCCTGCTATTGCGCTTAACGGCTTCGCGATCCCACAGTGCACAGTTGTGAAATACTTGGGTTTCCATCTCGACAAGCGCCTGACATGGAAGAAACACCTTGAAGTTACAGCCCGTTCCTGCTCCGCCAAATTAAAGAAACTTCATTGGCTTCTCGGCGAAATAAGTAAATTGACCCTAGAAAACAAGCTACTTATCTACAAACAAGTGATCGCTCCCTCTTGGAAGTACGGCATCCAGCTTTGGGGTACAGCTTGTGCCACCAACCGGAGGAAAGTGCAGGTTATTCAAAATAAGGCACTCAGGGTCATCACCAACGCTCCGTGGTTTGTCAAAAATCGAACGCTACACGCAGACCTAAATGTACCTTCTGTTCTTGAGGAAATTAATTTCCACAGCAGTCGGTACAACGAAAAACTGTCCACTCATCCAAACCCGCTAGCTGAAGGACTTATCACGTCATCGCTTCAAAGACGCTTAAAAAGACTCCACCCAAACGATCTCTCCATTCACAACTAAACTAAGTATTTCTTAACTGACTTTGCTCACAATCTGCCATTTTTAAACAGTATTACAACAATGTTTTATAGCCTCTGGGCTGATTAATGTTCCTCTCGAATAATTAAATAAAAAAAAAAAGGTAATTGTTAAATATTTTTGAACTTTTGTTTTCTTTATTGGTCTTCATTTTCGTATATATTGAAAATTGATACTTAGAATAGAAAAGAAACTTACCTTCTGGCCAATTATCGAATACTGTTTGTGCGATATCACCAGCTGAATCTGTTGGATTGAATAGGAATTCTTTTGTTTTGCCACTAACGAGTATTAAACGTAAATTTATCTGCAAAGAATGGAGAAGAATTAGAAAACGAAATGAAATAATTTGACAATGATTTATAAATAATTTAAAAGCTACGGAGAGCAACTTTAATGAAATGGCAAAAAGTTTACGCAAACGACTTTCACTTGGCTTCACACAAACGCGCAATAAGACAAAGGCAAACGCACACACGCACGCACGCACGCACGCACGTATTCACGCACGCAAGCGCGCACGTATGCATATTTAATGTGACTATTTAGAGACTTAACTACACAGTTTAATGGACTTAAATCGATTCGCGTGTTTGAAAAAAAAAATATTGTGTATTATTGAGTTTTTATATAGAAAACAACAACAACAAGTTTCTCATTAAAAATTAAGTAACAAATGCCTAAAACAAAGGTACTTAATTTAAAAAAAAAATAACCATTACGGGCGGTATAGAAAAGTATACACGATTATATAATACCCTGCACACATGCTGGGCAATGTCATGCCTTAAAATTAAAAAATGATAGCTCACTTATATCAAGATTGTTCGAAATTTTAAGAAAAAAATGGTCAAAACATATTGAATATATTAAAAATTTCCAGTTGATGGTCTTTGAGGGATAACTTTTTTAAAAAATGGACAGTACTGGTTGTAGTGGGCGTGGCACAAATAAAATTAAATATGATCTGTTGTCGAGCCTCTTGAAATTTCAAGACTCTAGCTCTTAAAGTTTGCGAGAACGGAAAATGGAGCAATGATTGTATTTGAATTTCATGAGATTTTGAGTGGGTCTAAAAACGTTTGATAAGTGGGTCGATTATATCGAAATTAGAGCATATCTGCGCGGGATTTATAAATGATTTATTTAAATTTCATATTCTTGTCTAAAGAAAATTTTTCGAAATAATTTGCTTGACATTATAACAAGTACTTGAAAAAAAAAAAGAAACTCAGTTATCGCTTTCTCTCTCTCTCTCTTTTATATCTAGAAAATACTTGAATCTGTTTATTTGACGTATGTACTTACATACATATTTGGCATAATGATGAAGACATAAGTGAAAAATGTCTGATACATTCTTCTTTTTTGAGCAGCCGTCCCACACACACACACTTCATTATTCCCTCACACATTCATTGGAATCTATCTTTCACTCTTTGAAAAAGATTTCTTTCTATATTTTTTTAACTTCAGATTTGACACAATTACACGATTTTATTTACATTTAAGCTTTTTTTTTATGCTATGATGGTTTTTGTTGTTTGTGCAACAGAAAAAAGAAGAAGAAGAAGTAGAAGCTTAAGAAAAAGATGAAGATGAAGGCAACAAAGAAAATAATAACAACAACAACAGTAATAATAATAGCGAAAGCAAAACTATGCAAAAAACAAGAATAAGAATAAATAAGCATAAAATGTTTTTGTCTGTTTTACTTACTAACTTTTAGTATGTATGTATGTATGTATGTGTGTGTGTGTGTGTGTTGGTGATGTATGGTGATTTCATGCCAATCTACTAAAGTTGCTCAAATACTACTTGTCATTGTTGTTGATGTTGTTGTTATTGTTGTTACTGCGTTCGGTGGCGGTGTTTCTTCTTTTTCTGTTTATTTTTTACTATCTATTACGACAACAACAAGTCAACTACTACTATTTTTATGATTACAACGATACGCAACACTTGCTCACATTCACTCAAACACACACACATTTACACATACATGAACAAACACTACTTGTTTTTCTCTTGCATTCTGTTTTCATGCATGAATCAAGGAGTCGCTTCATTTTTTTGTTCTTGTTTAAGTGTCATTGTTGTTGTTATGTCAGCAAGCGCAGAGCGAAAGAGAAAGAGAAAGCGAAAAAATCATATGAAGTTGTAAAAGCAGAGCAGCAGCAGCAAACGTCGCACAGTGGGGCCTTCTGAGTTTTTGCATTGCAAAAATCATATCTTCTGAACGAATAAAGATAATTACATGAAATAAGTTTTGTTTAAAAGTGAATTCCTTAAGCTTTAAAACAAGCCATCGTTCAATATGCTACGATATCTGGGAGCGGCATGGTAGGTTGTCAAAGTCAGAATTTGTTTCCGGTGCAGCTTTAGCGTCAGAAAATGGCTAGTTTTCCATTTTTTATAAACTTAGAAATCTGCGACTGTACACAGTGTATATATTCTTGATCAGTATGACAAGACGAGTTGAAATATTCATGTCCGTCCGTCCGTCCGTCCGTCTGTATGTCTATCAGTATTTATACAATATCTCCCACAATTTTGAAGATATCGACCTGAAATTTTGCACAGAGTCTTCTTTTCTGTGCGATCAACTCATATGTCGGAATCGGCATGATCGGACTATTGGAACTGGTAGCCCCCATACGAAAAGAAGAAGAAAAATGAACAAAACTTGATTCGTTGTATAGAAAACTTTTTTGTTTTTGAAGATAGAGGGCTGAAACTTCAAACATAGTACTTTCACATAATCCAACACAATGCCTGAAAGTTTTATTGAGATAGGGCAACTGGAACAGGTACCTGCCATACGAAATGAAGAAGAGGAAGAGAAGCAGATTTAAGTCGTTGTATGGAAAACTTTTTTGATTTTCAACATAGAGGGCTGAAATTTAAAAGGTAGTCTTATTACGTACCCAAGTAATATGCACATTAGTATCATTGAGATCGGACCACTGAAACTGACACCTGCCATACAAAATGAAGAAAATTAAGCCATTTTACCCCTTTTACACCACCCCCAAATAATTTTACCCACCATCGACATTGCAAATATAACTAGTTGCTTCCTATAAAAATATTTTTTCACTTTATTAACATATTAAAGCTGTAACAGCGAATCTACCTACTATGCATTCTTCTTCTTATACCTGCAGCAGCGTCTTTTTCGCTGATTTTTGTGCGAGGTTGCGATCGTTTTTGCGTTATAACGGCCAAAAGGGAAGCGAGGGGAACATAATATTTTACAGATAGGTAAAGGAATATGTAATAAAGAGATAGTCAAAATTTGGCGGGTAGCATATTTTAGCATTTTTTTTTTTTGTCCACCAAAGTTAAAAAACACCTTAAAAATAGATAGTTCGAAAAACAGCTCCATCTCGAAAACTACACATGCAAATGACTTGATATTTATAATATAACACTATAATATGGCTACCTAAAAATATAAATCAATTCGATAATGATTCCTGTTATAATTGCGTTGCTATTCCAACTCAAAGGTGCCGAATTTTAAAAAAATTGAGCATTTTATTGAAAGTTGAAAAAAAGGTCAACTTTGAGTGCGTATATCTCCCAAACTATAAATCCGATTTCTTCAAGGTTAATATTTCCTTAATCTCTGGAAAATTCTCTATCAGACACATATATTTGTTTTATCGAAAGCGATCATGAAATTTTTGATTTTTGCAAGCTGAATGTATCTAAGGCCCCTCTGTGCGTCGTCGCAGCATAAAATATGCGACACAAAAAGAAGCTAATGTCGTTTGCAACAACAACAGCAACAGCAGCAACATCTGTGACGATGGCAGCGACGTAAACGTCGACGGCTTGCATAGAAGTTTAAGTGTGATGGCAATCACAATAATGATGCTGACGCTGTTGCTGATGACGTTGACGTTGATGTCGTTGCCGCCTCCGGACGCTTGTCGTGTCTACAGACAACAACTTTTCAATTTCTTATTGTCATGGTTTTTTTTTTTGTTCCTACTCTTTTATGTTTTTACCATATTTTTGCTGTTGTTGTTGCTGTTGTTGTTGTTGCTGTCTGCCTGCCTGCCTGTCATTGTATGAATATTATTTTGTTGATGATGTTGATAATGATGTTGTCGAACAAAGTGAAGAGCGCGCTCACAAAAGAAACGCTTATACATATACATACATACATACATATTTATTTATTTAATACCAACTTGTTTGGCAATTTTGTGGCAAGAACAACAACAAAAACTACAAAAATTTGTATGCCAATTGGATTTGTTGCATGAAATAAACAAACAAATAAAGCAATTAAATGCTTATTTAGCCAATAAGTCAATAAAGAAAGTCAAAGCATTGATTCTTGTTGACAATTTTGATGATTTATAATTTTCAATAAGAAGAATAATTTCGAATATTTTATGTTGGTTTTCTTTTTTTACCAAAAATGCATTTGCCTTGGAATAGTCAAGACAAAGCAGAAGACTCTCGATTGATCGGACATTCGTTCAAGTTGATAAGGCGCTCAGCTCAGTTTAGCTCAAATGATGATGATAGCTTTTGGTCGTTTGTATTAAATTGGATTTGTGTGACAAATTTCACATTTTCGGAAAATTGTTCAGAAAAATGTAATACGCATAAAGCTAACAAATGCGGACAGAAAGAAAAAAAAAAAATAAAACCAGACACTCAGACAGACATTAACATGACAAAGAAAAGTTAACGATGATGATGATGAGCATGCCTCGGCTCATTATCAGTCGCAAACTCGACTTCATCATCATAGTCTGTCATCGTCATTGTGGCTTGTTTAAGTAGCACAAGTGGGTGTCGAACTTTGTTGTTGTTGTTGTCTTATAGACAACTTTTACAATTCAACGCATCGTCATCGTCATAATCATATTGATCATTATGTAAAATCTCAGTCGCTTAGTCAGTTGGTCATGCTGCCTACGCATTTTCATCTCGTTTGCTCCAAAAAAGTCAAAATATTTGAGGTAATCAAACAAGCAAAGAAGAAAAGCAAAAAATGCCGTACAATCTTTATGAATATGTAGCCAAGAAGAGGCGTGGCATTGAAGTACGAAGAGACGATTTAGTTGTGTGTCTGTCTAAACTCATTAGCAGACTGTCAGAGAAAATTTCTGACGTTTTGGTTGCTTCGCAATCATGTTAATACACTTGTACTAAAAGAGACATTTTTAGTTTGTGTTTAAAGAACAAGTAACGGAAGTTACCTCTGGTCTGATTTTCTTACATTTGCATTTTTTATACTCTTGCAAGAGTATATTAACTTTGTCGTGAAGTTTGCAACGCAGAGAAGGAGACATCTCCGACTATATAAAGTATATATATTCTTGATCAGCACGACGAGACGAGTTCAAATAGCCATGTCCGTCTGTCCGTCTGTCTGTCTGTCTGTCTGTCTGTTTCAATGCGAACTCCTCCCACAGTTTTGAAGTTAGCAAAAAAATTTAAACGCAGAAAATTTTCTTTTCCTTGCAGGCAGTTTATATGCAGAAACCAGCCTGATCGGAATACTATAGCATATAGCTGCCATAGGAAAGATCGGTCAAAAATGAGGTTTTTGCTCAATAAACTCTTTGATTTTAAAGCTATCGCCTCGATTTTTTGCACAAGAACATCTTGGACGTAAATAAAGACACACTGCAAAATTGGTGAAGATCGGATAAATATAGCATATAGCTCCCATAGGAACAATCGGTTAAAAATTCGGTTTTTGTTAGAAAAACTTTTTTGTTTTCACTTATAAACAGATGAAACCTTGCAGTTGCGCGTTTTTAGGAATCCTTGACCATACTACAAAGTTTCATAAGAATCGGACATAAGGGCGTGGCACCGCCCATATAGAGAAACACTTAAAAATGTGATTTATCTATAAGCAGACGAGATAGAAAATCGTAAAATGAAGTGTAGAATGATTGCATTGTATTCTTTAAAAAAAGTAGAAAATGGGCGGGGTTACGCCCCTTTATCTTGATAAACTTATATGATTTTTATTGGCAAAACTATAAAACATATTTTCCAAATGCTTGCAAGAGTATATAAGTTTCAGCAAAGCTGAAAATAGCTCCCTTACTGGTTTTTTTTTTGGGTTAGAAAACTGTATTTTAGTTTGATGTTTGAGGTGAAAAAATGATCTGTGGCGTGGCCTCAAAAGTTGCCAAAAATTTTTTTCTTTTCGTTGGCAATTACATAAATTTAGTTCATTTTTACGCTTAAATAATTTCGAATTGTCACAAAAAAATATGTAAAATAATTTTGACAAATTGTTTTTTTATTTTAGATATTTTTACATGTGTTTTTGGCGACGTTAAACGATTTCATTTATTCAAAATTGCATTGAATACATACACTGATATCAGCATTTTATAAAACATATTTGTACCTTATATTTTTCATAAACAACAAACTTGCATTTTTCAAACAAAAAAAAAAAACTATAAAAAAATAGTTTGTAAAATTTTTGCTTTCATAAAAATAATTGAATGTCAAAAATACAAAAGCATTGATAATGAAATAACAAATGTTGTAAATTGGCTTTTTTTTTTAAATTTAAATTTCATTTGAACTTCAAGCATTTTACTATATAGAAAGTAAATATTGAAGATGATTTTAAAATTAAATAAGATTAAATAAAATCGTAAATTAAATTGAATAAATCTCATCGCTTTCTTTTTACTATTGTAATCGATTGTTCCACAGCCTCGATCTTATATAGAGTACTTAAACATGCTGAATTCACTCAAGGTATTCCAAATATCTTCATATTTCAAACTAACGCGCTCAAGTAAATCCCAAAAATACCCTCTTGGGGTTTCTCTACTAAAAACAATAGAAAATACATGAAGAAATAATTTTGTTTCTTTTTATTTATTTATCTTTTTTTTCAGTAGCTCTGCATTGTTGTATTGTAGTAATATTGTTGTTGTTGGTACACGTGCAGTGTTTGTGCTCGAACAGAAACAATTTCAAATTTTGTGCACAAAGAAAAAAAACAAAAGAAAAATTACATTTTTCATTTGTTATAAAATATTTAAATTTTTGCAAAAGTGTGAGTGAGCAATAGTATGTTAGAGCGAGTGAACTTCATATTGAATATTTCCCAAAGTGTTTGCAAATGAGAAGAGTTCGAATGCTCGCACACAAACAAGTTCAAGTCTCTTTATTAAATTTGTTCTTCATTTATTTTTTCGTAGTTTTTTTTTTTTTTTGTGCTTTATTTGATTTTGTTTGTTATTGACATCATTTTGTAAGCATTGCACGTTCATTTCTCTCTCTATCTCTGTCGTTGGTTCGCTTCTGCCTTCGTTGTTAGTTTTAGCGCTTTCCGACGCACAAATTTGTTATACGCTTCCTTTACATAACAAATTCTACGCTCGATTTGCCTCAAGCTTTTCATTTTGGCGCTGTTTGATTGACTGACAGACAAACAGACAGACAGACCTACAGACAGACAGAAGTTGATAGACAGTTTGCCTGCCTTCATCAAGTAAGCCTATAATTTTGTTTAAAATGCAACAATGAAAAACAAAAAAAAAAAAAAAGCAACGGCGACCAAAATTCGGCGATGACCTTCTCTTCATAAAAAAAAAAAAAAAAACTTCAAAGCGGTTATTTTTAATATTTCATGCTGCTTTTTATTTTTGTTTTAGTTGAAGTCAAAGTCGAAAGTCAACTCAACTAAAGTCAAGTCGTAATAATAGCTTTGCTAACAATTCTGTTCGAGGCGGGGCGGGGCGGAACGGTACGTGGCGCCTCAGTATTGACCCTGAAACTTCAAATGTATCTGCGTATCTTTATGCCTGCCCAAGTGTTTGTTTGTTTGTTTGTGTGCCTTTTTTGATAGCATTTCTTGTCATTTAAATAACTTTGCTCGTTTCTCGTATGATGTTTTTATAGCTTTGAGCGTTTTACGTATGCAAAGACAAACAAAAAAAAAAAAAAAACAGAACAGAAAAAATGAGAACAGAAGAGAAGCGCAAAAATAGTCATAAATCTATCAATGTGTGATGGCATTCATAAAACGCGATACAAAACGATTTACATACATGTCTGTCTGTCTGTCTGCCTGCTTGCCAGTCTGTCTGTCTGTCTGTATGAGCTTTTGACATTGCAAAATTATATGTAGGTATGTACATGTGTTATTGTAATGTGTATGTGTTTGTTTGTTTGTGCGTTTGCATTCATTTATTATGTAATATTCTAATTTTGTCTTTTGATGATGCTGACAAATTTGCAAACACAAAAGAAACAAAAAAAAAAAACAAACAAAACAACAAAAACAAAATGCAAAAAAAAAAGACATCTCCAATTCGCATTTTTATTTGTTTGTTTTTGCGCACTGCGGTGAAATCGATATGTGAGTAAGACAGAGTAGAGACAGGGAGAGAGAGCGCGTTAGAGTGAGCAAAAGGTTGAAAAAGTTAAAAAAAAAACAAAATATGAGAAAAAAAAAAAACAAAGGAAATCATTACGAAAGGCATGATTAAAAAACAATGAGAAGGAAAGAAACTTCAGCGGCGTTAAAAAAAGGATGAGTAAGAGTGGGAGAGACAATAACTGTATGCCTGTCTGTCTGTCTGCCTGTCAGTCAGTCTGTCTCTGTGTGTGTGCAAGATTAAAGTAAGTCAGGTTGCAAATTACTGTGATGAACTTTTTGATTTTCTGTCTTCAACGCCGCCGCTGAAAAATAAAAGAGGAATGAGGATACCCTTTACACATTGTATCAGGGTATATTAAGTTTGAATGCGGTGAGTAAGACTCTATTAATTATCAAGACGCCCAACAAGTATAGCTTACCTTTTAAAAAGGCTTTATAGCTTGAACAGTAGAAGAGACAAAAACCGACTGCCAAAAATCCGTGCCATCATTTTTTCCCCTCCTCCTTATTTCCCCTCAAATAACCCTTTTCAAAAAATTGCTGTAATTCCTAAACTATAAGAGGTAAGAACCTGAAATTTCAGACACAGCCTCAGTAAATACACTTCTTTTAAATTGTCTAATACAAAATACTCCTCTCTCCACATAGTTTCACGACAAATACCCCCCAACTGAATGAAAATTGCACACTCTTTGATAGATTTTCTTAAATTTTTGAATGGACAATTTGATATACACTTTTTATTGGCTAGCAGGGCATTATTTTATCAAGTATACTCGACCCCTTACTGGTATTTTTTTTTTCGCTTTGCACTTTACTTTGCTGAATGACTGACGGACTGACAAATGGCAATGCCAATTTACATACATTCGTTTTATTTGTTTTTCGCCGTTTGCATTTCAAATTTATTTTATTTTTATCTTGCAAGATTTTACAACAACCAACAAAAACATAAAAATCGAAAAACGTTGAATGCAAAAAAGGAAATTCAAATCGATTTGCGTCATTGATTTTTTTTTTTTTATATTCCGTTTTAATTTCTAACTTATTTTTGCATTTGTATTTTGTTGTCTAATTGCTGTGCGCATGTTGTTGTTATTGTTTTTGTTTTTGTTGCTGCTGAATAAATGCATACAAAAATAGAAGTTTTGAGAATTTTGTTCCAGTTTGTTTGTATGTATAAATAATTATGTTTTTCATTCATTTTCCAAAATTAAAGCGAAATTTACGCGAACAATTTTAAAAAGGAAATATATAATAAATTTTACTAAAAGTGTGAATAACATTAACGTTTTTCTCATTCCTCTTATTCCCCCCTCAAATTACACTTTTCTAAAAAATGCTGTATCTCCCAAATTGTAAGCGGTAATCAACTGAAACTCACAGGCTCACTAAATTTGCAGCCTCTCTCCTCACAGTGTTTATCCACAAAATCAGTGTATGTAAAATATTTAATAAATTCGAATTATTTTTTTAAATTGATTTCCTTGAAATTGCAAACAATTTTTATATGGGCAAAATTAAAACTAATTAAATTAGATTTGGGGCGTAGCAGATTACCATCATTAAAGCAAAAAAAAAAAAATTGTTTCAAGTTATTAATAAACACTCATAAAATTCAATCAAACACATTGTCACACATCAATCATTTATGTTTAGTCATTATGGCCGTTGAGTGAGTGCCAATTCTACAACGACAACAACAACAACACAACAGCAGAAGATCAAAAAAAAAAAAAATAAAAGGGAGCGAAAAAAATGCTTATAATTAACACATTTTAGCAACTGTTGCTGCCACATTTTGTTGCCATTTTCATTATAATCGCCAACATCATCACATCTCATCTCATCACTAGCGCTGTTGACGTCGACGTCGCTGTCATCAGCAACGTTGCCTAATTGAGGCTCCCATGAGTGCGACAAAATCATTAAAGGTTTTTTTTTTGTTTTTCATTTCAGTGTTTAAATAAAAAATTCGCTTTCTTTCGCTGTTTCACTTAAATAACATTAATAAGCGACGCCGCATTTTCATATGTACATATATGTGTGTGTGTGTGTGTGTGTGTGTGCATAAACAATATCTTTGTTTGCATTGCTGACATTTATATTCATGCAATAATCAATTAGGCATGAAACTGTTTTCAAGATTTATCAGCTTCCGGTCTTTTAATCATTGCGCGACGCAACAGACAGACAGACTGATAAAGACACGACACTGCAATATAGTGGGGAAAAGTGCGGGTGTGTGTGTGTGCGCGTTTTTCAATTGTTTTTATTTGTTTTGTTGTTGTTGGAAATAATGTCGCCAATATAAGATAATTTTCCAGCTACTTTACTTTCATTGCTATCATTGTTGTCTTCTTGACTATATTCTGTGTGCAATGTGTGACATCGACAGGGGGGGGACATTAAGACATACAGTCGGTCCAAAAAGTTTACGGATATGTTTTTGGGAAAATAAATGATTTCATTTCTGTCAAAATAAGTAGATTTTTTTATTATTGTAATATTTATAATATAATTTCCAAAATTCGTGGACGTCCATAAACTACGTGAAGTTTTTCTTGCAATTTAGACCCCCCACATTTTTGGCGAGATTTCGTGATATTTTGACATGCCCCTCCCTATGTATCTCATATGGGATTTTGCTTAAAATTATTTATTATTTTTTTTTTTTAGAAAATATTAAAGATTCTTGATCTTTAGTTTTGTCATTTTCCGAATTGTGTAATTTCGGGTAGCCCACGTTAGACTTGTTCTCGATTCTCTCACCTATTTTCATATAACATAGTAAAATTTGATGTTAAAGGTTGTCCACCTTTTTTTTTGTTATTTGAGTGTAAACCATGTTAGTTCAAATAGAGTCAAATGTTCTTTGCCGTTTCTATTTTACGCAATTCGATTTTGTCAAATTGATTTAATTTTCTTTGCTTCAACTTTTTCTGTGTCCCTTTGGCATCATCCATGGGGCTTTGTATTTGTATTGTATTTTGTATTTGTGGGTCAAGGCTGAAGTGCTCTAACAAGCGAGCGCAGCTTAACGTAACGCAAATCAACTCAATTGCACAAAGTCAGAAAGGCAAGTGAACCTCAAGCGTTCGAGTATCTCAGTTGACAAACAGAACGACGTCGTCTGCAATGCGACGTTTCACGTTTAACCTTTCATGTTTTGCTCAACAACTTTGTTTGATGTCATTTCGTAAGTCTGTCAGTCAGTCAGTCAATCAATGAGAATAGCAAGCAGAGCAGAAGGTCAATTGTGCAAGCCAGAGAACAAATGAAAAGTTACTCTCACCATTCCTTAGGAAACAAAAAAAAAAAAAACTAAATAAAATTAAAAATGAAATAAGAATTTTAAATTGAAATTTTATCTTTAATGGATCTGTTAATGAATTGTTACGACAATTAAAAAAAAAATATATATATATATATATATATATTGGTCATTGTTATCGTTGATGTTGGTGGCTTACAAATGGGCGTGGCCTTTAGTGACGTTTTTAGTCATCGAAGGTTAGCAACAATTTTCTTTCAAAGCTGACTCAATGAATGAGTGAATGAATGAATGAATGAACGAAGTGAAAACTACAATAATCAAAGAGCCAAACCACTTCGATGATGAAAAAAAAAATACAAAAACAATTGAAAAACAACAACAACACTTGACTACGTCCGCTGTGCGCTCGCTGATAAAAGCAACAAATACAACAAGTGTAAAAAAGAAAGGTAGTCTTGTGCAAAAGAAAATGAGAA
This sequence comes from Phortica okadai, assembly GCA_034638295.1. Taxonomy (NCBI): domain Eukaryota; kingdom Metazoa; phylum Arthropoda; class Insecta; order Diptera; family Drosophilidae; genus Phortica; species Phortica okadai. The sequence continues at coordinate 51,718,256 of CM067848.1, read as the reverse complement.
AGAAAGAGTCCAAAAACAAAAAAAAAAAAACACTTCACAATTCAATTCAACAATTCACTTGCACACATAAATTTATTATTGAAAAAAAAATTTGTTGCTTTTTTTGTTTTTGTTTCTTTTTTTTTTGAATCAATGAATGAATGTTTGAAATTTCAGTGTGGCAACAAAGTAAGCAAGTGAAGAAGAAGTGCTTCGTGCAGCTAGTGTGTGAGGGAAGAAGCGAGATAGAGAGATGAAAGATGAGTGAAAAGCAAGAGACAAGAAAAAACAATCAAGTATCAATTGATGTACTTAAAAGCAGATTTTTTTTTGGGTTTTTTTTTTCAAACAGACTTGAAGTCTTCAGAGAAGAACCTTAACAGCAACGTGTCTGCAATGATTGTTTTTGTTGTTTTTCTGTTTTTTTTTTTTCTTAGTCTTTATTATTGAAATACAATTTAAAGGAATTTATTTTTTATTTGGCAGAAATAAAAAAACAGATACTCTTTCAAACTTACGCACAGCTAAATAAAAAACAAAAAAAAAAAAAAAACAACAAAAAATAAAATAAAGTTTCATTTGTGAAGGAAAGGAAAAAAAAAAATGATTAAAAAAAGACAACAAAAGAATATTTTGAACGATAAAAGAAAAAAAGGCGACAGAGTTCAAATAAGTTGGCGGCGGGTATTGTGAAACAAAAACAACAAAAACGCAAACAAAAAGCATTAAAGCCCACAACAACAACAACAAAAACAACAACATTAACGACAGGCGCACAAAGCGTCAAAATTGTGCGAAAGATTGGCCGGATTATTTTGGAAGGACAAAGGACAAAACAAAAACATCATGGCGCCGAAAAAAAGAAACAGAAAAATAAAAAAAAAATATGAAAAATTTAGTAAAGTGTGGTAAAGCAAAAACAACAAAAAAAAAAACGAATGTGTGTGACAAGTAGCAGTTGTTTTTGTTGGCACTCTACTCAGTCGTATTAACATTGTTCTTGTTGTTGTATTTAACATTTTGATAAGTATAAATTGTTTAATGTAACAATTTGACAGAATCTCGCAAATGAACGAACAAAAATAAAAAAAATTTACATGTCGTTGATATCTAACAGTAACTCTGTCTTGACTTGATGACAAAATCTGCTAAACAACGCTGATGATGAACATTAATTTATGTTAAGACACTTGAAAGCCACAAAGAGTAACAAATTAATGTTGTTTTCCCTTTTCTTGGTTACGGTTTTCTAAGCAATTAAGTAATATATTTTTTTTATAGCATACTTTTGTGCAGCTTAAAGTTTAAACTTGCATAAAACATACTTATGTATATATAAATAGAGAGAGCGAGAGAGAGAGAGAGAGAGACTGCTGTTAGTCGCATTAGTTGAGCTGATTTATTGCAAACGAAATCCCAGTGATTTAATTAAGTAAAACGACTTTGGTTGCGGGGCTAGGTTAAGAGCAATTAAAATTAACAACTTTTGTAAAACAAAATGTACGTTAGATAACACGGCAAAATAATATAAAATAACAGAAATTTCTACGAAGCTTCATTAATTTTAATAGTTATTATCTTCTTTTGAGCAAAGTTTGAATTTTAACGCTAATTGATATCATATGACAGTACAAATTAGACGAACAACTTTAATGGAAATGCATTAAATTTGCAACATGAAAAGATAATAATCGCAACACAAATATATAATACGATAAACATACAGACAGACAAATGAGGATAGTATAAAATACAAGAAAATTTAATGAAGTTTGCAAAAGGATTGCACTGCAAAGCAGATCTTAATTAAATGTCTTATATTAAGTAAAGCGTACTAATGATACACAGCAACAAACAAACAACGACAGATAACAGACAATAGAGTGTATAACATCCTGTTGCACAATACTAAAGTGCAAGCATTGTCCTGAGACATCAACATCAATGTCAACGTCAACGTCAATATCGACGACTACGACTACAACTTTGATAAGGATATTGAAGGCAATAGCAAATAGCGAGAAGAAACAATAACAAGAAAATACGATTGTAAAATTATGTTACTTGTCATGTATGTTTGCATATATCTGTGTGTGTGTGTGTTTGTGTGTGTGTGTATATGGCAATAATCAGCTGCAAGCAAAGTACAATAATAACAATAATACTAATAACAACAAATAAGCAAGACAAAGCATGGCAGAGCACTCAATCAACCGCATTTGTCTCAGGAATGTCTACATTCAATTGCACTTAATTAAGACTGAGCGAGTGTGTGTGTGTGTGTGCCAGCAACAACAAAAACACCAATAAGATACTTGCAATACTTGAATGCAACTATTATTTAATGCTTTGCTCTTTGGTTCCGTCATTGTATCATTTGTATTTGTATACGTTATTGTTGCTATTGTATTTCTTGCTGCTGCTGCTGTTGTTGTCGTTGTTGTTGTTGCACAATTGCTGACTGTCATGGGTCAAAGTCAATAATACATGATATGAAAATGGGGTGCGGCAATGACAATGATATGTGTAATAATTTCTTTATTCATTTATTTATTTTTATTTTTTTTATTTATTTAACTTGACCACTTTGAAGAGCATATACAACAACAACAACATTATTTGCAGCAACAATTTTGTTTTCTTATTTCTTTTTATAAAATTTTTTCTTGTTTTTTTTTTTTTTTTTTTAAACAACAATAACAACAACAGCATTTTTATGCGCTACCATTTTTGCTTATACAATTTGCAATCTATTTCACTTAAATACATATACATATATATGCACAAACACACACACACACACACACACACAGACAGAAGCGGATATCATGCAAAAAGCATCATCAGCAAATTCTCAGGCCAAGTGAAAGCAACGTATAAGAAGTTCTTTAATGTGGTGGAGGTGATGGCATTGGCTGATCCCGGCGGTGGTTGGGCGGGTCGGCGTTGCTTTTCTGTGCATTGAGAAGAGTTTGCTTGTGGGTCGGTTAGTTCATGATAGATTCCCGTGAGGTCGCATTGTTGTTGTTGTTGTTGTTGCTGGCTTTGGTAATGCAAGCGCTTAGTTGTTGTTTGTGTTGTTGTTGGGCGTGTATTTTGTCTGTGGCTGTATCTGCATGTGTGTGTGTATGTGTGCTAATATATACGCTTCAGCGCATGGCATAAAAATATCAACAACAACAACTACAACATAGACCGACCACAGGCATTATACAGCACAGTAGAGCACAGTACAGCACTGCACAACAATGCGCTGATTTTCGCCTCTACCCGCCGACCGCTCTCTCTTTGCCACAAGCTCACTGCCGCGTTTATTTTGTGTTTCGTTGATTTTTTTTGGTGTTTTTTTTTTTTTTTGATACTCTTCACACACATAGCATTATATGTTTGTCATTGAGTTTGTAACACATGCTAGAAGATATCTCAAAAACATATCAAATATACATATAACTTGATCGAAGATATTGAAGACAAGTGTCGATTACTTCTGGCTGCCTTTCCGATGTATAAGAATTATTTACAGAATTTGGAAACTATTGCGCTGAATTTGAAAAAAATGAAATCACTGTAAGGCTGAAAGATGATCTTACACATTTGAACTGAATCGTACCAAGGTCGAGTAAGGATACCACTCAAAGTTAAAAATTGAATGGAAAGAAATGAGATCTATTATTTTAAATATATCGGCCTTGCTTTACAAAAAAAAAAAAAAACAAAGCCTAAAGAAGAGTATTAAATTTTCGATAAGACCGCAGTTGGCCAATTGTTTGTTTTTGTTGTTGTTTTGGTTTTATTTTGGCTCACTATGACATTGCTTAATGTGGCACAGCTGTTCTGCTTCCCTGCGCCAACTTAACTAACTGTACTCTTGCATTGCTCTCATTTTGTGGGCGCACCCGTTCTCTTTTTGCATGTTACGTTCGTCGTAAGTGCTGTTGTTGTTGTTGCTGTTGCTATTGTTGATGTTATTGCTGTTTCTTATGCTGCTTGTTGTTATTGTTGTTGCTATTGATTTATAGCAATAATAACTTGCAAGGTGCACACACGCATACATATTCAAAAAAAAAAAAAAAAAAAACACACACACACATACACATGCACTCATACATACATACATTATTCGATTGCAGTTGCATTGTGTTAGGTAAGTTGTGTACGCGAACAAATGAGCATGTGAGTGAATAGTAAATCTCTCTTTGTATGTATGTGTGTGTGTGCAAGGATTTAAAATGTTTCATTTGTTCAGCTTCTTCTTTTGATATTTGTGTATGTGTGTGTGTGTGTGTGTGTATAAATTGGCAAACATTTTGTATTTGTCATATTGTGTCATCGATTATGTATTAGTTTATTTTACGGTACTTTTGTCATTTCTTCACTTAATTTCTTTGCGCTTTGTTCTTAAATTAAGCCCTTTTAATGCAAAACACACACACACACACACACACATACACACAGATACCATTTTCTAACGAAGCATGCTCGGTTATAACTTTAAGGTACTTAATTTTTTTTTTTTTTTTTTTAAATTGAAAATCTTGATTGCCTTCAATTCGGAATGAATTCAGTTCATTTGCTGCCTCAACGCCTTAACAAAGGATAATAGAATTTCTTTGCCTTTTGGGAATTTTTATATTGCAAATATATAAAAGAGAATAAAAAAAAAAAAAAAAACCAGACAAATAAACAAGCACTAAAACATAACCGTGCCAGACCAAAGCGAAAGCGCAAAAAAAAAAAATAAATAAATAAATAAAAGGAACTTTATAAATAAATTTGAAAACAGACAAATTCCCCAAACACTTTGAGCATTTCAAACCATACAAATTAGCAAAAGAAACAAACGCCAAAAACAACAGCAACAACAGCAACAACAACAACAACAAAAAGAAGTAGAAAACCAAGTGGAAAATGTATGCCAATTGCGCTTGAATGACTTCATTTAAGCTCAACAAATGCCAAATGCTTTTGCACACCAAATACAACCACCGCGCCGCTACAAACACTCATCATCATCATCATCATCATCATTATTATCATGATGATGTAAACGTAACATTATGTAAAGCATTACGTATACCGTTAAGTTTAAGCAAGTCGATGAGTCTGTCTGCTTTTTTCTTAGATGCTGCGCTGCTTAGCAAAATGATTTTAAAGACGTTGCTCATTTATTGAGACTATGACTACACACACACACAAACACACACACACATACGTATTATTGTTGCATATGCCGCACGAACGATTCGAATCTTCGCTATGTTGCCATCAACCATCATCAACACATTCTTCTTACCGCGTCTTTCATGCTTGATGTCTTAGGCAGCTAGCTTGCTCTCTTTCTCCTCTATCTCTTTCTCTATCTGTCTCTGGGCTGACTGCTTTCTAATATTGTATAAAATAATGACAGTTAAGTGTCGGCGTCATGTCTATTTGCCTTGAGTTTGTCTTTGTATTTTCTTACTGATTTTTGCTCCTGTCGTTCTTTTCTTTTCTCTCACACTTAAGGCTGCTGCTGTTGCTGTTCTTCTTCTTCTCCTTCGTCTGTTGCTATTATCTTTTCTTACATTTTTTTTTTTTTTTTTACAAATTTCTATTGCTTTACGTTCATTTGAAACCTTGAAAATGTTTAGGAGGCAAAGCGACATTGTTAAGAAGTTTAACGTAATTGGCATTGTTTGTGTAGTTCAGCGAATTGTTCGCATTGTTGTTGTTATTGTTCGTTTGCTTCTGCTTTTGCTTCATCTTTTTCTTGCCTTTATTATCTTTGTCTAATAATAAGCTACAACAACAACAACAACAACAACAACAATGCATAGAACAATAAGCATTTATGAGTAAGTACGTGCAGGATTGAGTGTACAAGCCGCTCATGGCTCATGGCTCATGTTCAGCATAAGTCGTCTTTTTGGCTTCTTTTTCTTTTTATTATTATTCTGCTTTATTGTGCATATTTTCAGCTTTATATATATATATATATTTTTTTTTTCGTATTATTTATTTTCTCAGTTGATTATCGATTATAATTTTACAGTTACATGAACAATTTTCTGTCACTTATTTTATTTTGTTTTTATTCTTGTTATCTCGTCTCCGCTCTGCTTCTCTTCTCTGGCACAACACAAAATGCCAACAGCTCTCAATGGCAAATTTGCACGTTGTCAAGGCAACAGTAAAATCATTGAAAAGTTTTTTTCGTTCATTTTTTTTTTTTGTTGCACGAATATTACACATTAAACAATAGAAAATAAATTTGCTTCATTTTTATTTTGTCTTTTCGTATTTTTTTTTTGTTTGAATTTTATTAGCTCAATATTTTTTCCACTCAGTCACTCACTCACTCACCATTTAAGCATTTCTCTTTTTTTTGGAATGTTTTTAAGTTGAAAAATAAAATTACGCATACGCCACGTGAAGCGACTTAAGTGTACTTTTCGTATTGTGCATGCATGCGTGTGTGTGTGTGTGTGTGTGTGTCTGTGTCTGAGTGTGTGTGTTGGTAAATACCGTTATTATTTATTTTCATTTCTATTTAAGCCCGCTTTTAGGCATTAAGTGCCAACAGCAACAACAACAACAACAGCATCAACATGAGCATGAACATCAATGCAGAGTATTTTAAGCAAAGCTGATTTTGTGCATGTTTTTTCAATTGAAAAATATGTCTGTATTAAATTTAAGTCGCACTGTCTCTTTGTAGCGCATTTATTATTTACATTTTTCAAACTCAGTTTTTAAACAATTTTTTTTTTTTGACATTACTAAAATGATTATTTTTTTCGTTTTTATGAAAAACCCTTTAAACTTTTAAGCTCATTTCATAATGTATTTGAAAAAAAGAAGAAAAAAAGTTTATAAAAAGTATTTATTTTTTAATATTTACTGATAAACAAAATAGTTAACTTTCATTTTAATGACAAGTCAAGTAAAGCTTACTATGGTTTTTCTGGTAATAAAATTTCTTGATGGAAATTTCATAAATTGCGGTTTAGTATTCGTCAAATGCAAGTTATGACCACATTTTTTATGAAATCTCTCTTTAGCTTTTAATGTCATCATCAAGTTTAAAATAAAATAGAATCTTTGCTTTTGACAACTATTTTCACAAGTAATCTTGACAAATGTCATACCACAGCCTAAAATTATGCTACAATTTTGGTTTTCTTAAGAAAAAGCAGCTTGTTTTTGTCAGATTTCGCATGAAAAAGGCCACAAAATGACAAAAGAAAAAAATAAAATATTATTTCTCAGAATGTTTCATTGTCTTTTGCAATGTTATTGTGCACACACACATACATACACACACACACACACACACATAGCGCTATACAGAGTCTATTTTGCCGATGCACTTTGACATTTGTTATACAAAAATGCAGCATCGAAAAGAAAGGTAAAAGAAAAATTCAACGATTTCAAGTCAAGGTTAAGAGTACATTTTTGTTTTATTTTTCGTATGCATTCACACACACACACACACACACACACACACACTTAACGGCATACACAAGTATCGCATTATATGTGTTAATTTGTTTTTTTATTACTTTTGAAAAAGAAAATATATTAAAATATAAGAACAAGTGGAAAAATCTTTGCAGAAAAATCTTCTTCACTTTAAAAGACATTTACTTATAAATGAAAATATATTATTGTGCTTGCAATATTTATTCTTGAAAATGGTTAAAAGCAAATAAAATCAAAATATGATATCGAAAGTCTGACAAAATGACAAATGAAAAAAAAAAAAAAAAAATCAAAATTGAAAAGAGAAATGTTTTTGTGAAATTGCCATGGAAGTGAAATAATGGAAGTCATAAATGAAATGAGACGATTTCAGCAGAACAGAGCAGAGACAAGCAATAAGAAAGAATCGCATGCAAAAAACTGTGCCCACACACACACACAGATACACGCAGAATTCGTTACAAAAAAAAACGAAACTCTCTCTGGTTTTTTTTAATACCCTATAATCCCTTCGTCTGGTTATATTAAGTTTGCAAATGAGGGGAGAAAGACACCATAAATCATATACAATATTCTTGATCAGGACGATCGAGAGAAATCATTTGAGACATGTCTGTCCAAAGGTTTTTACTGCGCGATACTTGACATTTGGACAGCAGACTCCATAGTTTTGTGCCACGCCCACTTCTTCCGCCCACGTATTTAAAAGACTGTTGCTCGAACATCAGAAGCGATAGAAACTCGTAAGTAGAATCTTTTCCTCGCCTCGAATTTGAAATTTTAAATGAAGGCTCAGTAATCATACCTCCTGAAAATTGCATATCATCTTGCCTATGACTCATTGGTGCCCATCAAACATAATCAAATTAAAATTATTGATAAATTTTACATTTTTTGATCGATTTTCTTGAAATTTTTTCGAGATTTCGGGCGTGGCACCGCCTACCGTGTGCACAGTATATTATGTTGTCGAGTATACTCGTCTATATTGCCGTTTGTATGTGCTAGTTTTTTTTTTTATTTTTGATTCATTGGCGATTTTCATTCTACTTTGCGATTCATTAATCGTTGAATGCATGATAGATTGATATGATTGATTGACATATATATACATACATTCACACATATATATGTGTGTATATTGATTGAACTTCTTTACGCAATGTCAGTCAGGTGTCTCACTGTTTGTGTACTGTGTCTGTGTGTGTGTGTGTATGCGCTTGTCATTGTCACACAACAACAAAAGATAAATTGTTGCCGCCCGACTTTGCATGCCAAAATGTTGGTCAATATTCTTGCTCGCTTCTTCTTGCTTTCATTTACTTTTCGTTTGTGTCTCGCCTTCATTTTGTTTGCCTCATCTTTTTTGCTTTTGCTTTCCGACTCTTTCAATTGTTGTCAATTGTGTCAGTCAGTCAGTGAGTCAACTTATCAAATGACAGACATGCTCGTATTTGCTTTTATATAAATCGTGCTGTCTCTGTCACGCATACAATGTCATTTACTCACTTTTAGGCGCATGAAAGTTTCCAACTTTTTGGGTTTTTTTGTCATGTTTTTCAATTATCGATTGATTTCGTCGTGAGCAATTTAAGAGGTAAGAAAATATAAAACAAAATAATAAAAAAAATAATGTTGGCGACAAAAACCGTTTGTGCAAATCACGCAGCACACACATACATACATATATAAGCAAGTAAAAAAATTATAGCATACCTTCAGGCGCTCAGCACAAATAAATGCTAAAAATTTGTTGCGTAAATTGTTTGCTTACCTGTAAATATAAAAGAAGATAGGAAATAATTATTTTAATTTGTAAGAAAAAGAAGATATTATTAAATATAATCTATTGTTGTCTCACCAAACTTTAATATATTTTTTAATTTATTAAGTTCAACTAAAAAAAATATTATTTAAGTTCTTTACTTCATTATTTGTATGCTGTAATAACTTGTTTTTCACTTCTTGATTACACCACAGAACGAATAATTGCATTTGGCAACGTAAATCAGCGAAAAACTTGAATATAAGTTAAGAGCAAAAGCAAACAAGGACAATGCGAGACAGAAAGCATGAAATAGCGCCACACACACATACAGACAGAAGCGTAAAAATGCACGAAAGAGCCATGAAAAAGTTTTGCACATAAATGCAGAAAATAAAATGTTGAAAAATGCAAAAATAATAAAAAAAAAGTAAAGAGAAGAGAAGAGCAACAGAAAAAACAGACACAAAAATATAAATTTTTTCTAAATATCTGAAAAAAAAAGAAAAGAAATATTTTAACGAAGTGCAAGCGGCAACTTTTGTAATTTCCTGTGTGTAACTGTTGAGAAGGCCAAAGTAGACGAAGACGACGACGACGACGACGACAATGTTGAAAACGCAGAAGAAGCAGCAGAATAGCAAAATGCGACGGCAACGGCGACAATGACTCCTTTCTAAGCTATGCGCAACACCATCTCCTTCACCAAATGACTTCACTTCAGTTCAACGCTCGTCCGTCGTTCGTTGAGTACAACTGTGTGCAACATCATCATCATCAACAACAACAACAACATCATTATTGCGACACTGTACGAAAACAGTTAATATAATTAAATATTCCCAGAAGATTTTGCACTTCTACTACTGTGTCGGTCATGTTTGGTTCGACGGTATGAGACAGAGCCAAGTGTATCATTGAAGCATTCAACATCGTCGTCGTCGTTGACTATCTCATATTTCAATTTTGAAATACCAAAGCACACAAATACACACATACATGCATACAAACAGACACAACCGATACGTGAGAAATCCTGTGGGAAAAGACTAAGCGACATATATTTTACTGCGGCTTGACTTAGAGACGACAAGTAAAGTAGCAAAGGAGAGGGAAGTAAGAAAGCAAAAAAAAAAAAAACAGAAAAAAAGACGAATAATAAAATAAATGAAAATGAAGTAAAAAACAGACAACGCGCTGACAAAATCCTTTGGGCAATGCGCAATTCAACTTAAGATGGGAAAAAGAGAGAGATAGAGTGGAAAAAGTAACAGAGTTTGAGTGTGTGTGTGTGTGTGTGTGTGCGACACTTCTCATACTAAACAAAAAAGCTACAAAACTTCTTAGTGCTTATGTGTGTGTGTCTTTTTTGTATCCTTTTCCATTTCGACATGTTTTTTTTTTCCTTTTTCTCTTTTTAGATAGCGTCATCTTATTCCCAGGAAATTCCGCCAAACTTTTAACTCGGTTTGTGCCATTTTACAATACTTTATCTATCTAACTTTTTTTTTTTTTTTAAAAAAAAAGCTTGTTTGACTCAACACACACACTCACACATGTGGTAAAAGCCTTAGCCACAGCACAGCTGTAACTAACGATGTGGCGTTGAATTGCCTCGGTCTCGGCAGCGCCGTCGGCAATGGCAACGGCAATGGCAACAGCGACGGTCTTGGCTCGTTTCAACTTCAGCCTGTGCCACCTCAACTACGTCTGCCCGCCAGCCAGCCTGCCTGACTTTGGTCATGCCATGACCGTACTGCGGTTAACTACTGCCTTATGCTGTTTTTGCCACTGCCTTTGGCTTACACTGGCTACTAGACGCAACGGCAACCGATGAGGAGGAGCATTGATGTTGATGTTGGCATTGGCGCTGACGAACTGTGAGCGTGCGAGCGAAATGAGCTGAGCTGATCTGACTTTACTGAAATGTGGTCTACCTTGGTAATGTAGAATATTGTGGTAAAACTTTAGCTTGAGCTGTCCGACATGAGAGACCGTTCAGCCGAAGGATTCACACACATATGCATATCACTTGCTGGCCTTTCTCTTTAACAGTCTGTCGCTCTTAACTTATGCTATCAACTAAATGTTGTAACACACACACACACACACACACACACACACACACACTTGCATACATCGTCTTATCACACATACTTGTTGTCGTTTGGTTGCTTGCTTTTTTCTGCATGTTTCTCATGTGTGTGTACATGTGTGTGTGTGATTTGCCGTTAGTTTTAAAAATGAAAATGTTTGCCGTTAAGTGCTCTGCCTCATGTTCTATCATGCGTGTGTCTATGAGTGTGTGTGTGATGCGCACTTTGAACATGTAAGAACTTTCATCATCCTGTGTGTGTGTCAAATGCGAATGCAGTTAATTTTAGTCATGTTACATCAATTAAAGTTTATTACAAAATGGCGTCGATATAAGATTGCTTTATTACGCAACATTGTCACATATACAAATACATAGTAGAAGCAAAATATGCATAGAATTCAAGAGGCTTTCCATTCTGTTTCGTTCTTTCTTCAAGAGCAAATAATCTTAAGAAACGAGCTCATACCTTGACATCTGTTAAATGTATCTATGTATCTCTTAATAAAGATAAACGAAATTTGGCACTTAGGATGCCTGACTGCTCAGATTTGGTTTTTTTTTTTTTTCATGTCTTTGCAATAATAGAAACAATAACAACAACAAGCACATTGCAATCCATGTGCGTTTCTGTCTTTGTTGTTTTATTCTTTATTTGATTTGCTTACATTTTGTGTTCATTTATCTTTGCTTTTTTGTTTATTTGCTAAAAGCAACTTTCGCATTGACCTTCGACTTGTGAACCAACTGACTGACCGACCGATCGACTCACTAACTGATTGATTGATTTCATGTTTTGCACAATGCAATGTTGTCTTTGGCTGTGACCCTAAAAGCTGTTCAAAAATGCTTGACTAAAGAAGAGAAGCAATCATCTTCTATATTTTAGTTGATTTATTTATTATTTCTTTCATTTGCATTCGAACTGCCACAAATTCACCGCATTCGCCTTCGCTTTGGCATAATGCCATAGAATGAGCTTGTACATTGTTTTATTTTGAAATAAAAAAGAAATTTATAAAAAAAAAAAAATTATTTACAAAAAAAAAGGTGCAAAAGAATAACAAAAACGAATTCAACATTATTTGCTTTTCTCAAATGCTTTTTTTTGTTTAGTCATCTAGACGTCCCTCAGTCTGTCTGTCTGTCTCTATCAATGTTTAGCTATCTAAGCTATAAGTCAAATTCCTTCGGTTTGTATTTTTCAATTCTGTTTGCAGATCAAAGTTCACGTCGCTTCGAAGGAGGACGCAAAAGTAAGTAAAATATTAATGTTTATGGGCGAGTGGTAAGTAACTAAGATAGCTGTACTTATTTTTCTCTAAATCAGACAAAAATTAGCCAATTTTTACGCTTGATTCTTGATAAATTCCCCAATTCAAAACTTATTTTTACTCTTTACACAATGTGTGGCTTACTAAGTTTGTCTAAGACCAAAAGTATGTAACGCATTGAAGAAGGCGAGTAAGAAATTATCAGTACAACAAGAGAAGTTGATTGGGACATATCTGTCTGTCTGTTCGTTTTCGGAAACTAAAAGAGCTCTCCCACAATTTCCCCTCAATTATCGTTTTCTAAGAAATGTATCTCCTAAACTTTGTCTATAAATATACCTCTTTAAAACTGTTCAACACAAAGTACCCCTCTCCCCACATTGTTGCCCCACAAAGACGTTCAAACTGAAATTTTTCATAAATTTTTATAGAAATTCTTGAAATTTTATACTATCTGTTTGCTATATTGGATGTCATAGGGCATGCTATAGTCGTACAAGCTCGACTGCAGCACTTTTGTTTGCTTTTTGTGTTTGTTTTTTTTTTCAGTCGCTTCTTTTTAGCGATTTTATTTGCTATTTTTTGACCTTAATTTGAAATGTATGAAAATCTATGCATTTTATTTATGCACATGTGCAATCTAAGCGTTGTTCAACTAGAAGCAGATGTAGGAAAAGAAGAAGCAAGGAAAAGAACAACATCTTTTGCAATAAAAATAGAAAGAAAGAAACAAAAAAAAAAAAGGGAAAGAAATAAAAACTAAAACAATAAGTAAACAGCAAAATGAAGGCCAACAGTTTTTGTTCTTATTTCTTGTTATTTTTTTTTTCGATGTTGTTGGTTGTTGGTTGTTCTTGTTGTTGGCGCAGTGCCTTGGGCTTTTACACACAGCTGTTGTTGTTGTTATTGCAATTGCGATTGCAATTTTCTGCCACTACATAGTGAATATTTTTACATACTCAATCGCGCACGTGTGTGTGTGTGTGTGTGTGTGTGTGTGAGAGTGTGTATTTAACTGGATCTAACAAACTGATAGCATGACAGCAAATTTTCAAATGGCTGACAGCAACGAAACGAAACGCAACACAACGGAAGAGCAAACAAACAACTACTGCAGCAACAACAACAAGAAATACAAAGGAAAATACAGTTTGACGCCACTGAGTATGTGTGTATTGGTTGAAGAGTGGTGAGGGGCATTGTTCTTGATGGGGCTTAGCATTCAATTGAAACGTGCTAAATTGCATTTGAAATTGCATATAATTTTTATAATGTTTGCCATTGATTTTTTTTGTCTTTGTTATTGTTGTTGCTTTTGTTGTTGTTCCATTGTCGTCTTCGACTTTTTCTTTTTGCTTTTCAATTTTGTCTGACAGCACATAATATTGAATATTATTGGTATTGTTTTATAAAGATTATAAGATTGTTCTGTGAGTGACAGAAGCAGCAAACAAATGAAAGACAAATATGAAAAAGAAAAAAAAAGAAAAATTATCAATCTTACAGTCAAATCATCATCATCATTATCATCAACAACTGCATTTCTTTTTCTCTTTTCTATTGCTCATGTTATTTACAGAACTTTGGACAACTATTCTCAACTTCTCAATTAGAAAGTCCGACAGCACGCACGCAGTCAAGCAACATTTACAAATGTTGTTCAGTTGATCTGGCTTCCTGTTCCCCTCACTGTTGCCTGGTCCGGCAGCTAAGAGTTTTATTTCAATATTGTTGGAACTGTTCTTCTTCTGTAACTGTTTTAACAACTAAAACTAAACGACATTTGTATATACCACACAGAGCAGTGGCAGCAGCAGCAGCAACAACAAGAACAGCAACAAGAATAATAATAATAATAACAACAACTTGAAAGCATTCCAAGTTGTTAGTTTGATGGCTTTGCTTCGTTTCGTTTGTTACGTTCTTCTTGTCATCTTTGTCTTTGACACACACACATACGCAAGCTTTCTTCATGAGCAACTTTCTGTCACTCATTCACTAACTCACTCACACAATCTCTCTATCTCGCTTTAATTTCTTTACTTCTTGTATAGTTGACAGTTACGGTTTGCTTGTTTACTCTTGGTTGTATTTGTGGTTTTCTTCTTGTTTATAATCTTGCTATTGCTCTTCTTCGTCTTCTTCTTCTTTGTTGTTGCACATTGCAGAAATTGCAATTTTAATCCAACTAAAATTATTGCCGATTCACTTTGTGGTTATACTTGCTCTATCACTCTTGCTCTATATCTTTCTCACACACTCACTCACTCACTTACTATAGTTGTGTTTCTTTCTACTTGCCCGGCTGATTGCATATGTGCGTGTTTTTTTGTTGTTGTTGTTATTATTGGTCGTCATTTGTTTTAAAGCATTTCTTTGACTTTGTGTCAAGTTTTTGTTCTTGCTTTTTTATCTTTGCAGTTTGCTGTTATATTGAATAAGTTTATTCTGCACATTTCCCAAAGAGATTTTTTTTTAGTTCGTTTCTGCTTTGTTGCATAATATTAAAATAACAAAATTGTCGTACGAATATTATTCAAACTCATACAACGTCAATGTAATGTATAAAGAAAGAAGGAAAACAAAACTTAATTGATTGAAATTTCTTTTATTTTTTTGGATATCCTTGTATGCATTAATTTAATCGTCTAATCCGCAGGAGTCAAGTTCTCTCGATTTTTTTGCATATTGAGCCAAGGTGTGCAGCGAAGTGAAAACCAGCTATGCCACAACAATAAACACCAATAACAACAACAACAACAACAACAACGTTATTGAATTAAGCATTTGCTTGTGCGCTGCTTGCCGCATATCCTTCTGCCGACCCTGACACACGTTGCCCCAGTTACATTTTAAATGAAGCCTGCCATAATCAACGTAGTTGTTGTTGTTGTTGCCCACACTTACACACACACACACACACACACGCACAGCTCTCGTTGCTATTAAATATAAGCTAACAGGCAAAAACAACTCATGTTCAAATTCGCCTTTTCGTTCCTCACACACACACACACACACACACACACACGCACACACGCACACTCATTCTTTCATCTTCCGGTAATCTTGCCTCAACTTATGCCTTACAAATATACGTCATTCACTCGTTGTTGTTGTTGCTTTAACCGCTTGACATTTGACGAAGGCGACAACCACCGCATCAGCATCAACATCAACATCACAAGCAGTGGCAGTGCCAACAACAACAACGACAACAACAACGACAGCAACAGCATTGACGTTAATGCCATTGGTGTTGCTGTTGTTGTTGTTACTGCTGCTGTCACTGCTAACGTTGAACCGTTGAAGCGTTACTGCGTTATTTGAATGTGCGCCGTACTGCGTTGCCATTACTGCGCAACAATGACGTTGACATTAATTCTGATAGTGCCAATGACGTTTGTTCGCCTCAATTGAAATTGTCGACGTTGTCATCGTCGTCGTCGTTGCCTGATTCACTGACTGACAGACAGACAGACAGACTGACTGACTGTCAACACCACCAATGGCTAACTTAGCGTACTTAGACTCACCCAAAGCTCAACAGCAACAACAAAATAGAAGAAGAAGCAAGCGAAAGAGAAAGAAAAAAAGAAAGTATTTCAACGCGGCTTCACTTGCTTTCATTGTTAAACGCAGTGAGGCGCAAAATGCGGAAATGCTGTTATGTCTGCTTGCCTGACTGCCTGCCTGCCTGGCTGCCTGACTGCTACTCCAATTGTTCGTCTGTCCGTCCGTCCGTCCGTTCGTTCGTCTGCCAAAACTTACCGCCTTTAACTTGTTCAGCATTTAACCAAATTTATTGCTCACGTACGTTGCCAATTCAAGTCAACCCTCTTACACTCATCTAGTTTTTCTTTTTTTACGCCCACAATTGCGCGATGTTGATGTATGTTGTTGTTGTTATTGTTGTCGCTTATCGATAAAAATTTTAGCTGCTGATCAGTTACCCTTGTTATGCCTATACTTTGTTTGCATCAACCCGTTTGCTTATGAAGTCTGAACAATCGTTGGAATCTCTTTTTTGACTACTAGAAAGGATATCTCTCATAGAGGGATCTTGAAATATATTTCTTATTGAAGAAAAAAAACTATAGGAAGGTTTTCACAATAAGAATGACTGGCTCAATGCTCTATCCTAAGACAAAATTCGGCCAGGCCGAAGAAAAAAAAAAAATGACTTTCTATTTTTTATGTTTTCGTTTTCAATAATCTAAAAGTAAATTGAGTAAAAGCTTAATGTTAAAAAAATTATGGTAAAGTGAATTATCATGACTTATGAATAATGACCTGTCATGACATTTTTCACCAAACAACAATTTCTCAATCTCATTTATTTTTCTTTTAATCCTTCTTTGCTAACTTTTTAATCTGACGCCGTCTTCTTTGTAATATGTCTCGTCTTTCTTTCATGGCTTTTCAATAGTGTCTTGACCTATTAAACTTACAGAGAGCACCTTTGTCATTTGGTTGCAAGGCTCAGCAGCAAAAGTTTTAGAAATTAACATGGATTTTGTGTAATAAGTTGCCAAAAGTTGTAAACTCTTTTGCCTTCAATGCCAGTTAACTTATAATAATTATCAAATCGTTGCTCTACACTCCTCCCCCGTCCCCGTCCTCGTCTTGCACACTTGGTAATGTTTTGCTGTTTGGCCGAAAGGGATAAACTTCAACATTTCAATGGCGATATCATCGTCATGTCAGTCAAAAAGACGTTGTTTTGCACTTAACGACGGCCAACTTAATTAATTTCATCTAAATGAACTTTTCTTTCAAAGTTCATAGATAAGACAACGTTCGACGTTTGGCAGATGGTTGGTAGAAGGTTGAGTTTGCTTGGCTGGTTCAGTGAACAAACGAATGAATGAATGAATGAGTGAGTGATTGAAAAGAAGAGCTGCACAACTATTTTGATAATTCATCATAAAAAAAAAACCTTTCATTGAAGGTGCTTAGGACAAAGGTCGACGTGTTTGTGTGTGTGTTAGTCAAGAAGCAAAAGTGACAAGCGCTTGAAAAAGCTGCCAATGACTTTGTCAAATTATTTTCAAGCATATTTCATTTTAATTGAGAAAAG
Organism: Phortica okadai; assembly: GCA_034638295.1. Classification (NCBI taxonomy): domain Eukaryota; kingdom Metazoa; phylum Arthropoda; class Insecta; order Diptera; family Drosophilidae; genus Phortica; species Phortica okadai. The sequence goes on along the minus strand of CM067848.1, from coordinate 51,700,599 downwards.
TGTTAAGCAAAACAACTTTTCATTTTTTGTTGATGAAAAAGCAAAAAAAAAAACCAAAAAAAAAAATGTTTTGCTTTTTATTTTGATTAAGTAAAAAAGTTGTATGTTATTCCTACGACAATTCTAAAGATAAAGCAAAAAAAAAATAAAAAGGAAATGATTAAAAAATGCAACTGCGACACAAACACACACACACACATTTGTAGATACAAAAGAAATTGGAGCATGCGAAGCTTGAGTTAAGCGAAGCATTATGTAGAAGGCAAAAACAGTTAGAAAAAAAAAAAAACGAACTATAACTGTAAAATTAAGTTACTGTCTGAAACTGTCAACAACAGCAACGAACAAATAAGCGAAAGAAAGCAAAAGTTTTTCTATTCGCCCACTAAAGACAAAAAACAACACAAACACCAACAACAACGACAAAGATATCAAATGAGCAAGTGAATTTGTAAAGCGAAGCAGAATATTGAAAACAAAAGAAAACACACACACACACACACACATACGTTCACAAAGTAAAACGAAAAGGAAAAAGAAAGAAAGAAAGACACAAACAAACAAGAAAATAGAGTTGAATTTGCTGCAAAAGAACGCGTTGGCGGTTAGTAGAGGATACACACATACATACACACACACATATACATACAGTTACTTACATATGTGCTAGTGTGGTCTTATATTGGTTTAAATTGACTTTGACTTGTTGTAAAAGAAACCAACTTGTAAATTAATGGCATCAGACAAATATACAAATACGCATGTACATATAACTGTCTGTTTGTTCATGCGTGTGTTTGTGTGTGTATGTGTGTTAATATCCTAAGGACTTCACTTTAAGTTTCAGTCAAGCAGAAATCAAGCAAATAAGTATCGTGTATGTATGTAAGCAAAGGAAAAAAAAGAAATTACTAAGAAAGACAAGCAATCGAACGGACAGACATAAAGTGGTAATGAATGTGTGTGTGTGTGTGTGTGTGTGACTGAGCTTGAATGAATGCTGATAGTTATGATTGAAAGCGAAACAGAAAGTAATAACAAATAATACAAATATGGCGGAATGAAAGAGTTTCAACTGAAAAAGTATGCTATAAAAATTTGCAATTTTATGTCCTTGCCAGAGTGGTTCAGTTATACTCATGAAAAAAAAAAAAAATTACATTTACTTGTTTGTTTGTTTGAATACTCTATATTTTTTCATAGAAATCGCTTTGATAAAAATGAGAGCATATAAGTTTCGGTAGAACTGAACATATTCTATTTTGCTTTCTTGCTAAGTTATGTCTTTTAAATTTTATCATGCAATCGCCAACACTTTTGCGCTTTCTATGAAATATTTTATTATGTAAAGAACAACAAAACAACAACGCTTTGTTGCTGTTATTGACAGCACAATTGTTGCATATGCATTGTATAATATTGTACAACAACACCAACAACTGAAGAAGCAGAATACAGAACAATAAAGAGAGCATAAATCATACAGAAATGGTCAAGGAAAATTATCAATAACCGCAAAGCGTCAAAAACTGAAATGAATATAACAACAACAACAATAACAACAAACTGACAATAACCTCACCACAAACAACAACAACGTGTTTGAAATGGTTTAATTACAACTTAGCAAGCTACTCCATTTTCTTGGAAATTTTACTTAATTAACTTTGAGCACGTAATTTCCGCATAATTACACAACAACAAAGACAAACGAGGCAACAAAAAAAAAAAAAAAAAAAAAGCACTCAAGCAATCAACAAAACAAACCGAACTAAACCACAACAACAACAAAAAACAACAGCAAACAAATGAAAGAAAAAAATAAATACATAGATGAACGAATGAACGAGTTTTTATTATGAAAGGTCTTGTTGTCTAATAAGAAACGAACCAATATGCATATCAGTTTTTTTTCTTTTTCATTTCTTCTCTTTTGAATGAAATAATATGAATTCAATGCAAATATTTCTTCTTCTTCTTCCTCTGGTGCTCTTCGTACGCTGTCAGTTGGAATTTATTAGTCGTGTTGTTTTTCATGCGAATTTTTCTTTCATTTCAGTTTGCAATGAACAGAAAATTACCACGAAGTAATGATGAAAATTTAATAAATTAAAACTAAGAGCAACAAAAAAAAAGAAAACAGAAAAGGAAAGAAAAAGAAGACGAAAGCAAATAAGATATACCAAGAAAAAACAAAATAAATAATAATAATTACATGAAGAAGAAGAAGCACCAACAACGGCAAAGCACGAGGGTTGCGCATATTCCAGGAATAAAAGTCGTCCGTGGCGCACCACAAGAAGCAAGTAAAGCAACCACAACAGCAACAACAACAACAAAACAACATGATGGTGAAATATAAAACAAGTAAAAATAAAAAAAAAAAACAAAAGGCAACTAAAGAGGAAAAATTCGTTCGGCATATAAATTAATACAGTGATTTATGTGCGCTCATGTCCTTCAGGTTGTCTTCCTTTTTGGGTATTTTTTCTGCTTTGTTTCGCTTGTCTGTTGTCTTGTCATCTTCTTTTTCTTTTCACTAACCGATCGCCCTTTTTATCTTCTTTGGTTTCGTTATTTTTATTTTTTTTTTTTTTGGTTTTTCGTTGTTGCCTCTTTTGCGGCACTATAATTGAGACAAGCGCCTATTAGACAACGCGCAAAAAAGCATGCTATATTAAATTTATTGGCAGGTCTTGTTGATGTAAGGCGAGGGTGTGCTTGACGTGGTAAAGTATAAAAACAAAGAGAGAGAGAGGAAGAAAGAATGAAAAAAAAAAAAAAACAGTAAATAAACCACAAAAAGCCTAAAATAAAAATGGAGAACAAATCGGAATTGCGGAGAATTTTATACCCTTTCTTTACATTGTTAAAAGTTTTTCTTTTTTCGCAGCATCATCACTTTAATGAGTTAACAAGCTGTTTCAAAACAAAAAAAAAAAAAATATAAAAAAAAAAACATACAACCAAAAAACAACACAAATGCTTGCCAAGCAGCACTGCCCACATAAAATTGCTATCCATAAAGTATGCTACAAAATACATATGTGTATATATACACTACTTAAAAACTTTCACTTTGCCTACTGTCTGAAAAGTTTTGGCTTCTGCACGTTTCGCTAATAATTGTCCAAATTACAAAGATACAACCGAGCGCCAAGTGTTTACATAGCAAAACTTTCTCTCTTTTTTTTTTTTTTTGTTTTTGTTTATGTCTTATTATAATCAATTTAGTTAACGCAAAGCTGCTTAAAAGCATGCTAAGTAAAATATTTGGCGAAAATCTAATAATTAAGCGACACACATGAAGACGAAGTTAACACAAGTCAACAACAAAATGCAAAAATTATTAACGCATACACATAAACATATCGTGGCACATTGTTGTTGTCTGAAAGTGACTTGATGTCTTGACTTGACATTGAGCAACAATACAAAGCGAACCTTATGACTCTGAGTGTTTGCGACTGAAGAAAATTGACACATTTTGTTGTCATTTATTATAGTTTATTTTTTGTTGTTTTTTCATAGTTAAAACTTCATGTAGACAAACATACACAGAGACATTGAGTTAAGAAAATAGACAGAATAGAGCTATTTCTCTATCTAAGAGAGGGAGCGAGAGAAGAAAAGATATCTCATTGGCGTGAAGGCCAATAAAATTATACACATGCATACATATAACAACAAACCAACACACATAGACATTTTTGATAAATATTTGCTCAATTTAACGTTAGTGTTGCCTTTGTTTGTCGTCATTGTTCATGTCAAGGGCTCTCTATAGTGTGCATGCAGCAGCAGCAGCAGTAGCAGCAACCATCATCGTTGTTATTAAAGCTTGAATAAGCAATTAGTGCCATAAATAAATACACAAATATAACTAACATATATATTATGCATACACACACACACACACACTCACACTCACACTCACATAAAATGTATAATCGAGTCTAGCAGTGTATACTTTTTGGCGTTTGTTTGCTTCTATATAACATAACTAACACGTTGCGCAGGTGTCGACTTTATAGAATGTTCCCATTATTATGTATTATTTTGTTGTTGTTGTCTTCTTCGTTTCTGCTTCTGCTTCTGTTTTTCGTTTTGTTATTGTGCTTGTGCTTGTTGGCGCGACTTTTCTGTAGCGTTTTTAGCGAAAAAGTTCGGAATTAGTTCAACTAAACATGTGAAACATTGTTTTGACACTATGGTAGGTAACTCCATCACGCCTTTCTCATTCCCAACAACTTCCAACACACACACACACACACACACACACAGACAGATTCATGTAGAAATACAAACAAATTTATTTGCCGCAACTAAAAACTTATACAAACGCCAAAACTGTGGCATACTTTTTGGCGTGCCAAACAAATGTACAAAATTTTTTTTTTTTTGTGCTTTCTTAAGCGCTATGATTTTGGATCATCATGTTGTTGTTGTTGCCGGAGAACATGACTTCGAACAATTACTGCCAATTACTGCTTGTCGACACATGCGCCATGAGTTTACGTAAATCGCAACACCCAAAAGTATGCTAAGGTTGCACGACATACGACAAACGTGTGTGTGTGCTCTAATGCGCGTGTGTATTAGTCTGTAGGTATGTGTGAGTTAATTTCACATGCATTGTTGCCGACTTTCTTTTAGTTTTCTACCTTTGACGATTGACTGCCTTGAAGTGTGTGCTTAAAATGCTGTCAGTGTTTGCTGTTTTTACCCTTTTCCATTTTGTCGACTGCTTTTCTTGGTTGCAAAAATTGCCGTCGCTCGCTGCCTTGCCAGCACGGTTGACTGCAATTTGTGTTCATTCGACAGTCGTTGAAGTTTTGCCTTTACTATGCTTTGCTTTGCTTTTTTTTGTTTTTTGTTCTTACTTGTATATTTTCTCCAGTGTTGCATAATGTCGCTAAAAGAAGAATATTTCCCGAGTAATTTTTTTTTTTGCATTTGCTTTTATTTTTAGGAGGGCATACAACTCAAAAGCAGCGTCAGCAACACAACAAAGTGTTGTTGCAGTAGCTGCTTGTTGGTTTTTTGTTTTTTTTTTTGTTTTCATATAAATTTTTTGTTTGCTACTTTTGAAGATATAGTTATATATTTTTTCAGCCAACCGCTTCACTGGCAGTCGCCTTTGAGTGACTTGTGTGTATGTGCTTTACTGCCTTTTGGGCGAAGTTTGTACATAACTGTACAAGTACTGCCACACCCACGTTTACCACTTCAATACCTACAGCTACTACTGTTACCACCTTTTGAAGTTAACGTCGACAACGTTGACGACAGGAAAAAAAAATATATATATATATAAGAAAATAATAAATAAAAAAACGTTGCATAATTTTATGCTTTGTGCAATTTTGAAACACTTCATGGCAGTACCGCACATAGCCTTGAATTAAAAGTGTTGCAAGTTTTAAAATTCTTGTTTGCATTTTCTTTTTTCTTAGTTTTTTTTTTTTTTTTTCGTTGCCGACTTTCGGGTGTTATTGCGCTTGTAAAGTGCATGCGACATTAAAATTGTCATGCATGCGCATAAAAGATGTCGACATAATTTTCAATTTAATGCTATCCAAGGCTAAAAATAAGAAACGTTTATTTTGTGTGAGTCTGACAGAAAGTATGCAATAAATAAATACACATATTTTGCTTAAAGTTGTTAAAATTTAAAGCGCAAAGTGTGTTACCATATGAGAGTTAACGAATTGCAGCACAAATACGTACGAAAGCAACCACAATTAGCCAACCACTTATACTGCTTGGCACTCAAGCAGAGCGCTTAAAAGTAGGCAAAGCAAAGCAAAGTAGAATTAAAGCTTGCGCAAACAAACAAAAGAAAAAGGCATGTGCGTGCACGAGTTTGCGTTTAATAATAACAGCTAATAAAATAAGGATAATAAGAAAAGCACTCTGAACGACAACAACAAAAACAACAACAGCAAAGCTAAACAATTATCTCACTCGTTGGCAGGCAAGTTGAAAAGTGAAAATGTTTTGTGTAAAAATTTATTTGTGTAAAATTACACCAATTAAGCAAACGTTCTCACACACACACATAAACTTTTATGCACGCAAGCGTCAAGAAGTACAAAATTTCGCTAGCATACTTTTTGGTGTTAGCTGTAAAAGGCTTATGACTCAAATTAATCACTCTTGATTCATTCGTATTTCTAAAAAGAGAAATAAAGGACATTTTAAGCATCGCAGCTGTTTTACTCTTCATCCTTTGCATTTCAACCCTCAATATGTTTGCTACGATTCATGTCACTTGTTTGTGACTTTTAGGCACTTTAATTGAAATCTTTTTTTTTCCGTTTCCTACAAAGAAATACGTATAACTTAACTACACAGAATTTGGCTTTAGAAAGTGTCCCACACAGATGCATACAAAAAGCAGAAGAACACTAAACAAGAGCTTTGTGCCTACGCTCAAGGACAATTTAAGTTATTGCCTAGGATTAATATTATTATTATTATGAGTACGTTGACGTTGATCATGTGTGCGTGCGTGCGAGCGAGCGAACGTACGAGCGTGCAATTCAACTCAACTGAACTGAACTGTACGAACTAACATCTTCACTCACTGTAAATGCCAAATAAATGTTTGCATATTTATTACCCAAGCGCCCCAAAAAAAAAAAATAAAAATAAAAAAAAGAGAAAAATAGGAAAGGATTTCCCCTTGAAAAAGCAATGCTGTACGTGCTCAGACTATGAAACTTAACTCGGTAGCCATGTGGGTGAGCGAAAGTGGGAGAAAATGTTTTAGCTTCAACAGCATCAGTTTACAGCATTTTGTGATTTTCATTTCGGTTTGATTCGGTTTCAGTTTCATTTAACTGTTTTTTTTTTTCTATTTTTTTTTGCCCAAGTTTCGGTTCGGCACACACATTTGCTATGCTGTGCTGTATAATTTAGAGTTTTAAGGCAAGTCAGACAGCAGTCAACCAGTCACTCAGTCAGTGAGTTAGTCATTAGAAAATACCCTAACCTAAAAGGGCTGTCTCTAATTTGTAATGAAATAAGCCTGTGCAAAATAGAGCCGTTCATTAGCAGCTGGTTTGGCTTGCACAATTAGAAGTTGATGATGGCAACGCCAGATGCTAATTGGAAACGTGCACAGAGCATTGAACGTGCTTGCTTATGCATGAGTTTGAAAAAGAAAATCATACATAAAACAAAAAATAGACATGTGCAAGAAACACTGACGAGCGATATGAAAATTTGATAAGGCAAAAAAACAAACATTCCCATTGAAATTGTTTTTCAATCGATGTGTTCAAAAGTATACATTTAAAGTACATTCTTAGAATGATACAAAGTCGAAGAAGTTTAGCAAGTTGAGCAAAGACTTTTCAAATGAAAGGCGGCTTATATTGCTTGAAAGTAAAAGTGTTCAATGCCAATAATGCATGGCATTTATATCACATATTAAAACAAGGTATGACAAATTAAGAAACGCACGCAAGTATGCAACAAAAAAAAAAAGAACCAAAAACAAAAGCAGACAAGTGTTTGTGTTGAATGGCCAAGGGTGACATATACTGTGACAAGGCTTGGCTTGGTATAACCCATCAGCAAGTCAAGCTGGCAAATGTCAATGCATAATGACAAAACCAACAATAACAACAACAACAATACTGAAACTAAAAGAAGCAACAAAAATGGATAAAAAATTGGGGAAAAATACTTTCGTGCTGTGGCATGTGATATTGATGGCAACTAAGCTGGTTTAATGACACCGAGGGCGTGGCGTGGCGGAGTGGTGAAGTGAAGTGAGGTGAGTTGAGTTGAGGTGTGGGGAGTTAAAGAATGACACGGTGGCTACTCGCATTGGCAAAAACGACACATTAATGGTCTTGCGGCGCGACAAATTTCATTGCATAAATATTTTATGAAGTGTAAGTGTACAAACACGCACGTATGTATGTGTATGTGTATGCGTGTGTGAATGTGTAATGAAAAGGCTGCAACCACCAAACCGACAACAACCACAACAACAACAACAACAGCAACAGCAGCAAAACCAACACTTTGACCACACTGCAAGGCAATCGGACAGCTTGAGTTTTTTGGGGTGTTTGGGCTTAACCGCAAAAAAAGAAAGAAAAAAAAAACAAATAAGCCAACAACAACAACAAAATCGAGAGAGAGAGAGAGAGCAAAAATGTCATGAAAATAGTAAAATATAAAGAAGCAAAATAAAAGTAGAATTGTGCCAACATAGCCGGTTGTGACGCCCCTGTGGCAGCACCCAAGGGTAAGCCACAACAATATCGAAGCGACTACTACGTGCACATAATCAAAATGCAAGGCAATGCTATGAACATGAAGACATCGACATCGACGCAGTTGAGAAACCTAAATCTAAGCCTATTGTGACCATCAACGACATCATCGTCTTCGTCGTCGTCGTCGTTGTTGGCCTCGTCATTTATTGCAGCGGAAAATTGAGGCGACAACTATGCCATTGCAGCAACACCAACAACCGCCCAAAAGCATGCTATACTTGTTGGTATGGCTTGGCTTTTATGACTTCTCAAAGACAGACTGCTGCAGCACAAGGCTTTCGAACACGTGCGTTGATGGACGAGGACGAGAACAAGGGCGACATAATGTCGACGAAAAATAAAATAGAAAACAAAAAACAATAAGAAATGAAAGTATAAGCAAAACAGGCACAGTGAGAGAATGATTAAGAGAGACAGAGTGATAGAGAGAGAGATAGCAAAAGATTCAAAGCAATGTAAGCAGCAAGGCAAGTAAAGTAATGCCGACACAACATTTGATTTTCAAATGCGATTTATGCGAGGTTGCCCAAACACAAATACATGCACACCAACACATGTACATATGTACGTATAAACACACATACATACAATTACAGAAGAAACAAGTTAAGTCCGTTTGCCATGAAGCAACCGAGCCGTAGAGCAAGCGAGAGAGAGAGAGCGGTAAGACAGTTCAAAAGAGGACTTGAGGACAGCAACGTTGCGCAAGGACACGGGCGCAACAGTGCGAGGGCAGCGCGCCACACCAAGAAGCCGACATTTTATTTGTTGCGTGCATTTTAAACATTTTTCTTAATTTACTATGGTGAAAATTACAGAGCATTATTATTATTATTTTCTTTTCCTCCCTATTCTTATTATTATTTTTTTTTTCATTCTACCTTTCCCTTTTTTCTTTCCTTTTTTTTTTTTTTTTTTGCTATGTGTGTGTTTGTGTAGCACATGCGAGTATCGTAAAATAACGTAAAAATGTAAAAGCAAGTGGGCAAAAAATAGGCTGCCACCCACATATCACACACCCACGCCACGCCACGCCAACAACATTCATAGAGTTAACACACAAACAGCATAAAGAAAACCATTACACATGACATTTTTCTGCATTTGGTATGTGTGTGACAAGCGGCGGCGGCGGCGCCAAAGTTGAGGTAGAAGGACGAGCGGCATGTATGAGCCACGGACGACTGTATAGAAGACGACGACGACGACGACAATGATGACGATTCTATTCTAGTTGCGTTTAAATACGATTTCTCACACATACACACGCACACATACACACATATGTATGTAAAGACACGCAGATACACACGCATACAAATGCAAAAGTTGCCCGAAGGCTGTCTGGGTCTGTCTATTAGGCAAGTGCGTGCGCCTGTCTGCCTGCCGGGCTTGACAGCATGCGTACGTGTATGTATGCTCTCCTGTCCATGTGCTAGCTAAAGTGAGAAAGAGATAGAGATAATGTAAGAGAAAGGGACTGTTGTGCACCTTAGAGTCATGTACGTATATGATACAGTTGTAGTTGTAGCAACTTACACTCATATACACTTGCAAATTTTCACACATACACACACACACACACATATGCATATCGCCCTTTTTACTCGTCAGCTAAGTGCTGCTTCTGTTAAGCTGTGCGTGTGTATAAGCATGTGCTTTTGCTCTGACTTTATACTTTATACAAACACACACACACACACAGTCACACAGAAAAAGTCACATACAAATTATATGCATATATTAAGTTTAATTAAAACAATCTGCTCTGCTCTGCTCTGCTACACCACTCAACTTAACTTCTCCTCTGCGCTGCTGTGCTTCTCTTGCTCTGCTTTGCTTGTCTGACTCTGGAGAAGTTATAACAACGACCGTTGCAGCAAAAGGCTTGCTTTAAATTCAAGATTTTCTCTTCATTCTTCTTTTATTATTTGTTTATTTATTTTTTTTTTTTATATATATACTTATATATATGTATTTTGTTTTCTCTGCAGTTTTTATTCTGTTTTCATTTTTTGCTGCCTTTGTTGTTGTTGTTGTTATTATTATTATTGTTGTTGGCTCTGGCAGCGTTTTGCATAAGCATGCCTGAAAATCGCATTCATTCTTGTTCTTCATCGTCATCGTTATGCTCGTTGTTTCTGCTGTTTTTAATTTCATATTTTTATACTCTTGCAAAATGAGTATATTAACTTTGTCATGAAGTTTGCAATGCATAGAAGGTGATATCTCCGACTATATAAAATATGTATATATTCTTGATCAGCTGTCCTTTGCTCTGTCTGTTTCAGTGAAAGAAAGCTTCTCTTAGAGCTGCAGAAAAAAATTGAACTCAGAAAATCTTCGTACATTTTCAGGCATTGTACATCTCAGTATCAGCTTGATTGAATCTTTATAGCATATAGCTGGCATAGAAACGATCGGTTAAAAGTAAGATTTTTGCTTTTAAAAATGTAGAGAGAAACTCAATAGAAGATTGCAAATTGTAGTCTAGTATGATAGCATTACTAACTATCTTTAAGGCAACTTAAAAAATGGGCGTGGCTTCACTGCTTTATTTTTGTAAACTTGTATAAAACTAAAGCAGCGAAAATGCTTGCAAGCGTTTATAAGTTTCAGCAAAGCCGAAAATAACTCCCTTTCTGCTTTTATTTTGTTTTTGCTCAGTTTTTTCTCTTTCTTTATATTTTTTTCTGTTTTTTTTTTTTTTTTTACATTTTTTCTTATTTTAATATTGTACAAATATTTTTGCGTCGCTTTGCATAAATTATGGTTTCGAAGTATGAAATGTGAATGCGAGACGAGCGAAAAAAATAAAGGATTTCCGCTACATGACGGCAACGACAACGACAACGACAACCACGACAAGGACGACGATGACGACAACAATGATGGCAACTTCAACTGACAATCTTCTCTTTCTCCTTTTGCCTTTGCCATTACATTTTAACACTTTCTTTCTCTTTCACTTCCTCTTCATACGCTGCTACTTCTTTAACACGCTCTTTGTGTTCTATAACAAGCTCGACACCCAACTTGCATTGCTTTTTGACGGTTTTAACTTTTCATATGTTAATTTTTGTTTTTCTTCTTTTTACTTCAATAAATTCATAAATTTTTGCATTTATTAAACATATTAAATATGTTGACGCTTCGAAATTATACTCGTTTAATTTTAATTTTTGAAATTTAATAACGTAGAGAAAACAGAAACAAATAATAAATAATGAAAAAAAAAAAATAAAAAAATGCTACCATTAAAAATTAAATTCGCAGCGTTTATTCAATTACGTAGCTAAAAGCGACAACACAACAACAATTACAATAATGAATGAAAGGCTTTGTTATAAATTAACATGGTCTAGCTTATTTTTCTTCTTGCTTTTATTTATTATTATTTGCTAGCATGCTGGCATATGCAATGCAAGCCATTAAAAACCACACACACACACACATATGCCCACTCACACAGACATACACTAAACACAAAAGCAGCAACACGCATGCCTTTTTAGCTCTTACACCTTTTATCCTCTTACCTTATCTAACACACAGACATGCTCACACAAAGTTGCACGCAAAAGCAGCTCAACTCATATTATGACGTATACGTGATTTTCAACTTAATGAATGAAAAATGCTCAACATTGCCATTACTTCACACGCCCCATCAACAACAACAACAACGCCAACGCCAACACCAACAACAACAATGAATCATAGAAAATGAATAATAATATATACAGACAATATATATTAAAACTGTAATAACAATATGATATTAAACAATGAAAAATACTTTGTCGGAAAACTCAATTTGTCGCCAACAGTTTACATTTATCAGAGCGATGCATAATTTTCATACAAAATGCTTTGATAAATACCAAAAATTCCACAAATTTCATAATTTTCATTACATTGATTTGGCAAAGTTATGCGACCGTAAAGTCAACTTTCATCAAATGCAAAATAACAACAACAACAAAAATATTTGTAAAATGTGTATTTATCGATTTATTTTGTTCGGACAACTAATCGAATTTGTTAAAAAAAATTCTGATAAATTTATTTGAACGAATTAGGTAGGAAATAAGAAATTAAAATTCCTTCTTATAAAATAAAATACTTAAAAATATCTGCCTTTCTTCTTTAAAAAAAAAAAATATCCCATCAAAAATTGAATTTGTCTGTCTTCCTCTTTATTATTTTATATAACTGTTTCAGTAATTCGAACGGACCTCTTCCGATAAACGCTTTAAATGCAGAAAGAAGACGAGTTTCGCCGAAATTTCTGATAGTCAACTTCAAACTGAGAGACAAGATATGATATAGTATATAGAATGGAACCATATCTATATTGAATCAACTTGTCGTGCTTATCAAGAAAATAAGTAGTAGTCGTAGAGGTTTTCTTTACTGTATAACAAACAAAGAGTATAAAAATAAATGAGTCAACAATAGAGACAAAATAGAAAATCTCTGTTAAAATGACTTGGCGCAATTGAATGTGCGAATCTCAGTAATCTCAATAAATGTGATGCAACAAATAACCACAACAACAAAAACAATTGGCACATTTTCCAAGCACAATTCATCAAGAAATCTTGTTAGCAGCAAAATAAGTGAATGAATTGTAATGAAAAAGTAAGAAAACTTACACACACACACATGCATGCATGTAAATACATCAAAAGAAATACACACAGCAAAGAAATATATGTATCTTATATCTGTCAGCCAGCCAGTCAGTCAGTCAGTTAGTTGCTTTGCTTGCTTGCTTGCTGACTTGCTTTGGTTGCTCGCAAAAGCCAAGCGCGTTAATTTAGATCACAGCTCAAAGAAACAAACGAATGAACAAACAAGAAGACAAACAAACAAGCAAGCAAGCAAGCAAACAAGCAAACAAACAAAAAGAAGACGAACGCATCAACTGACGTGAGTCTTAAAAGGCGAGGCGACCATGCCAGTGCGACTTATGTATGTATGTATGTATGTATGTGTGTGTCTTTGCGTCAAGTTGCTGCTTGTATTTGCGGTCGTTGTAAAACAGTTAAATATAGATTCGAAAATGCGTAGAAAGCGTTGAACTACAAAATTGTTCACTTGGAAAATTTTAAGCTTCTTTCATTACTTTTGTTGTTATTATTGTTGTTGCTTTTACCGTAATGAGATACACAGCAATAAATAAGGTTAAATTAAAACACACCAAAAAAATTAAGCAACAAATTTTATACTCATTTATGTTGAACTTTTGATATCTATCTTCAAAATATGCTAAAAGTTTTTGCTGTAGAAAAAATTCAAAGAAAAAACAAAAATTCATTACAATGCGCATTCAAGTCAAATGAAAAACAAAAACAAAAAAGAAAAATGAAAAATAGTAAATAAAAAAGTTCCTCAAACAACAACAAACAACAAAGAACAAAAACGAAAAGGCAGCTAATCAATGCTAAAAGTATCACGCCCGGAAGAGTTTGTTCGAGATTAGTCATGAGTCTGTCTGGCTGCTGTTGTTATTGTTGATATTGCTGTTGTTGCTGCTGTTGTTGTATATTTCTATTATAAACCTCACAACGACAATGAAAACGTCTGTCCGTCCATCTGTCTATCCGTCTGAATGTCTATTAAATACTTAGCCAGTCAGCCAGTTAATTAGTCAGACAATCTATCTATGTGCCTGACTCTCGCTGAAGCCTTTGTACGCTTGTCGTTGTTTTCGCCTTCGTTATGGTTGTTGCTATTATTGTCATCTCATTTCATGTAAACTTTGACTGATAGACAAATCAGTCAAACCAAAAAAGAAAAAAAAAATAACAATGAATATGAACAAACAAACAAAACAATAACGATAATAAGTAAAAGTAATGAGAAAAGATATTACAACAGTGCAAGTGCTTATTAAAGTATGTGTGTGTGTGTGTGTGTGTGTCTGTGTATCTGCGTTAGCAACTTAGTCAGCAGTTATCGCCATTGTCGAACGGAAATTATCAATATGATACATTATGACAGACAATCGTAGTCAATTTTCACTCTTGAGATACTTTTTCACAAACAGAGTTTGTTTTTGTTGTTCGTATTGTTTTCGTAACTCATTTTACTGTTTTTTTGCAAATGTCGCATATTCTGTTTCTTTTTGTCATACAAAACTAAAGGTTGACAAACCGACGCAGCAGAAATACAAACAATAACAACAACGACGACGTGAAAAAGAACCAGACTCAGCTTACAATGATTATTAAAATGTAAAGAAAAAAAAACCTTATTTGTTTTTATACTTTTGTCTGACCGAACGGAAGTTCATAAGTAACTCTTTGTTTTGTTTAATTTATTTATATAATTTTTAATTATTTATTTTTAATATCGATGTTTATTTGCTCAGCTTGAAAGACAACGTCAGTATTTAGTCTTAGCTGCCACAAGCGTAAACACATTTTTTCTTAGCTCAGTCAAGACATTTGAGAAAACATCGCTAGTGGAGCTCTCACTTTAAAAACAAATGCAGCAGCAGCGCCAAAAGGTAAATAAAATTCACTCGTCATCATTTTCAAACAAATTTTGCAATAAACAAAATATTTAACTATCTCTGATTTTGTTTTGTACTTTTCACGCAATGAATAGTAATATTTTTGTCATTTAGTTTGTAACACACAGAAGAAGACATCTCCAATCATATAAATTATACATTTATATATATCATATATTCTTGGATCAGGTCGACAAGGCGAGTTAATCTAGTAGCGTTCATCAGTACAAATCTAGCGACATGAAATTTTGGCAGAGTCTTCCTTATTGAGCAATCAAATCATTGGTCGGTATTGGCATGTTCAGACTTCTGGAACGGGTACCTCCAATACAAAATGCTAAAGGCCCGAAATTCGATACACTTAGTCTATAGTATATTTTAGTACGATCAATGTTGGAAACCTCCCACAGAGAAGTCTCGAAAAGTTAAGCTATTGGTCACAAATTTCTGTTTTTAATTGAACATAAAAGCTATGTTGATAAGAAAATAGACGTGAGCCGAAATCAGGAATTTCCAGACTATTAGGATTATGTCGAAGACAGAAGGGTAACAAAATTTCGGCAAAGCCGCAGTTAGCCTTTGTTTTTATTATTTCAGCTATAAAAGATATACGAAAATTTATGATTAACGTTGATTGCCGTGTTTGTTTTTATATATGTACATATATATATGTATGTATATCATATATGCCGTTGCCGTGCAATGTTTAATCAACTTAATCAAGTCTGATAAGCAGCAAAAGTGTTGAGTAGAATTTTTGTTGCTTTATTTGTATCGCTCTAGCTATAATCACGATGACGACGATGATAATGACGTTGATGATTATTTAGTAAGCAAATAATCAAGATGTCTTTCGCTTAAAACCAAAGACGCAAAAGCATAAGCAAATTGAATACTTTACAAGGCAATTTAATTAAATCTTATTTATAAGTTACGCAACAAAAGACAACGTACAACTTTGTCGGCTAGCTTTGGCCCCCCCGGTGGTCAGAGGGCTGTGCCTTGGTCCGACGTCGTCTTGAGGCTTAAGTTAATTAACAAAAGCAAAGAAAACAAAATAGAAATAATAAAATGGAAATGAAAATAAAACTTTCAAAGTGGTAGGCATGAATTTTCAAACCTCATTCTCATTCACCATTCATGACATTTTTATTGCAAAATAAAAAACAAAAAAAAAAAGGAAAAATAAAATCAACCACATTTCTTGTCATTTTGCTTTGAACTTGTTTTTTTTTTTTGTTTTGTTTTAATACAAATAAGGAAAAAATAATATAATAAATTTAAGTAAAGTCTTGCTTTTATACATTACTGAAAATTACAAGTTTTCAGTTAATTATAAAATTTGAAAGGAATTAAAAAGTGCAATAAATAAATAACTTATGTGAATGAATGCACTTAAACTCTTCAATGCACGAATAAACGACCAAAGATACAAAGAAATAACAAAACAAAAACGAAAAAATTGAAAAATTTTTAAATTAAAACCTGCCAAACCAGTTGGAACTTGTTGACCAACACTAACACTAACAACAACAACAACAGCACACATACACACATCAGATATTGGTGAATCGCGCAGCAAAAAAAAAAAAAAAAATACCAACAACAAGAAGGAAATGCAACGATTTTTATTTTTCGCTTCTTTTTTTTTTTTTTTTTGTATTTGAATTTATTGGCAGACGCGTTGCGGTTACTTGGCTTAAGTCATGGCTAAGAAAAGGCATTTTTACATTTTTTTTTTTTTTTTAATTTAAACAACAAAAGAAAGCAAGTCAGACAAATAAGAAATCTTATGAAAATAAGCCATAAGTCGCTCAAAGTGTAATGGGCGTGATTAAGGCAAGTGCACTGAGGCGTGGTCGACCCAAAGTTGAGTATATTTAAAGCGCTTCACGTAAAAACGAAAAAATGTTTAAATACATAAAAAAACACACAAATAAAAGTCAACAATCGCCGACTGTGTATACCCTACAACGCCCTTTGCCTGTATTAACTGATCTGACCCTTTCTATTGAACCAAACTAAGGACGCAGAATGAAAAAATAAACTTGAAGCGCAGAAATATTAGGAAATATTTCAAGTTTCAGGCATTTCTGTTGAACTATCGTCAGTTGGAAAGACACAAAAGAGCGCCAACGACTTGTCGATATAAGATAACCCCAAGACTACATGAATTGAACTACGAATTGATACATAGCTACGAATGTGTGAATTTCTGCATTAATTGATGCAATGCATGCTTTAAAGCCAACAGTGTTTTCAGTCGAATGATGTGGTTTACGCAGTCATGAGAAAGTTTATCGAAAACGATTTCAAACGCATAAAAATAATAACTTTATGAATTTCAAATCTTCAAACGAGCAAGCGATGTAGTGATCGTGATGTTTCAAATCAAATCAACTCATGCCATCTCTCAACTCAATTTGACTTCAGTTTAGCGCTTATTGCGGCTTGTCTAAAGCAATGATCCTGCCTCGAGTCACCTCGCCTCGCCTCATCCCATCTCCTCACTATCTTTGTTCGTGTCTGAGCACTTTTTGTCGATTTTTTTTGTGTTGTTTTTTTTTCTGATTTGCTTTGCAGTTCCTGTCGTTTTGGGTTGAGCAGCAGAAACAGCTTTAACAAAGAACTTGACTTCTACCTGCATCGCTCGCAATGAATTTTATATGATGAAGAGGATTGACGTGTGCTATCAACATTTCGATAGCAACAACATCGGCAGGCATGCATCAAAGCAGCAAAGCCGCTTTAGTGTTATACCTCTTCCTTTCAGCAGACCTCTCTCAGACACACACACGCACACACACGTACATATGTCGTTTTCATTG
The DNA here is from genome assembly GCA_034638295.1 of Phortica okadai. Taxonomy (NCBI): domain Eukaryota; kingdom Metazoa; phylum Arthropoda; class Insecta; order Diptera; family Drosophilidae; genus Phortica; species Phortica okadai. The sequence goes on along the minus strand of CM067848.1, from coordinate 51,682,951 downwards.
AGCGATTTAGTCGCTCTTGGAACTTTGATTGCGACTAAGGAATTTAACAAACGGAAGCGCACTTAATGGATACGCGTTCTTTTTTTTTATGTTGTTGTCCTTTGGTTTTAAAATGCGTCTGCTTCTCTTTTGGTTGTCTTCTTTTTTTGTTGTTTTTTTTTTCTTTTTTGCGGTTGGTTTGGTTGCTCTTATCAACACATTCTTTGATGCACACACACAGACACAGACACACACACACACATGTGTAGTCATCCATGCATGCGCGCTTTAATCCTGACATTGTTGTTATACTTGTTGTGGTTGTTGCTGTTGCAGATTCTATCATCTCTCTCTCTCTCTCTGGTTTTCTCAAGCAGTGATGCTTTTGCCGTTTCACTTATTTTTTGGCATTTCATGTTTATTATTTTTTGCTTCTTTCTTTTTAAAGGTATTTTATTTTATTTTGTTTTTGTACTGTTACTTACTGTTGGTTTGCAACGCGTACGCGTTTTATCCTGTTCGTAGTCAGACATCTTTGACGGCATTGATGTATGTATGTTTGTTTTTATAAGCTACTCCCCTACCGCGTGCCCCCTTTCCCACAATTCTTTCCACCTTACCTCTATTACCACACCAGAATTCTTTCTTTTTCTCTCCCTTCCTCACTCACTCTCTTTTTCTGTCTCAGTTCCTTGCTTTTGCTTGCTTTGTTACACTTCTGTGAGCCCTTCACTCTCCTTCACCCCACTCATACTTTCAATTTCGGTGGATTTTTTTCATTTTAATTTCTTTTTTTTTTATTATTATTATTTTTGTTTTTGTTTTCGAGCGCGTTTTTTTAATGGTTTTTGAAAAGGAATTCAGAATTGCTGTTGCTGTTGTTGTTGTCTTCATTGCTCATTCCTTTGCTATTTTGCCGCTTGGCAACTGCATTTTTGTGCGATTTATTGTTGTTGTTGTTGTTTTTGTTTTGTTGGCAAATGCTTTTGCCATTGCCAAGGCGCGGCAACAACAGCACACAAATCCGATAGTAATGATGATGATGATGATGATGTCTTTGTTGTTGTTGCTGTTTTTGCTTTACGTTTTGGTTTTTTTTGCACTCATTTCTCAGATTTATGCTGCTGTTTTGGAAGCTCTTCTTCTTCTTCTCCTTAATTTTCATATCGTTGCACTCACCCTGTCTCTGTTTACTTCCATGTCGTTGGTTACCTTTATTCTTTTATTCTTTTCTCAATACACCTTTGCATTTTGCATTCAAATTGTTGTTGTCGTCCTTATCGACATTGGCAGCTGTGCTGTACTATATGCTTCTTTTGTTGCAATTAACTCAAAGTAATGCCAAGAAATTGATAGCTTTTTGAGATGAATTCGGTTGTTTGTTTCTGTTTTTCTTTTTTTGTTGTTTTTAGTTTTATTTTCATTGCTCACACAAATTGAAAATCTTTCATTTTTTTCTTCAGCATCATTGCTTTGCTTTGCTTTTCATTTGAATCTGCATTTGTTGATTAAGAGTCAAGAATATTAACATTGGCCAAGTTTGTCGCTGATTTGTTCTTTTTTTTTTTTTCCATTACTAGTTATTTATGCTTTTTTTTTTCTTCTTTTGTTAACAACTACAAAGCAACACAAATTGAACCAATGAATTTCACGCACGCATGCACGCACGCACGACAGTACATGTATGCTATACAACTTAATTGAAGCTTTTAGCATTGCAGCTTCTATATATAAAAATGTTCTTTATCGATTCACTTTAGCATTTGACTGTCGTTCGAAAATGAAGTTTATGTTTATATCAACAGACATTTTACGAAAAGAAAGCCCTTTTTGCCGCTTCAGGCAACTGTTGCAGCCAGCCAAGCCACAATATTAAGTAAACCAAGTCTTGTTGAAATAAATTGCTTATAATTACTTGTAGTAAAATAATATAACGAGGCTTGCAAGGGCATATAAGTTTCGACAAAGCCGAATACCATTTTTTTTTTGGAGCATTGTGCCACTTTGCTAACATTTTTCGCCCTTTTTTTTGTGTTTTACTTTTTCAGTTTGTCGGTCGGTCGTTCGTTCGTTTGGTACTTGCCAACACACAACTTGACCTCCATTAGAAGCGTACTTTATTGTATTTATGGCCTGCTTAGGTCTCAGTCGCTATTACCATCGCGCGTTCGCCAACGCTTACCAACACTGTTAAAGCAGCAAGGCAGCCATGCTGGCGAACATTTCCTGCTCATTGATTTAATGGCCAAACTAACGAACGCTCCAACGTTGGAAAAAATGATATACAGCCTAAATGGAGGCTAACAAAAAAAAAAAAAAAAAAATAATAATAAATAAAAAAATAAATGAATAAAAAAAGGGCCAACAAAAATGGGCGCCATTGCAAGGATTGCCGTGTCGTTCTGATTGCCGATTTATTTATATTGTGTGCGTCCTTTTGTTGTTGCTTTTTTTTTGCCTCTCTTGCGGCGACAATTTCTGCTTGTAAGCGAAAAAGGTCAATTGAAATGTTTAAAAGTCAAAAACAAAAAGCAATAAACCAAAAAAAAATAAAATAAAAAAGAAGAAGAAGAAAGAATAAGCGCACATTACTGTTGCCACAAAGTCGAGGTCGAATCGAACGCTTGACTATGCTCGGCAGCGGCAATAGCAGAGCGCCTGAAAGACGACTTTATTTTGTGTTAGTGGTTGGAAATCGCTCGCTGTTCGTTGTTTGCTTGTTGCAAGGACAAAAGCTCAGCTGCATTTTCTCTTACACATACGCAATCATACACATACACACATACATATACATATATATTCATGTATATAAGCCGCTGCCGCTGTTATCGTTGGCATTGTCGCTTAGCGCTCGCTCAAGCCTGTTTGCGTTAGCCTTGACCCAAAAATAATAAACAGTTGCCAACTTGAAGCATTTGAAGGTTAACATGTACACATACATGCATGTGTGTGTGTGTGCAGTAGGCGGTTGTGCGTAATAGAAACCGTTAACGTTACCAACAATATTGTCATCAAGGTTATGGCAGAAAAACGCCACTTAATCACCTAAAAGTATGCAACACTTGTCAATGCATTCATTGCATTGCCGACTGTCGGATTTTTCTTTGTATGCAATTCTATACATTTATTTATTTTGTTTATTTTTTTTTTTTAAGGCTAAAAATGCAAAAAGTAGAAAAAAATAGCCTTGATTTTTGGTGATAAAAATCAATATAGGATTTTTGCTTATTGTTATTGTCGAATATGCCAAAAAAGCGCAACAAAAGTGAGATTTGTAATTTACAAAATTTGTTTTTTCACAATTTCTTAATTCAAAATCGTTTGCATTGTAGAATATTTTGTTGGCCGCAAGAAATTTTTACATTCAAATGAAAACTTAAAAAAAAAAATGATGCTTTTTATGAGCAAAGCAAGTAAGATTTTTGAAATGGAATATGCCGCAAGTGTTTTAAATTGATGGCAATTTAGTTAAGTGACAAATCAAATCAACTAAAGTCAATGCAGGTCAAAGTAGGTGACAACGCTTCCATTATAAACAGCATTGATTTTTAACATTTACACAATTGGTTTATATGCATGTAGTTACAGATACGATTGGTATATGCAGATACATAAATTATTTTTTTTTGTTTTGTTTAGCATTAAATAAAAAAAATAAAATATAGAACAACACTCACCTTATCCGACGGTATGGTCCGTGACATTTTCTGTGTTATGACCGGAGTGACGACGGCGTGTTGGCCAGCCTGGCTGGCGGCACCAGCAGCGGAAGCTGTTGTAGCAACGGCGGCGGTAGCGGCATGACCATGTCCATGCACATGACCATGGGCATGAGCGTGTGTGTGGCTATGATGCTGATGCTGATGCGGATGTGCATGTGTATGATGATGATGGTGATGATGATGCTGATGATGGTGAAGATGATGTTGATGATTGTTGTTGCTGCACGTAACTGAGCATGATGAAGACGAAGATGACGACGACGATGATGATGATGCCGACGATGTTGACGACGACGATGATGTTGATGTTGATGCTCCTGCCGCTGTAGCAGCAGCAACATTGCCAGTGCCAACAGTGGTTGATGGTGGCGTAGCCATGGTCGGTGACGAGGCCAATACGCCGGAGGCTGCAGCAGCTGTTGAAGCGCCCGAACAAATGGTTACATCAGCAGCAGTTGCTGTGGCTTCTGTTGCTGTTGTTTGACGTGCTATTGTCGAGGACACGCCGCTGCCATTCGTTGACGATGATGTTGGCCTTGCATGATGATGTACGGCAACAGTAGCGCCGGCGCCAACGCCAACACCAACACCAACACAAATGCCTTGAACCGAACCCGTGCCGGAAGCTGACGATGATGTTGACGATGATGGTGTTAGTATAGCGTGAGTTGTTGCTGTTGTAGTTGTTGTTGTAAACATGTTGGTGGTGTTGATGCGCTTCTGTTGCTGCTGCTGCTGTTGTTGTTGTTGTTGTTGTATGTTGCTGTTGGTTGCATTATTATATGCAGTGCTTGCACCGCCGCTAGCAACAATAGCCGTAGTCGTATGCAACTGATGATGATGATTATTATGTTGATGGTGTTGATGATGCTGCTGCGGCTGATGTATGGGCGCCATAGTTGGTGTTGTTGGCGTCTCAATAGACGATGTGGTCGACATTGCGACTATGCGATGCGTTGCTGTCTCTCCTTTTCAATGATTTCCTTTCTATTCGATTTTATAATGATTTTTTTGTATATCTTCTACGAATGCTCGTACACGAACAAACATGCACAGACGCAGGCAGGTATTTATGCACGCACGTAAAATAAAACTATATTGAATTAAATTGTCAGCCGCAGCCAAAGTCGTCGTCGCTGTCGCTGTCGCAGTCGGCGTCGCTTGTATAATCAAAAAAATTCACCAATTGCCAATGCCTTTTTTGCTTTCGTTTGTCCGCTCCTCTCGTTTGCGCACAAGTGCTCTTGTTACTCTATGTGTGTGTGTGTGTTTGTGTGTGCCTTACACCAACTGTCTCTCTCAGATACGCTGCAATTGCAGTGGCGGCCGTGAACAGCTGATTGCAAGTAGACCTCCAATTGGAAATGCGCCTTTGTGTTTTATATCTATATATATTTGTATATATATATATATTTTGTGTGTTTGTTTTTGTGGTTGAGATTTAGTTTTATTTTCTTGCTTTGCTTCCTCTTCAAGATAATTCTATAGAATTTTCTTTGCTATTTTTAAATGTATACTGTATTTGTTAATTTCATTTTTTGTTTATTTATATTTGTTTTTATTTTTTTTTTTGACGTTTGCTCTTGACCTGCAAACGTGCGTCTCAGTCAATCAGTTATGGGCGTTGTGGGCGTGCATAAGCACACACGTACACACATTCCTTGTTGTGGCTCGTCACAGTTTTTAGATCACTTAACTGGTTGAACAATAGTTCGGCGAGAGGGGCAAGTTACAAGTTACAAGAAAAAAAAAGCAGATAGAAAAACAGGTTTACACTTGAAAAATTTATGCAATTTCGTAACTATTTCTCTGCTATCTCGTTTTTACCGTCAACGTCTGAATAATTGTTTGTTTGTTTCTCTGTTTGTTTCTTGTTGTTGTTTGTATATGTATATTTTGCGTGATTTTCTCTTTTGCACTAATTTTTCATGCGTACACAAACACATTTACACGAGCACATAAACGCAGCCCGACGTTCAAGACGCACATAATCACAATTCCAGCTGGACTAGCGTCTCGACGAGACTTTGTTGCCTTTTGTTTTCACTTTGTGTATTTTGGTGTAACAAAAACAAAAAAAAAAAATAAATAAATACAACTTTTCTGAGAGAATCTCACCCACGAACGCGCACGCACGAGAGAAAAAAAAAAAAAAGAATCACTGGAGAGAAAAAACAAGTTATGTAGAAGCAGCAGCAGCAGCAACAACAACAATGAAAAGTCCAACTAACAACGAAATTTTCATTTGCCTTTTAATTTGTAATTTGCCGTAATATTTCTCTGGGAAAAGGTGATTTTGTGTTTTGTCGCGTTTCCTCCGTTTTGATTCTTTCTATCCCTTTGTTGTTGTGCTGCAATGGCTTTGTTTATTGCATTTTCGCTTAATTGTTATTTTTTCACTGTTTTTCTTGAGCACAAGCACTCTCTCTCAGCCGCAGTCGCTTTCTGCAGTAAATTGGATACGTCTAAACAATTGAAAAAAATGTACGCTGAGCGAACTATCTGCGGGAGCCACGGAACGACACACGACCAGTCAACCAACGACGAAAATTGAAATAAAAAAAATGGTTAAAAAACCTTTTTCATCAAAAAACGAACACGCACACGAACAAAACCCGAACGTTTCGATAGCCGATGAGACTACCTTTAGTAATTGTATTATGGTTCAAGTGACGGGGTTCTATATAAAAACATAAGGCAAACAACGCGTTGGAAATCAGATTGAGAGCAAGAGATGATGTTCGCTCAATTGAGAGCGAGAGAGGATTCGAGTCATTTTTGTGTCACTGTTGTGTCACTGTATTATTTCTGCCATATTTCTCGATTGACAAAGCACATGTTGCGCTTCCACCACTGGCGATTTTAGCCACATCTCCAATCGGGGAGGTTTTCATTTTTCTTGTTCTTCCACTTCTGCCGGCACTCTGCCGACGTCGGCGACACTTTTGTGTCAAATGGCCCGTTTGCGTTTCTCAACCAATTGAAGGTGTACCACCTCATGCTACCTAAAATTTCAAGCGAACATGCGGCACTTGATTTTCATTATCGGTTTAACAGCGTTGTTACCCCCCTCTTACAGCACTGAAAATCAACAAGATCACGCAATTCCACTCTTTAGCCCTGTTAAAATTCTGTTGCTCTCAAATGAACTTTGCAACGTTACCAGATGTTCTTTGCGATTTTATTAAAAAAAAATCGCCTTACCGTCAATTAAGTAATGCCTCGTTACTGAGTTGGTCGTGAACACCTTTATTATAATAATAACAAAGTTTAAAAAAAAACCCTAAAAATACCCCTAAAAACATAGCACCCCTTAAAAAAAACCCATGCAACTCAAAAACCACCTAAATTTAGGGGGAAACCCGCCAAGTTGGCAACCCTGACAAGCACTCTCCTCAGCCGCAGTCGCTTTCTGCCAACTTTCAATAATTTTTTCCCCTAAACGCTAACCAAAAACACACAATGCTGGTCTCTCAATTCCGCTCTTTAGTACTGTTAAAATTCTGTTGCTCTCGAGTAAACTTTGCAACGTTGCCTGATGTTCTTTGCGTTTTTATTACAAAAAAGATCGCCTTACCGTAAATTAATGAATGGCCCATCACCGAGTTGGGCGTGAACACCTTTATTTAAATAATAACAAAGTTTAAAAAAAAACCTAAAAAAAAACCCTAAAAGCATAGCACCCCTTAAAAAAAAACCCATGCAACTCAAAAACCACCTAAATTTAGGGGAAAACCCGCCAAGTTGGCAACCTTGACAAGCACTCTCCTCAGCCACAGTCGCTTTCTGTTAACTTCAACAAAATCAAATTAACAACTAACGCAGTGCTGCCAAATCAGTTATTTTCCCACCGTTACTGGCTTTTCTGTAAAGCGGCCCCTAGACACAAATTCCACAATATTATTACTTTCTCAGTCAATAATATCACACAATAAAAACTGGCATATTGTTGATTGATAAGCGTAAGGTTTTAATTTGATCTACAGAAGTCAATTTTATTTCTCAATGTCAATTATTGATATACTAATTTGATCGTCTATGGGCTGCTTAAAACTTCTGTTAGCTCCTAAATTAAGAATTTACAGCTGAAATAACTCATGTGACATTATCATTACAAGCAAACATACGCTAGTTCATTTCGCTCACTCTGCATTTAAGAATTGGTATTTTTTAACAGAGCTCTGTAGCTCTCATTTTGCTCACCAAACAGTGTTGCCAAATCAGCGAGCAGCGGGAATCTTGGCTTGTCTTAAGAATCTTCACTGCGTTCTCCGCTTGTTTTATCATTTGACAATTCTCTTAATGAGTTTTGTTTCAGTTTCTTGTCATTTTTAATTCTGCATTTTATACTAACGACCTCGTTAGAAATAGATATTTTTGCTTTTAAAAATTTGGCAACACTCAACTAACTCAATTATTTTGCGACGAATCGCAAATGTGATGGAATGTTATCGTTTTCATGTCAGCTCCGATAACGCTTCTGTCGATTATTTTCTTTTGCTTATCGGTTTTTCGTCATTCTATTGATTTGGCCCAACAACCCTACTTTTGCAGGGAACATAGGCGCGTGTAAGCAGCTAGCGCTTCCTTGAAGGCAGCTAGTCTTCTTCTTCCTGTTTTGGACGCAAATACGCCTTCAGCCACCAAAACCCCATGTGTTGTGTACCGCAATGCGTACTTAGCAGAACCTAATATGAAATTTTCATTCAGGTGCAATTTGTAACGGTTTTACGGTTACATTAAAGACACAAATATTGGTATCTTTGATACTAATTTCGATGAATTGAATATTTCCTGGAGTAATTCAAGCAAACAAAGTGCACCGTTTTTTATCGTGTCTATGACACGGTTTCAGCTGTTAATGATTAACATGCTGTTAACATCGTTTTGTCCTTGTCGTTCTGTTGCTACCAGTAAGTTAACATTGCACAATGCTGTTGATATCATTTCGGCGACACAGTACTGTTAAATTAACATTTATCGGCCTCCCCGGGAGCCAAAAAAAAAAAAATAGCTGCTGGAGCGAATTAACGCCTGGAACAGCCCCCCGCTTTACCAGCAGGGTCTTTTGGAAAAATAAAAAAATCACCATTTAAAAATTTTGTGAACATTCCAAAAAGAATTATTTTGTTTTCGGTGTGTCGGTATTTTTTGTTATTCTATTTGGTACAAAGTCGGCTAACAAAATTTTGCGAACATTTCATAAACTTTTACTGGAATCTGCAAGTAATTGCAGGGGCATTGCGGCGTTAACGATTAGCTTGGGCAGCGTGATGGAAAGCGCCAATGGCGCTGGCAGTGGCGCTGCTATGAGTGATGATGATACCGGTAGCACCGGCAGTGGCGTAGGCGGCAAAAGCAAAACTCAAGTACATCATGCTCAACGCCAAACAGGTACACAACTTAATAGATTTTTGCACACAAATTGGTAATTTTTAACTAAATTTAATTTACTTCTTCGACTATGCTGATTGCAGATAGTGCGACACCGGATCAATGCTGGCGTGGCTGCTCAATGGAAGAAATTCATCGTGGTTTGAATGAATTTGAGCTGGAACATGTGGCCGCAGTTCAACCGTCATCAACTCATACTGTTCTGCATCACTTTCCTATCCGACAACCAGACAACGAGCCACCACGGCCACTGCGTGCACACCCAAAATGGGATGCATTGCATGTGCGTTTACCCTGCTCGCCGAAGAGTCAGTATCCGGTTACCGAAGAGGATGGCAGTGCTCGAATTGAATCGCGTTGGGAGATGATCGAAGGTGCATTATTGCGACCTATTACCAACAGTCAGGAACTGCAGGCAGCGATACTCACTTATAATTCCAAATACGAGCAGCAATGGAACTTTCGTGCGTTGCACAAGCTTTTTGAAGAGGAGTTGGACGAGAGTGAGGCACGTGTTTTCTTTGAAGATCTATTGCCACGAATAATACGACTCGCTTTGCGTCTGCCAGAATTGGTGCAGGCGCCAATACCACTGTTAAAGCAAGGACAAAACCATAGCATTACACTGACGCAGCAGCAGGTTTCTTGTCTGTTGGCCAATGCGTTTCTGTGCACGTTTCCACGACGTAACACGCTTAAACGTAAGTCAGAGTACAGCAATTTTCCGGACATAAACTTCAATACGTGAGTGTTTGTTTTTCTTGGCTTAAATTGTAGCGTGTATTAATTAACTTCATTACAGCCTCTACCAATCCCAGGGACATTCTGTAATTGAGAAGCTCAAGTGCATTTGTCACTATTTTCGACGCGTCTGTCCAACGGAACGCGACTCAAGCAATGTGCCCACCGGCGTTGTCACCTTCACGCGCCGCAGTTTGACAACCGACGAACTGCCTGACTGGGCTGAGTGCGCAGCACCACTTGGCGCAACACCATTACATATTACAGCCGAAGGCACAATCGAAGATCAAGGCTCCGGCTTGCTTCAGGTTGATTTTGCCAATAAGTTTCTTGGTGGCGGTGTGCTTGGCTTCGGTTGTGTACAGGAGGAAATACGTTTTGTTATCTGTCCAGAACTTTTGATCTCAAAACTCTTTACCGAGTGTCTGCGGCCAACAGAGGCGCTGGTCATGATTGGTTGTGAACGGTACAGCAATTACAGCGGCTATGCACGTACATTTCAGTGGGATAGCAACCATGAGGATTCTACGCCATATGACAGCTCACGACGACGTCAGACGCACATTGTCGCTATCGATGCACTGCACTTTCAACAGAAAACGCATCAGTATCGTGAGGAATTGATATTGCGTGAGCTAAACAAAGCGTACGTTGGTTTTCTACATCCATTGCTGACACCAGCGCCGGGCGTTGCCTCTGGCAATTGGGGTTGTGGCGCCTTCGGCGGTGATGCAACGCTCAAAGCACTCTTGCAGTTAATGGTCTGCACATCTGTCGGTCGTCCCTTGGTCTACTTCACCTTTGGCAATGCAACGTTACGCGATGATGTCCATTGCATACACAATTTCTTCATCGAACATCATATATGTGTTAAGGATCTGTGGGGTGTTCTGCGTCGTTTTCATGCACAGAAGCTACCAGCACGGCAGCTATATGAGTACATCTACAGTGAGCTGAGCACATCGAATAAACTGAAGGTATGCCGTAATTTCAACGTTCAAGTTTAGCTACTTTAATTATAGCTTAAAAAAATTCCAGTGCAGCACAAGTCGCCAGGTGTCACAAGCAAATGCAAATGGCTTCTGCATTGCTGCAAACATGAATGACAACAACAGAACGACGGCCAGCGGCAGCAGCGCCACCAGCGGCGATGTCAGCGGCAATGGTGGCACTTCAAACAGCGTCAAAAAATCGTCTACTGCAGCACATCACATCAGTCCCGACATTTTTCTAGACACATCTTCGGAGTCATCCGACACAAATGATGTGCAAATAGAGCACGTTGCGCTTGTTGCTGGTAAAGATGATAATAATGATGATGATGATGATGACACAGTGCTCGAACCGTTGCCAAATTTGGATGACATGGCAACGAATGCTGCGCTGATTGCTGCTACGCGCGCTGTTGAAAGCGCAGAGCCAACGCACTCACCCACACAGACACACACGACAAGTCCGCCGGGTGGTGTTGGTGCAGCTGTTTCGTCCGGTACGCCCTTGGGCACGCCCAGCAAAAGTTTGCGTCAGCGTACGCTACTCGAAATGCTCGATCAATGCTACACCGAAGGTGTCAGCTCAAAACGGCGTTGCCAAAGTAAACCTGATGGTGGAAATTAGAAAAATTTTCGCATTTTTTTTTTTTTTTTTTTGTTTCTTGTTGAAATCATGACTTTAGTTTGTATCTCCTCGTTTTAGTACTTAGTTCTTTGCGTCTTAACGCAAGCAGAAATTGTATGTATGTATGTATTTAAAAATGTTTTATAACACATTAAAAAAAAAAAAAAAAACGATACAAAAAATGTCACAAGTATGTAAATTTCAATTACATGTACACTTTTTCTTTATTTATTACAGTTAAGATGCACAAAAAAAAAAAATTATCTTTTAGTTGAGGTTGTTGTCCATGTCTTGGCTACGCCTAGTAATGATTGCGTCGTTTATTCGATGGACAGTACTCAGCGTACTCCTCCCAGGTGCAACCGGTCTTGGTGCAGCACTCATTAGTGATCGAGGGCGCATCGGAACGACGTGTACGCAACAATTGATTGGCATAGTTCAAATGCAGCCAAATGCGCGAGTCACCATCAGCGCCGCCAAACAACATTGCTACATCGTTAAAGACAGCAATTAACATATCAATTAAGTAATTATGGTGGAAAAAAAGACACAAACACGCACACACACGCACCCAAAGGAGAAAATAACTGGTCATATAAAATACTCACGCTTTGAGTTTACATCATTTTCGTTACGTTTACGATTACGTCGTGTCAAACGGTAAATATCCTTCTCGCAGGCCCAGTATAGCTGACGCACAAGCTTGTCACGACAACGTGAATGCGTCTCACGATGCCAAACATCCTCCCAGTCGGATTGCGTGCTACATACATGCATACATACATACATATATTAAAGCCAATCGTCTGCCATGCCGAACAATTGATGTATGTACATGTAACACTTACCGCTCGCGAAAGAGCAACTCGAGACCCTCCTCGGTGTGTATGCCATTAGCGTGCAGCAAGTGCGGCACAAGACAAACGATCAATGCCAAGAGCAGTTGCGGCGATGGCAACTTGTATGCATTGCCGGCTGATGGTGCCATCACTTCTCACGATCTGATCACTTGAAATACTTTTGATACTACGTTTCTTAGTTTTAACACTTCTTTGTTTTGTATCTGTTTGGTTGATTGGGAAGTGTGCACGCTGCAACAGCAGCCTTTCGACTGAGCGTGCTGAACGTGTGGCGCACGCATTTTGAGCTATCGGACCGCTTGGCGCTGGCGTCGCTGCTGACAGCGCTCGAATCCTTTTGTAAGCCTAATTAAATTCGCAAAGTGACAGTGGGCCGCGAAAGCGAAAGAGAGAGAGAGAAAGCATGTATGTATGTACACATGTGCGAAAGGATGAGCACATTCAAGTGTTATCCTGTCGCCATGCGTTTAGTCATATTTACTCCAGTTGTTGTTATTGTTGTTGTTGTTGGTGGTGGTGGTGGCGTTGTTGCTATTATTTTATTTGAAGTAACGAACTGAGCTGCGCTGCTTTGGCCTGTTCTGTCCACCGTTGCGCTGCACTAATGAAGACACATAGAAGCCGTAAACGGACCAAACAGCATCAAGTCCGGACCCGGTATCCAGCCGAAACAGCAGCAACAACTTGCGCCACGTTCGCCGCCATCCTGCTCTCTCACCTGTTGCTTAGCTAATTTACTTTGGCTATGTACAAAACAAGCTCATAAAAATCGCTGCTTCAACTACGTTATGCGTTGGCTTAGAAATTCGCATAAATTGTATAATATTTGCACACATTTGACCAAAATAGTCAGGGTGTCGCCCCACGACAACGCTGGCGACAGTTTAACTTTGTGTGCGTGTTTGTGTGTGTTTTGGTCTATTCCAGCACGTCTCCCTTGGCCCACTTCAACTTGCAACCTCATGACTTGCGGTTGCGTGGCACACATAAATTCAATTGGCCAACAAAATAATGTCTCTGTTTACACGCTTTCAGCGAAACGGTTTATGTAAATCCTTATACCGCCATGCTCATATTGGCATTGTTAGCAGCAGCGAGTGTGGTGCCGATGGCTTTCTCTTGTGGCACATACGATCTACCAGCCACTCCCCTTGTCACTTCGTGTGTTGGCTTTGTTGCGTTGGCGCCTTTGGCTCATTTTGTTATTATATTAGCAAATGCAGAATTTGGCGTTGGCGTTTGTTTTTGTTTGCCTTACTGGTGTTGTTGTTTTATTAGAATTGGATTATTTGGACTTGGTCACCTTTAACAGCCCAACTTGCCTTAAATTCTTAACTGGTTGCTTATAAGAAAGAACAAGAGCCAACAAACGTGGCATGTCGACTCGAAGGTCAAAAGCTGCAAACCAACTAAATAGAGCTGTTTGAGGAAACTCTTTAAAATCGACTATTTTTATTGTGACTTCATGAAACCGTCTTTTCTTTTACTTCGGTGGTAGAAAAGTACATAAGCATTTTTAACATTCTTTCTTGTGACAATAAATAATGAATGAATGGTTTCGGCAAAGTCTTTCATTGGATCAAACTGTAGTTGGTTCAATTAATTATAGATGAAAAGTTATTAATTTACTTCAATGTAAGGCCGTGAGCTCCAGCATAAAGAGACTTGAAGCAAATAGTAATGTTCAATTCCATGATTAAATCCTTATCCTTCTGTTCGAATTAGATAACTTGTTCGGGAACTCTCATCGATTGATTTGAATTCTTTGATTAATCGTGACTTAAAGTAGGACTCAACTTTGTTTCCATCATGTGTGTGTGTATGTACTTGTATATATTTAAATTTATCCAATTGTTTAAAAATCAAGATTAGGTCTAGCGTATGCTTCTAAACAAAAGATATGACTGGTGTTACTCTATACATATTATGTATAATTTTGTCCATCAGATTGAATGTTTAATTGAACTTGAACCTTTCCACTGATTCCATAAATCAATCTTAGACGCGTGATATTTGATATTCTCACCCATACTGTTCATTGGATATTCGATCGAAATGCAAATGAAAAACACATTTATTTATAGTTTTAACACAATAAACCAATTTATTGTTTTCACACAATTTTTTTGCACAATTTGTTTTAATATTTTTTTTTGGATTATTTGGTTTTTTTTTTTCCAATATACATACATAGTTGAATGCAAACATTGATGCTCATTTGTGTATGTAATAAATACATTTAAAATACTTATTAATTTAAACATTATTGAATGTCGTTTAAACAAACGATACATTCTTTCATTAACTGTTCCAATTCGACACGTAGTCATGCCATTTCACTTGCTCCGCCATGCCGTCTTATATGCCGTTACAATCGCTGTGGCTGCGGCTGCAATTGTTGTTTTTGGTTGCCATTTATTTCTTCAGTTTTGTTTTTACTAAGATTGGTTTTCATTTATGTTTTTGTTTTCTTTTTTTAACACACTTAGAAATTTGTAAATTTATGTTATTTAAGTACACACATTAATTTGTTTATGTCAATTATGTAATTAATCTTAAAAAAAAAAAAAAATTCTATATATTCACACCATTTTTAATTTGGCGGAAAATAGTTTACAATTAAAAAAAAATATATGTATGTTTGTATATATATTTTTTTTTATACATATGAATGTATATATCGTATCGTAAAACACATTAGCGCAGGATTCAGTTATATTAATAACTATTTTTGTTTTATCTCTAATTTTTTTTTTTTTTTTATTATTTAAGGTTATTTCCTTTTATTTGTAGTGTAATGTTTTTATTAAATATTTAGTTTCTTTGTTTGCTTTGACGCATTTGAAACAAGTTTCAATTCCACAACTGTGCTTGACTAGGAATGCATTTGTTCACATGTACAAACATATACATATATGTATATATATATATGTGTATATCAATAGATTTTCTGCTTCTTTTATTAATAACTAAAAACTTTGCTTAATTACTAAATTTATTTTTAATATTTTTCATTACTTAAGTTTTGTTTCGGCAAAGCCGAAGTATTGACACTAAAATAAAAATATTCATATATGTACGTAACTAAAACTAAAAACAAAAAGTTCACTTAAGTTTGTTGTTGTTGTTCTTCATCTTTTTTTTGTTCATTTATTCACTATTCATTAATAAATTCATTAAAAGAGCAAACTTCTAAATGGCTTGCCTTATTTTGCACTTATTGTAGCTTTTCTGAGACTTTCTCAGCATTAACGAATCTCATAGTTGGACGCACGAAACTTTTCGGCTTTAATAATTTGTTTGTATGTGTGTGTGTGTGTTATTTAAGTTATCTGTTTTTTTGTTTTTTTTTTTTTTTGCGTTTGACGCGTTTTAAAGCACAGCAAATGCGCTTTTTGTGACGGCTTTTCGAACCGCTGAAAACTCATACAAATACTCTTGCTCAATTCAGCTTGGTCCATTTATCTCCTTCAAGAGCTTTGGGCAAGCAAACATTCTCAAACCAATCTAACCTTAGCCTAACATTTATGTTCAATTAACATGTCATTCAACAAGACCAATTCAATATACATATTCATATTTATATGAGATCGTTGCAAGAAAAAAAAAAAGTCTACAGTTCTTATAATATTACATGAAGTTGGTTTAACTTTTCTTTCTGAAGTTCATTTCTTGTTGATGCATTTCACAATTATATTTGCTTAATTCTTTTATCTTATTTTGTTTTTTTTTTTTTAGGATTATCGATTTATTGTTGAATAATTGATATAACTTGTTAGTAGTACTTATTATTATATATATTCCGTGTGTGTGTGTGAATCTGTATGCATTGACAATATTTCAATAAAGTGTTGCATACTTCTCGGTTCAAATTTCAGCTGGTCAATTCGATTTTTCAACAACAATCTCCATTATCATTTCAACTTTAGCGCTTTATTTTGTTGTATTTTAAATGAAGCAATATTATGCTCATTTGATTTTTTAATCAATTTGTTCAATAATTTTTAAGCAAACATTTGTAAATTCTTCGGTTTAGTTAATCAACACCTAAAAATATTATTAATATTTACTTGTGCATCTTTATGTTCTAGTTTTTCCTTGTTTTTGGTTTTCTTTTCAATATTTTGAAAATTTTGGTTTGCGAGACTTCACACAGTTTGTGCCAAATTTAATCAAAATAATGGAACATTTTTAAATATCATGGGTTTAATAATCAACGTGTCCGTATATTCTTTGACGAATGTAGACTGAATTTTAGAAAGCCCACAAAATTTGCCTTTTTTACTGTTGCCATCATTGTTTCATTTTAGAACGTGTCTTTACATATCATTAGATAGTTTATGACACATTATCAAATCGTCTCGTCTCGCCATGTTCTCATTTCTACACATCTTATATCCACACAATGCATCTTCGCGTCTCACCTTATGTTATTATAACTAATTAATTGATATTTCATTATTTTAAATAGCACAAAGTTCATTTAACATCAAAAAAAAAGTTTTTCAATGCGCTTAAAAGTTTGCAAAAAAGTTTTTCTGTTTGGTTTTAGGCAAATGTTTGTGTGCGATTTTTTTTTTTTTATTTTTTGTTTGGGTTTATGTTGCGGTAATATATGCTTATATATGTAACTACATATATATATATATAATTTATTTTTGGTAACTTTTTTGTTTTGTTGCAGTGTGAGCACTCAAACATGACAATCTAACATGAATCACATAAATTTACAGTTATTAATTATGAAATATTTCACATTTTTTAATTTGTATGTAAATTTGAATACTTAATATTTGACATGCTTTTTCTAATTTTTATTTTTGGTTAAATATTTGTTTTTTTTTTGTTTTTTTTTTATTGTTGTAAATTTTCAATTATATGCGTTAAAAAATCGCAAAAAAAATCAACTGAGAATGTATAATTACAAATATGTTTAAGCAAATTGTTCTTATAACTGTAATTTTAACAAATTTCATAATATTTTCTTTTTTTTGTAACATTTTTAATGAAGTTGTATAATAAATTGTTTTTAAATGCTTACATTTTAATTAAAATTAATAATAAAAAAATTTGTCAATTTTGTAAACAATTTTTTTCCATGACTTTGTAGAAATATACAAACTCTTAGTAAAAAAAAAAAAACAGAATTGTTATTTTAATTTTCTTTCTTATTTTACTAACATGTATTTTTTGTTTTGATTTATTTATTTTTTTTTTCTTTTGCAATAACTAACAAATTTACTATGCAAACATTGAAATATGAAAACCTGACACATCTAGGAAAGTTCTTGTTGCGATAGTGGCTATTGTTGTTGTTGGTTTTGTTATTATATATGTATTTCTTTGTCTGTCTGCACGATATTAGACACGCTGCTTTTTTTTAGCTTTTTGCTCTGACTTGCTTATATAACATTATATGAATTATATTTCAATTTAGTTTTTTTTTTTTTTTTAATTTAATTTATTCTCATTTTAGTTTAAATATTTGCAGATACTTTAGTTCTTAAACTTTTGATTTGGGGAAAAAAAACTGAATTTTTTACAAATATATTTTTTTATTAGCATTTTTGCTAAATTGACACATTTTTTTTCTTTTATATATATATTTTTTCCTTTTTTTTTTGTGTCGTATTTTCAAACAAAATTATGTGTTCAATTAGTTAATTAATTCTTTGATAAATTTGTAACAATTACATTTTTTATCTTTTCTAAATGAAATAAAATAAAACTAAAAATAGCTTCAATTTAGTAGTAGAATTCCTTTGGACAACTGTAAGAATACAAGAAAAATAGGTTATGATTAAAAAATATGTTAATTGCATAAGAAAATGCAATACAGTGTTGACATGCTATGACGGCTCGACATTTTGTATTATATTTTTATGAGACATGCGTGATAGCAACTCTCAATTGTTATTATTTGTCATAGCGTGTGAGTACTGTAGCACATTATACATACATACATACATAACATTTTCGTCGTCGGCATCGTTTCCATTAAGCATTTACAACATGTCAATATTGGATGTGCCATTGCCAGTTGCGGTGCGTGTTGTCTTTGTCATTTGTTGGTTGGTTATGATCGGCGGTGGGCTGCCACACCAGACGACCTGAGACAGATAGAGAGAGAGAAAGAGTGGAGAAAAAGTTAAACAAAATAGTTAAGCATATGATGTGATATATATGTATAACGGTTTATTTGTTAAACTTACCTTACGGAATGCCTTGCGGAAATTGTCAGAAAGAAAAGCATAAAGTATCGGATTGATGCAAGAGTTAGTGTAGGCGAGCACATGTGCGATTATCTGTATAATAACTGTAGAATGTGTGCCACCATATAAATTGAGCGCCTTCAACACGAGTATAACCTGCAAGAGGACAAAGTGATTGTATAAGGCAAAGGGAGAGGGAGAGGGAGAAAGAGAGAGAATGTGCATTAGTAAAAAAAAAGTATTAAGTAAAATGTTTTTTGAAAAAAATCACAAAAAAAAAACGAAACTTTTAATGACCATGGAAAGGTGTCAGACTAATAGCGGTAAATCGACACATTGATTGCCATTGCCATCGCCACTGCCATTGCTAAGCAGCTTACGACATGTATACACGAAGCAACTGCAACCATATGCACATGAGTGCTCACTGCAATCACATTAACAATGTCAATGATCATGCTGATGATGATGATGATGACACAACTGCTAGCCAGTTGCAGCATTAAGAGTAGGAAACTTCGCCCACGGCAAAATTTTTGTCATTTTCAATGGTTTACTTGCCACTGCGAAACCAAAGACGCATTAGTGTTAATTGCGATTTGCCACAACGAAAAATCGAAAAACCAAAAACAAAAAATGCAATTTTACCTTTCATTAGTTTGATTTGCCGCTGGCATTCATCATGTGGGTGTAGATGTAAGTTGGTAGGTGTGTAAGTGTGACTGTAGCTGTAGAGGAGTGTGTCATGTATGGCTTTTATTGATTTACAGACGAGCTGCTCAGTGCACTGAATAAAGAATCAGTTGATTGGCGCTTATTGGCATGCATGTATCTAATTTCAGTTGTAATTCATTTTGCATTGATTTTTTTTGCAATTGTCAGTCTGTCTGTTTGTTCATTGCATTTGTAAGCTGTACTTTGACATATGGCAGGCATATGATGGAGTGTGTTGAGCGCATGTTCGCGTCATAGATGGAAAGCTCAACTAACGCAATGTCGTGAGTGGCTTTTCATTAAACTTTTATGCAAACAAAGTGCGGAAGCAACACCATCATCATCAGCATCATCATCATCAACAACATTATTATTATCATTGGCAACAGCAACATCAGGAGCAGCAGCAGCATCATTGTATGTAGAATCGTCAGAGTCAGAGTCATCATCAGCATCAGTAAGCAAAGGAAGTGTTCAACGTTGCCATCATTCATCATCAATGCTTGATGATGGCAAGCCACTTCGCCGTTGGTGGCGTTGGCTATGATGTGTCAGCCACTGTGGTGTGCAGGAAGTGCCTGCGCTAACAGAAATCGTTGCGATTCTTGCATACATTCAATAAAAGTCAATTTGATTTGATTTTACACTATTCCTGTTTTTTTTTGTTTTTTTTTAATGCTTAATATTTATGTGGGCCATTTTTTTTTTTCAAGGAATTTCACTGATTTGATTTTTAAGAATTTAACCGAATTATTTTAGATTTTAATTAATCTCAACTTGATTTCTTAGAATAACAAAAATTCTAAAAATTTATTGCATGCACAAATAAATTTGGTTTTAAATTACAATTTGTTTATTATAGTTTGTATTTTATGGATTTTAATTAAAAATAAAAATAATTGTGTGTGTGTGTTTTGTTTTACGACATATACAAGTAATCCAATTAAGAATAGCAGGCTGAAAGTCAATTTTGATTACAAGTCTTTGTTTGATATCGTTATCGTTAAGCAAGTTAAGCTGATAAAACAGCTGTACGATCTGCCTGCTGCTAGCTTTTGAGCTAGTTCTTGTTATATTGTTGTTGTTAAAACTGCCAAAACTTTTGTTTACAAAGACTTGAAATGAAAATTGACCTCGAGCCTGCTATTCTCAATTGAATAAAAATAATCGCTTTTAAGTTGGAGCTTATTTACTTATGTACTTATCTTATGTACATCTCCCTTTCACTGCAAGCCTCAACTGTCATTCCAAACAATCAACATTTTAAGGAAATCATAAAAATCGTATATATGATGTTCGAAAAGGAACAAATTAAGCATTCAAGTGCAATAGAAGAAATTATGCTCACAGTCGGTTGCAGTAAGTTTTGTATTGTTGTATACTTGCTCATGCAACACTGTGATATAAAGCACATTCATATTGAATGCTCTGTTTGAAATCAATGGCGCCAAAAGGCTGATTCAATAATCTTTAACGAGAATTAAAACGCTTGAACAATACGTACTTGCATAATTCCATTATAAAAGTACAATACGTAGTTTGGTATATGTGTGTGTGTGAGTGTGTGTGTTTGTGTTCTACTTACATGTATTGGTAACCAGCAGATTGCAAATGCCAAAACGACAACAACAACCATGCGTGTCACGCGTCGTTTGCCTTTGCTGCATATTTGTATATTTCCATATTTCATATGTTCCGTTGTGCGATTGCAGCAAAAATCGTTAATAAGCATTTTTGTATTGTATTTTTTTTTTTTTTTTGTTTCCATTTTTCCATTTGCCAAGCGAAATTCGATTTGATAGAATGTAATCAGTCAAACATTAAAAAATTAAATATACATGAGAATTTTAACAATATAAGTTCATTATTGTGCTTTTGTGTAATTTTACTCAATAACAATAATACGAACGTAAGTATAATAATGTATTTTTTCAACATTTCATTTTTTGCATTTATGTATTATTCTCATAAAATTTCGGATAGAAATATTCTCAATATCTTCTATTAATTTACATGTAATTTATGCATAACGCATTTCGTTATTTTAATGATTTTACACACAAAAACCCGAACAAATATATGTATATTGTTATTATGTATTTAATTGCTTGCTGCAAACAATCAACCAAATCATATTTGTGTATTTTTATAAAAAAAAAGTCTATTAATATTGACATGAAGTTTGCAATGCACAGACTTTCGTGTACATAAAGTAAAGTAATATAAGCGAAAGTCATGTATGTATGGCTTATCGCTTTTTGCTATTTGAAGAATGATGTCTTTCATACATTCAAACGTCGTATGAAAAAACGATATAAACCGAGCATTTTCGCAATCTCTTATACGGACCACTTTTGGACTTTTTTATAGTACAAAATCTTCAAAACTTCTATCAATGAATAAGTGCTCTTATATAAATTTTATTCGAATAGTCTTTGCTGAGTATATAAATTTCGTCAAAGCCGAAAATAACTTTATTCATTGTTTATTTGTTATTGAGTATACACACGTAGCACAACAACAAAAACCTTCAGTTTATTACGCATTTGGTTTCAATTACGCATACGCCATGTCTTATTATTTTTAAACTTCAGTGTTGATGGCCTCAGACTTCATATTAATTTTCATTTCATATTAAGCACATATACGTGGAAAACAACAGCAAAAGCAAAATTACAATAAACTAAATTTAAGAAATAAGTTTTTAATAATAACAAAATATTACAATTACTTGCTTTTTGGCGCAATCAACAGTCAGCTCCTACCGCCATTTTGGGCGTAGCCACACCTCTTTATCAGCGATCTTTGCTTGATGACTGACCAACGTTAAATATTTGCTATTTAAAAATATTAAAAATCTAAAATGCATTCGAAAATTGTTCTTTCTATCAATTCTCACGCTTGATAACTTCCCGCAGAAGACGATCATAAAAAAAATCATCAGAATGTCAAGAGCCATGAACGCAGAGCTTCAAATATTATGCTAAGTCAGGTGGAAAGTTTACGATTCGTCTTTATGTTGATCTGGCGAGTCGTTTTAACACATATCGTGAGAACTAATGAGCCGAGAAGGCCGATTGCCATTGCCTGCGCACATATCTAGCGGCCAATGTAGATTAGACTTCACACTGTTGTCTTACAAACACAATGATGGCGATATGTATTTAAATAATTATGTGAAACACACCGCTGCCTTACAAGCACAGCCTTAGTTGTAATTAATGTGGCATAAACAAAGAAACGTCTGTCCAGACAGTCTCTGTACAAGCTAGAAACTCATGCGTGCTCATTAACTGAATATTGTTAACACAACATTAAACTATGTAAATATTGATGGATCAATCATCAGGAATCACGTTGCTTTCAGCAGAATGTTTTATGCTTGTCAAAACAGTACACACTACATTGAATAAAGAAAGTTTGTTTATTTTTGTTAAAACTCCATTTTGTGTTTGCAATTATAAAATTTGTTTCGTTTTCTTATTATTATTTTTTTTTTGTTTAATCAAATGCGTGACCCAAATTTTAGTCGAAGTAAATGAAATGACAAAAACATCATGTCGAAGTAAACAAGTACAAGTTTACATTCACTTTGCTTTTGTTTTCGATTCGTGACTTTACCTTTTAGTGCATCAAGCCCATTTTCCGGTAACTTTTTCAACGGTAACCCTTAATTCACTTACCCCTTTTTGCGTTAATTTGATTGCGGCTTAATTTTTGGTGTGGTACGTTGCAGAAACCGCACCTGAATTTTAATTAAATTGTCAGTTGCAATATGCGATTTTCTTTTGACTTATTTCACACTCAAACCATTATTTCAACCGCACCGCTTCGTTATAATTTTACTTATTATGCAACACTTTTCGCATTTCTCAGTATTATCTCAATATGTATTTATTTATAAAATTCTCTGGAAAAAAAATTATACATTCCCGGGATTATTTTTAAAATTAATTTAATTATAGTCGGTTTTAAAATAGAATTTCGTATGAATACATTTTCTATGCATTATCATACATTAGTTGGAAAAGGGATTTTGACGAATAATCTAATAATTTTGTTTATATCTTTTGTATTAAGGATTGAAAAAATTTAAATCCTTATACATGAGAATAGTGTGGTAAACTTTGATTAGCAAAAAAAAGGTTTCTTTGGCATGTTGGTGGTTTTCACAACTATTTCACAACTATTTCTTTGAGATTTCCTTGCTTTTAAATGTCATTACATTAGCTATGACTATTTAAATATTTTCTGAACTATCATTAGTTAGTTTCACAGACTTTTAGCCTTCATCAAATATGCTTTTATCGATCTAAATGAGAGATAAGTCGCAAAGCAAGCCCGACTGTCAGAAATGAAGCGATAATCAGTTGAATTCTTGAGGAAAATAGAATAAATACACCAAGAGCCCTTACTTTAATTTTTAATTTTTAATTTTGCTTATTTTTCTTTCTTTTTTTTTTTCCTTGTATTTGCTATAATCTGAATCGAAGATTTATTAACCGACAAGATTTAATCAGAAATGTAAAGAAACAAATCTGTGTATAAAAATAAAAAATGTACACGCTCATCGATTTGTGCAACTTGTATGAGGCACGCAACCGAAATTTTGCGGTAACGTGAACACGCAAGCAACAAGCAACAAAAAGAAGCAACTAAAACAATAGCAAAAACAAACAAAAGAAAACCAAAAGCAACTAAAAAGAAATTGAAAAAAAGGTACAACTTGGCGTATGCGTTTTGTTTATGCGTGCGTGCGTTACAATGTGTGCGTGTGTGCTTATGTTAATATGACCAAAGGGTTTGATTTTTTAGAATGGTCAAGTTTTGATTTCAGCACGAATGTTCTTAAGCACCGAACTCAATTTAAAACTTTAACCAAACACACACACACTCACTCACACATGCACATATGTATGTAATATTAACAGTAAATAGAACAACAACTCACCGTGATTCAGCAGACGGCTTGCAACCGGGTGCGCTCTTCCACAAACGTGCCAACATGCCCATATACAAGAAGCAAATCAATGTCAATGGTGCCACATATGACGATAAGAAAAATGAAACCTGCAAAGACATTTAGACAGTTAAGAGTATTAAAAAAAAGAAACAGCAACAATAATAACAATCAATCTTTTTATACAATCAATTTGTCTTTTATTGTATTAGTCTGAGTCATACAAACATTTATTAATATTGACACTCATAAGAACTCATTATCATCATCATCATCAACATCATCATTATTATATTCTTCCCATCATCTTCTTCTTGAGCAGCTGAGTTTATTTTTATATCTTTTGCTTACTGCTTGTGTCATTATCATTATTTTCAATAAATGTTTTATTAATTATGTTTGAATTAATGAAAAAAAATCTATAAATAAATAAACAAACAAATAAGTGAAGTTCAGCGTGTTCGACTTAAAAATACGCCGTATCTTTGATTATAGAAAATTCAAGATCGATTTTCATTCGTTCATATCTCAAAAGTTAATAATATAATTACAGAGAAATAATATTATACAAATAGTTCGAATTTCGCTGAAAATTTTAATTTTAATTAAATTTCTCATTTATAAACTTTCATGCTTGAGTGAGATAGGTGAAAGGATATCCCAAATTCTGGTTATCAAGATCGGTTTTAGGATATATTAATGTATACTCAGAAGGTCGAACATATCTTCAATGAAGGCATTGTCTAAGACTAATATGCTCTTATTCTGTAAGGTACAAAAAAAAAAAAAAAACAATAAGTAGAAAAAAAGCAATAAAACAAACATAAACAAAAAAAAAAAAAGAAAATCCAATCACAATTATTGCTGGCAAAGATGAAGCATAAATTTGTTAATAGATTAATTACTTCAATATGAGCATTTGTTTGCCATTTGCCATTTGGGATGATGATACAATTAAGTCGCATTTATGCCAACAGCAGCGGCACCAGCAACAACAGCAACAACAACGACAACATTAACAAAAAAATAAGAAACAAAAAACATTTGCGAGTCCGTCATCATGACTTGACTGTGCCAAGTGTGCAAATCGCTGCCCCACCGTCAGCCTTGGTTTGCCTATCCAAGCCAACAGTGACAGCAGAGAAATTCAATTCATTCTGGCACTCAAACAAAGTAGAAAATAAAACTGATGAATAGAATTAATTTATCTTTGCCACTATTTTTGTGCGCTTTCGCATTCACACTCATACAACAAACCAAAAAAAAAAAAAAAAACAAAGAAATATACACACAAATTGCACTCACATAGATACACACACATACACTAATAAGCACACTTTTCCGATCTTTATCTCTCTTTCCTTCTATCTATCGCTTAGCAACAATAACAACAAGGACTACTACTACTTTTGATCCTTATTGTCCTGCTGTGGGTAACTGTTTCCAGTATGGCTTATTTGCCATGACAATTTTTTACCATTTTTCATTTTCTCGCTTGCCTTCTTTTGGGCGCTTTGCTCATTGTTCTGTCGCTGCCGCCAACGACTTCGACTTCGACGTCGTCGCTTTGTGGATTAGTTGTAAATTGTTAAAATAGATAAGAATCGCAAAAGAGACGTAAGAAAAAAAACAAAAAACGCTACAACATTGTTACAGTTGAAGCGTTGCGAGCAGCAAATTGAATCAAGCTGCCAGCTATATCAAGAAGACGAAAAAGAAAAAAAAAAAAAAACTGTATACAACAACAAACGTTGCAAAATAGAAAAACCTCAATTGAAATACGACTTTCTCGTTACTTTAAGCCACTGTTTTTTAAATATATATATATATATATTTTTTTTGAGGTTTTTTGGTCCACGGACCACTCCATTATTGCAATGATCCGTAAACGACCCTGGCTTGGGTCAGCGCGAAACAGCGGGAGGCGCCTGTGGGACAGCGCATAGACTGAAGAGTATCAATGTCTAATTCAAAAACAACAACTGTTAAACAAATGACAAAGAAAAAGACAAAAACTTACAAAGTTGATAATAAGTAACAAATTTAAAATAAATAAAGAGCCAAAGTTGGCAATACAATTGCGCGAGGGTCGTTTCAAAGGTTTTGCTCAACTGTTTGTGTGATTTTGAAAAGCTTTGTTGGTTTCGAAAGAAAAATATTATTATTAAAATAGTATAAATATTGTGGCTTTCAAATAAAACGCACATTTTTCAAATTGAAAAGTGCAATAGTGTAATAGGTAGGGAGTAAAACACTATTTTTGCCCCACCCCCGCATTTCTATTTAAATAGTGGTCTTCTAAAATTTGTTGAATTTCCTTAGTTATAGAAAGTACGATCCTGAAATTTCGTATGCACGCTCAATAAATATACCTCTTTAACATTGCATACCACAAATACCCCTTCCCCACATTGTTGCCCCTCAAGGACAACGAAAGTAAATTTTTCACAAATTCAATATTTTTTGACTGATTTTCTTGAATTTTTGGACAATATATTTATTATAAATGGGCAATGCCAAATATACAGTAATTTTTTGTTGTTTTAGATTTCGGGTCAATCGTGTGTGAAGGTTATACTCTATAAAGTGTACATGACTATACAACATATACTAGTTTTTTTTTTGTTCTATTTTTTTACTAAAATATCAGAAAAAAATATCTTTTTTTGTTTTTAATAAATACGTTGAAGTTAGCATATTTAGCGTTATTCTCTTCTTCGCTGTGCAACTCTGGGTAATTTTTTTTCTCTGATTGCATAATCAATCAAACATCAAAAGATCACAACATTTGCGGTTTGTAAGCAATTGTTTTGCACAAAACACGTTTTTATTTTGATTTATTTTTGACAGATACTTGCACAAGGCTCTTAGCACAGAATGCTTTGCTCACCTGCCGCCCGCAGGTCGAGCAACGTGTACAAGTCAATCGGCTGTGACGATATTGGATTATAAATACGTGAACGCGAATGTTAAATGAAATGAAACGGAAAAGAAAGAAGACTTAAAAAAAAAATAAAAAATTAAATACAAAAAAAAAAAAAAAAATCATTGTAAATCGAAGGATTGTTAATAAAACGAGCGAACGATTGCAATTGGCGGTAAGAAGGTCCTTGTTGTTGCTTGTTGTTGATCGTTGTTGTTGTTATTGTTATTGGTGATGGCATTGCCTGTCAGCATTGGTATTGAACGCATTTATTCCTTTCCTGGCGTATTCTGTACATTGATTCATTACTACAGCGTGCAAAATGCCTGACAGCACCGGAATCGGAATCACTTTGCTTGGCTTACGCTTCGCTGCAAATGCCAATGAACATCGCGTGCGTGTGTGTGTGTGTGTGTGTGTGTGTGTGTGTATGAGGCTGCGGCGCACAGCTTGGTGGAATATCGAATGCGAACAACAACAACAATAATAATAGCAAGCAAAGTAACATTATCGGTGACATAATCCGCCATGACACTTCGAGTGCTCGACAACGATGAGTTTGCCTTCCATTTGAGTAAACTGCTGCCACTTCTGCCGCCATCGTCGCCACTGCCAGCGTCACTGCTACAGTTGATGCCCAGCAGCATGCTTGTAAAATGAAGCAACAAAGCGAACGAAAAACAACTCAGAAAAAAAAAACAATAAGTACTTTCTATAAATGCAAGCAAATATTAACAGCAACAGTAACAACAACAACAATAACGTGTTAAGAATGAGCGTGGGTAATACGTAAAGCAGCAAATGAAAATGTAGAGGAAGTAGAAGAAACACCAACGTCAAGAGCATGAGCCTGAGCAGCAAGGTTGAAATTAAAGAAGAAGCGGTAGAAGCCACAGCATATTTAAAAGAAATAATATTCGAAATGTTAAGGAAATTATTCTCACGGCGTCATGAGGCACCTTCTCACACAAACAATAATAAATACATGCGTGTGTGTCTGTTTCAGTATTTGTTTCACTGATTGTTCGGTATTTATGTACATCAATCTATACAGCTGTTCATAGCTTAAATGAACCACTATTTCTATATCGAACTTTAAGTGAATATAAATTTTTAATGCAGAGAAAAATCGACAAACTATAAAATTTATCCAAATTTTAAAAACTGTATAATTTTTTTGGTCTTTAGTGTTGAAATTTAATATTATATTAATAGTATATTCAAGTAAATTTAAAAATCGCAATCTGTCGGTGGGACTTCGAAGCTCTATAAGTTGAACCCAACCATTTTCGATCAAAAAATTAGAAAGCAAGTATGTATTGAACCGATTTAGGTTGGTGAACCAATTGCAAGTCGGTATTGAAACGATTTAGTTTTTTATAATAGACGGTTAATATATAATTAAATCTCAAAATTCTTCCTTTTAACTTTGTTGATATCTTCTTTTCCTTCTGAAGTTACATGCAAGTAAAGTTGAAAATAGGTTGTGATTCTTTTGAGCTATGAATGACTGTATATATGCGCGTGTATGTGTGTGTATGCGCGTGTATTAAATAATAAATGATTTGCCAGTGAGGCGTATTAAAAATTTTTGGTTTTTTTTTTTAATTTTTTGCTTCCTTTTTATATTTATATATTTGTTTGTATTGTATGTAAAACACTCTGTCCCCTTTGTCACGTCACTGTTTGCGCTCATTGCGGATTATTGTGCACACTTCGATTGTTTTGCGGCTTATTACGCTTAAATAATGTTTATATTGCTTATAAATGAATAATACGTATACGCCAAGTATATATTTTTGTTATAATTTGTTTTTTTCACGAATTTAAATACTTTAAATGAGAATTGCAAATATGTTTTGATCTTAAAAAAAGCTTTTAATTATGTTTTTTTTTTTTTGTTAAAAATTAATGACAAAGTGTTCACATAACGTTAAATATGAAATATTTCATATGGAAGTAGCAAATTGAAAAGCTTTGACTCTGCATAATAATTGTTGCCACTGTTATGGCACACAACAACAAACAATTAAAGTTGATATTTTTGATAAAGTAACTGTTTGAAGACCGCAAGACAACACGGTCACCACAAACCGCATGCCAAACGCCACAAGGTTGCTGCCGAGCATAACCGCAGCATTGTTGCCTGCAAGTTGGTGTTGCTACTGTTGCTGCTGCTGGCAATAGACTCGGATGGCAGATTGTTAAAGTTATTAACTTATTTTCTATGTAGTATTGAAAATGGCAATAGCATGTGAAACGAACCGAAAGTAGCAAAGAGAATGGCATGTGTTTGAGTGAAAATAAAGTAAGTAAGTGTGTGTGTGTGTGTGTGTACGACAACAAAATAAATGATTGACTGTGTGACTTGGATGTCAGTGGGCAGTGAGACAGTCAAAGAGAATAAAGATTCATTTGCGCGTTCTCAGAATGAAATGTTTTGAAGCTTCAAACAGTTTTATGACAAATCCCAGGCGCAATTTCAGCAATGACGACTTTTTTTTTGCCATGCCGCTTCGTTGACTCTTTGCATAGCGCTTTATGACAATTCCCGTACCAACAAAAACAGCAAGAAAAAAAAAGCGCAAAAGACTATGTCAAAGTCCATGCCGCTTGCTAAATGCTCATCATCTTTGTGACCGTTTTTCAGAAAGTTGTTTATATGTATGTGCGTGTGTGTGTGTGTGTGTGACACATTATTGGCCTACTTTTGTTTATTACTTTTCAAATTCTGTGTTTTTTTTTTTTCTTTTTTTTGTTTTTCATTTTCTTTCGCTTGTTTTGTTTGTTTTTATGGCGAACTCTATAAACATTTTGTTGGCTGTGTCGTCAAATTTTCGTGCTTCTTCTTCATGCTATATTAAACGTTTCAATGTGCGCCTAAAAGTAGACTTCTACTTGTTATGCTGATACATGTATGCGCTTGTGTGCGTGCGTGTGTCTGTGTGTTTTTGTTGCACATGTCAAATTTTGTTATTGCCATTTAGACTAATTTTTTGTTGTTGTGTTGTTGTTGTTGTTTATGTGTGTTGTTTGCTACGTTTTCTGTTGCGGCGCCATTTGCCAGAAATGGCAAAAATTTATTTACGAGTACGCGTCAAGTTTCGTTGCTTGGCCCCGTTTGTGTTGTAAAGCAGAAAAAAAAAGAAAAATTGAAAAAAAAAACATAAATAAATAAATAATAATTTCTGTTTTTTTGTTTTTTTATTTTATGACAAGCTTAAAATTAATGAATTTCGAAGCCGATAAAAGAAGCGGGAACTCTTAGTTGCCCACCGATAAGTGGCCTGGCTTCATTGCGAACTTTTCATTTCGTTTCATTTCGTTTACAGTTTTATGTCTTTAAAAACACAAACAAAAACAAATGCCATGCAAAAAAAAATAAACTTTATAGACACATCGCTTCTTCTCTTTCGCTGTCGCTTGCTCGTTGCATAATCACAATGAGCAGCAAAGTGGAAATATCAATTTTAGACACAATAAATTTTTATGCACACAAAGCAAAAGTACAATAAAATACACAAAAACAATAACAAATATATACATACAAATACAAACAAGAAGCAGCAGAAACAAATGACAAAATATAATAAACAATGACAATGAACCTGATGACAATGAAGATGAGCCTCCTGTCTCCTTTCTATTTAAAGTTCTCTTTAATGTTCTCGAACATTTACGTATTTATTGACAACAATTTCAAAATACGTGGCTTGATTGTCTTGTTATTATTATTGTTGTTATTGTTGCTGGTGATCATGATGTTGCTGTTGTTGTTATTGTTCTTGTTGATAATGATGATGTTCGTAAACGAAAGTGTTGCGTTACCGGAAATGAGCGTTGAACTTTTTTGCGGGAGTTGGTAAATTTCGCCAATATAGAAATATGCGAATGTGAGAAAGTGATGGACTTATAGCATATACATGTGCTTACATATGTATATAGTATACATATATAAAGATAAATGAACAATCAAAATGCTTGATGTAGGCTAAGAAAGTTTTGGCAACTTTGTTTTTTTTTTTTTGTTTTTTTATTTTCTATTAAGCGACGCAGAGGCAAAGGCAAAACTTTTAACCAATTTCTCTGTGGCATTGTTGGTCGCACTTATGTTGAAGAAGAAGAAATTATAGTTGTAGAAGAAGAAGAAGCGGCAGATTAATGCAGCTGAGGCAATGTTTGCATTTGTTGTTGTTGTTGTTACTGTTGCTGGTTGTGGTATTGCTCGTACAGTATGACAATGATGGTGACGTAGATTATGTGGTCTGCGGTTTGTGGTTTCATTTCCGCCGCATTAAGTAACACAAGTTGATTGAAAAGACAACAACGAAAATAACAAAAAATAAAAAAAAACAACAGCAAACACAGTAAAACCTCGCAAAAGTTAAACGAAATTGTTTAAGAGATTATAAAGAATGGTGAAAAATTAACTTTTCGAATAATTTTTAAAAGATATATATTTTTTTAATTTTCTGTGTAAAATTTTTAAGCTTTTTGTTTTAATATTTAATTTATATTTTTAATGTATTTTCATTAATTTAGTCAGTCATATCATTGGCCCTCTATCGGTGCAAAAGTATAACTGAATAATTAATAAAATGAAAATATATATATATATACGATATATGTATGTTTTTGTACTTCGTTATGAAAAGTAAACTTCTGATTAATTTTTTAAAGCCTTGTGTGTGTTAACTTTTACATTATTAACTTTTTCCGGGAATTAAATTTTGTCACGCTTTACTGTATATTGGTTTTCTCATTTATTTGTCAAAACAATATCGAAAATTGAGCATAAATTGCATTATTAGATGATGCTCATAGCGTTTGTGCACAATGTGAAATTAATTGAATTGGATAAGTAATTTAAACACGCACACACATATATGTATGTTGCATGTCACAGGATATAGCGAATGGCGTAATAACAAAATGCATTGCTCAGTTAAACGATATGACGCGATTTGGCAGCAATTATGATTTATATCATGTGATAATCATTATGATAGTGATAATGATCAGAAGACGACAAAAACAATAATAATAAAGCAAGAATTTTCTTGTACACAAGACATGAGTGCACGAGTACAACAACTACAACAACAACAATGCAGAGTTTTTATCATGAAATTGTTTTAAGTTTTTATTTTTATTTTCTGTTAATTTTTTTGTCTTTTTGTTTTGTAGTTTCATGGGAGAGCGCCTTGTGTCTGTCTACGCTTTCGTCATGCGTTTAATATGCGCTCAATTTCCCTTGCGTCAATTCGTAACTGGCACACTTGCCAACATTACACAACTGCACTAGATGACAATGACAGTGCGATGTGCAAAAAAAAAAAAAAAAATACAAGGAGCATGTAAGCCTGAGAGAGAGAGAGATGAAGACTGAGTGAGGTAGGAAGATTGAAGATGAGAAGACGCGTATTGCAAGCAATGAGAAGAATCAAGTCAAGTCGAATAGAGTTGAGTAGCATTCTTTGTAGCGTAAAATTGCGCTGCTCTGCTCAGCTCTGCTCTGCTTTGCTCTGTTCAGCACAATGGCATTGTCATTGCCATATTGTATTTTGTACACACATTCACATACACACACACACACACACACACATGCATGCACATATAAATGCATATTTGTATGCTTGTGTGCGTTGTTATGCATTGCCTTTATTGTTGTCATCAAACAGATCTAATTGTGCTTGTGCTTGTGTTCATTTGCTTGTATTGAAGTTCCTTTGCATTTGTCACATGACATATCAGACTGCCATTAACACACACACACATACACGCACACATCTTGTCATAACAAACAATGCTTCCGTATTTCTTTCCGTACCATTCACACCCATTTACTGCCGTGCGCTCTCCCTTTTCACTAACGTTCTTTACGGTAAGTGTTAAGTAGTAATAAATTGCAAGCTTCTGCAAGATACGACTTTATGATAACAATAATAAACGCATAGTAAAAATATTTACGCTGCTTTATGTTTATGTTGGAATTGTTGTTATTAGCATTATTTGTCGTCCTTGTTTGTTCCACGCTTGCTGGCAATGAAGAGCCGCTCTAAATGCAGGCAGGTATATATTTGATATTATGTACTTATGTATGTCATATAATACATTATTTTAGGCATGCTCTCATTATAATTATTGTTACAATAAGCGTATCATAGACTGTTACTCTTAGTAAGTATATCTTTTAGTTATTTTGCTTTGCTGTCTTGGCATTAAATTCGTTAAATACGTGCACGATATACATATGTATGTATGCGTTTCTTCAAGGCTTCTTTACGTTTGACATTTCTAAGCGCGCACTCAAGTTAATCAAATTCCTTGTATTCGTATTTCAACACACAAAGTCAATTAGATTGCGTTGCATAGCTGCAATTTGCTTCAAACGCTTATGAATTTCGTCAACTAGCAAACGATTAACAACACTTCGGGCTAAAAATTTCACTACTTACTTACTTATTTACGCACAAAAGCGCACAGCGCAAAAATCAAGTAAGCCACTTGACAAAAGTGCTACTTAAATAATAAGTACATATAGCATAGCAAAGCATCAGGCGGGAATGTGCATTAGCGTGTATAAGCGTGAACGAGATGGAACGTATTACACGCACGCTGAAGCATTAATAATAACTTTGTTGCTGAAGCATGCAAACGGTGATGTGACAACAAAAGAAAAAAAAAAAACAACAAAAAAAAAAAAAAAAATAGGTAGGGAAGGGTGTGTTGGGGTGGCGGAAAAAGAGCGCTTAGCTGCTTATTAAGAACACACACAAACACACACACACACACACACACATAAATATGATTGCAAGCGAGTGATATATGTACTTAAGCAGGCTTACTGAAGCAATCAAATGCACTCAAGCATTCAGTCATTCATTCATCCATCAAAAATGATACGAAATAAACTACACTGAAGGACGGAAGGCACCGATACAGCAACAGCAACAACAGCAGCAGCAGCTTGTAAGCAAGAAAATAAGCAGACGACAGACATAAAGCAACGCGACATAATACAACAGCAAAGTACAAGACAGGATAGGATAGGACAGAACGGAACAGGACGAGATCGAACGGAAGCACGTGGCATGCTTGATGCTCATGGCCAGTTGTATATATACATGTGTTTATCAAATGTATATACTTATACTTATAGATACATATATGTAACGTTAGACTCACCTGAAAGCCAACCAAACTCCAGATATCCTCTTCGGTCGAAAAGACGCAAGCGGTGCCAGCGCGTCCACGGTATTGATAAATGCGCACCGAGTGTGCCAAAGCAACGGGAATGGCCGTGGTGACAATCAGTATCCAGGCAAGCATAATGGCCCTGAATGCACACAAAAAGGCCAAGCAATACAAACAAACATACAATATACTTATTAGTAATTTTATATAAAGAAATTCCAATTTCACTTCAATTGCTATGAAAGCAATGCAAAGTATAACATCAAAGCATCTGCTAATGACTTAAGAGTCCTTTTTATTTTTCTACCGATAACGTTTGTTTTTGTTTTTGTTTTTTTTTGCTTTTGCTTTTATGATTCAGTTCATTTTTTTAATATTTTTTTTTTTTTTTTTTGTCGCTTTGGCATAAACATTTTCTGATTAATTTTGCAGCAATTTGTGCACTCAAACGAGTGCAAGCGTTTCGCATTGCTGCCATTACCTTACCCGCTCACGCTATTATAACTATCTCCAACCCAACCCAACCCACTCTACTCTTACACTACCACTAACACACTTTTCACTGTAATAAATTACTTTATGCGGTTATTACTCACAGGCTAGCATTGCGTTCAGTGCGCAAGGACATGCTTGTTACGGGATGTACAACGGCAAGGAAACGATCAAAGGACATCAATACAAGCGTATAAACACTGAAAATATAAAATATAAAAAAAAATATATATATATATTTGTAATTTTCAATTGCAATTCTCATTAAGAGATTGATTCATTTCATTTGATTTCGTTAACTTACCTGCAATGACAAGTTACGACAATCATGTACTGCACAAATTTACACCAAAGATTGCCGAATGGCCACTCTGGCAGCACATAATCCGTTGCGGTGAAGGGCACACAAAAGATGACAAACAATATATCGGACACGGCTAAATTGATAATGAGTAAATTTGTTGTTGAGCGCATTTGTTGATTAACGACGACCACTGTAAAAGCGAGACAGAACAACAGAGAAAGAGAGAGAGAAATGAAGAAAATGAGTTACATAATGAAGAAGTGCGAAAAGTTTTAATAAAAATGTTTTTAATATGAAATATTTTCAATATTTTTGATGATTGATTGATCAATGGCTCTTTTCTAAAACGACATAACTTTACGGAGAGATATATCATTTTAGAATGGCGAAGATATTTTGATTTAAGCCAGCGGATAAAATCTTCAGACATATTTTGGGGAACTTAAACAAAGAAAATAATCGAAAAGTGTTCCGAAACGGTTCGAAAACGAAACATTTGTCGCTTAGTTTCTGGCAGTAACAGATTCATTTATCGTAAATACATCATTAATAGATCATTCGAGCGTTTTCGATTACGTTTACAAACATATTGCGGAACTATATTTATCGCCTGAAATTTCTCTGTTTTCTGTCATTTTTCGGAACGTTTGCTTATGCTCATTTTTTCTCCATTGGAATACTGAAGAGCTCAGTATGTTGCAATTTTTTGTATACCTTTTTTTCTTTACATAAATCGTGACAAGCTTAACACTTTCAAGCCAAACTAAAACCTTTCTGAGATTTTCTCCTTTTTTTTTTTGTACGTTTGCTAAAATTAATATGTGTGTGTGTGTGTGTTTATGTGTGTACGTGGCTTTAACGTCAGTGAGCACATTTTGTTGTAATTATGCAGGACAACAAACAAGCAGAAGCGGCGTGCGTTAACATGACTTGACTGACTTAGCAGGTGTTGTCAAAATGGGCTGAGAGTAAATTTATTTAAAACAAAAACAAAAACAACAACATCAACTCACAGCTGCGGGCACGTAAAGTCAGAAAACAGTTTTATAATTTCTCTGCCACCCGCAGGGAGTGAGGGAGGTATGGTGCACAAGAAAAGGTGCCAAAAGAAAGAAAAAAAAAACAACATCGGCACAGAAAAACAAATGTTACTGTGTATATCTTCATGTCGTAGTTATCGTTATTGTTGTTGTTGTTGTTGTTGCTGTTATTGCTGTTGCCTTAGCCAGCTTCAGTTTGTTGCCGTGCACCGTGCACGTCTCAGGCAATCATTAAATGTCAGCTTATTACCATGGACCAACGCGCAGTCATGCCGGAAGTATATTTCCGGTTGAGCTGCGACAACAAGAAAATTTCAAAATGAAAATTACAAACAAAAAAAAAAAAAAAACAAAATCAAATCAAAAGCAACAAAAGAAAACCAAACAAAAAAATAAAATATTTTATCAAAAATAAAACCAAAAGTTGAAAGATATTTAAGGCTTAGACGACACATGTATACTCTTCCATAGCACGTAGAAAGTTATACGAATCAGTATTAATTATGTGTTCGAAAGCTTGGGGGCGCAGTCACGCCCATTTTTTGTTTTCTATAAGACACGAACACGATCTCATTTGTCTTTAGTAAGCACCTCTATATTCTGCCAACTCTATTAAGCACTGTAAATTGAAACATTCTATAAAATGACATGTAAAGGGGACGTCCATAAATTATGTGAGATTTTTTTTTTATAAAAATTTTAGATTTACTGAGATTTTGATTTTCCTTAAAATTTTGAAATTGTTAATTAATGAACTAAAAAGTTCACATGAGATGTCCAATGAATCCCCTTAACCTATGTGAGATTTTGTTGAACCCCCTTCTCTAATTTTACATCACGTAATTTATGGACGTCCCCAAATAGGATAGGAAGATTTTTGGTCTTCTAATTTACAGACGGACATCAACTCATATCATCAATTAAATAAAAAATTTATACTGCCACCTTATAGTATCGTCATTGTTGTTTTTTGTGCGTTGCGAACTGTTTGGCAAAGCGAATATGCTCTGTTATTTTGTTGCAGAAATGTTAAAATGTTCACTGCTGAAAGGCAACGAAGCCAAAGCAAAGGTGTAAACAAATTCCTGGTTTCATTTAAGTCGAAATACACAACTAGAAATGCACGCTTGACGTGCGTGAGTTCTTGGAAAGTCGTGAAAGCTAAAAAACATTAATGTCTACTTTTCCCTATAAATCACGAAGCCAAAAATTCGTGAAACATTTGCTTTGGAATATGCGAGAACGTGTCAATATTCAATATTGAACATGCGCACATCTCTATACGCAATAAAATAGAAATTATAGAATAGACGGGAAGCACATGTAATGACTAAGGTAAACACACAGACACACACACACACACACATGCACATATTCACACACAGCAAATGTACAGAAAATGAAAAATAAATAATCAAAAATTATAAAAGAAGAACAAACAATTCATAAACAGAAAAAAAAAAAATAAATGATTTGTAAGTTTAAAAAACAAGCACTATGCCACGCCCAACGCCCAAAGTCCAACGCCCAGCGCCTATTGGCATTGCTGCACACCTTGGCGCTGATTGAGCAACATGATGACGTCTTTTGTTTTCTAACAAAGCCTTCCTCCATCACTTTCTATTATTATTGCCGTTATTATTGTTATTATTTTTATTGCTGTTGTTGCTCTTGTTGTTGTTGTTGTTTGGCATATTCGTGCCTGCTGATTTTTGCCCTGTGTGACTTTTGGTTTTTCGTGTTGTTTTATGTTTTTCAAACATCCTGTGCTAAATACATATATATATAAGTATTTCACAATATTTCTAAGCATCTGTAAAGGAAATTGATTTGTAGCAACAATAAAAACAACAACAACAACAACGACGACAACAACAACATAATAATAATAATAAAACGAAATGAAAAAGTCAAAAAGCAGACATCCTATGTTGTTGTCAATAACAACAACAACAAAATGTTTTAGCTCTGTCTCGTTCGGTCGCTTGCACAACACCAACAATACCAACAGCAACAACAACTTCATTATTAGTCAAGTCAAACAAGTCAAGTCAATTGAATTGAAGCCTGGCCAAAATGCAAACGCATTCATTTTTCTGCTTGTCTATTTGTCGCCATTGAGACATTTTCCGTTTCCGTCTCTCTCTCACTCACTCTCACTTTCACCCTTACCCACACCCTGTCATATGCTTTGCAAATATATTTTTCTTCAATTTTCGACGTTTTTTTTCCGATCATTTGGCATTTTGCCACACTTTTTCTTTGGCCTTGCTTGACTTTGGCTTTGGCTTTGCCTTTGCCTTGGTTGTCGTTGTCGATGTTGATGTTGTTCGTTTTCTTAGTATCATTATTATTGCTTTGGATTTTTGAGTTTTGCCAAGCGTATGGAAAACGTTTTGTTAGCAACGACAGCTGTTGAACGACTTTCATGCCTCTTACTCATTACCCACAACTCACTATCATTGCACACATTTTTGAAACTCATCTGTGGCAGTTTCAGTTACAAAATATATTTATTTCTTTTGGTTTGCTGTGAGTTATGAGAACAATACAAAAATTGGTTGGCTAATTGCGACTGAATGCCATTTTTCTTTTAAGCTATGTGAGTGTGTGTGTGTGTGTGTGCAAAAATGATGAATGAACATTGGTTAGACAGAGGACGTACACACACACATATATATAAGTGATGGCATAAAAGAAAAAGAATATGTAAAAATTTTGCTAAAGAAGTAAACTTATATTTTTCAAGAATGAAGAGAAAAAGGGCAAAAAAAATATATATGTATATGTGAGAGTGCACAAAAAGCCTCAACCTCACAGCAACTTAGTGTCAGTCAATGGTGTAGTAAGTGGGCGGCGTCGTTTAAGTAGAGAATGAACACAAACAATGCCGAAATGGTGTAACAATGCGCACGAACAATGCAAATAAAATGCTGGAATCTGGTCTGGTTTGATCGGGTCGGGTCGGGTCGGTTCTGGCATCGTTGGCTGTGCTATGTAATTGGTAGGAACGACTACAACTAGAATTACACACTCACACACACACTTAGAAAGAGAGGTACGTGCACTTATGGCAATTATAATATATACATATGTATATATATGTATATAAGTATATGTACATGTTGCATAAGCATATGCTTGTGATACACGAAGCAAAAAAACAACAAACAAATAAAAAAAAAAAAATTAATAGAAAAAATTTCATTTTCTGTTTAATATTTTTTTTATTTATTTTCGTTTGTTTGCTTAAAGAAAAAAAAAATTGGCAAATAATATTTTATACATAAAAAAAGCTATTATTTTATGAAAGAAAAGAATTTCGCTCAGTGTATTTTGTGTAGGTGTATGTGCGTGTGTGTCCGTCTGAACAGCTTGCTTTTGAATGAATAACACAATGACGTTGAGTATGACGAGGCGACAGGAACGACGAAGACGACATGGAATTTAGCTGCGAAGTCCTTAGACAACAATGGCAACTTGGCCATCTTGGTTCATTTTTTTCGTTTTTCTTTCTGTTTTTCTTGTTGTTGTTGTTTTCTTTGTGCTTCAAGCTACAGCAAAGCGAGACATGCAAGTTAACAATAAAACAAAACAACGACGATAAAAGGAATACTTTTCGGCCTTGTCGAAACTTAAATACACTTGTCATTGTTCAAATGTATAAAATAATCTGATCAAATAGAATTAAATAAGCTTTCTAAGACAAATACTAACAGTAAATAAAGCCTTTTTCTAATCTAGCAACTCATCAGATTTCATTGAAATCACGGCCTAAGAAGTCACTAGCCGACAAAAGACAGATGATGGAACGAATGAGGGGCTATGACTATATGAGCTAGGCGTCTCGAGCAATGGAAGAATATTTAGACTTCATATATGTATTTGACAAATGCTTACATTTGTGTGTTGCAAGCTTCGTGCGAAAGTTGAAATACTCTCTCTCTTTAAAAAAAATGAAAAAGAAATTAAAAAAAAAATTGACAACAAGGACAGAAATAAATGCAATTTAGACTTGTGTTGTTGTTGTTGTTGGCGCTTTTACTTTCGACCAAGTTAAGCAGCTTGGCGGCGGCAACAGTTTAAAAAAAGAATTGTGCTAAGGTCAAAATGAGCAAAATGAGGAAAAAATTGAACAACAATGGAAAATTATATGCGCAGTTAAGGTAAATTGCTTTGACAATTTGTCAAAACGGCAAAAAAAATGAATGCACATATTTGCCTTGCCATATTCCTCGAATATTGATGGTTGTTGGAAAGCTGTTCCGAAAAGCAGATGCTTATGTTTGTGTGAGAACATTTCATCCACGTTCCGAGCTATACTCATGGGATGCACCACAATGATCACACTTGGTTGGCGGACAAAGTCAATGGGTAATTAGAAGTGAGCAGAAGCACGTAAAGATGAAGTTGACTGAAGAACCTAAAGAGCAACGGCACGAAGGAGAGCCAAATTTTAAAGAAAAACAACAATAAAAAAAGCTAAGAACGAAAAGAGTAAAGATTTCAGACGAGTTGAGTAGAAGTCGAAAGAAAATCAAATGAAAAAAAGAACAATGTGAAAATAATAATAATAAAAAAAAAATATACATAAAAAAGTAAAAATTGAAAAGAAGACTTTGTGTTGGTTGGCAGCATGTGTTGTTGTTGCTATTGCTTGATTTGCATAACGGTTACAAAATATACATTTTATTCAATTAAGTTATACGCACACGGACGAGAAAATAAATGTTTTTTGTTTTTTTTTTTTATGCCACCTATTACATGCGTTTCAAGTCGTCACACTTTACACCCAACTACAGTCGCCGCAACACGGAAGAGTGTACGCTAAATACGGAAAAAGTAGAAAAATAAAAAACAAGAAAGAAAAAAAAAAAAACGCGTCGAAGCGCGTAACAAGTTAAAAGCATTGTATGATTTTTATGGTAATTTCTTTAATGGGACACACCTCCACATTCTATGACCAGCCACTTCTTTCAGCACAAAAAAAAAAAAATGAATGAACCAGCGGAGTAACTAACTTACCAACACAAGCCCGCTGAGTGGCGATTGTTAAGCGACGAGAAGTGTAGCACAACAATCACAGGACAGAGCAAGCGAATGAAAAAAGCAACAAAACTTCCGTCCGCAATGGCCAAGCAAGTAACCAAATACAAAAAGCAAACAAAATACACAAACAGCAACAGGAACAGCAACAATAACAAATAACAACAACAAGAACAACAACAACAACAGTAGAGCAGAAATAAATACAAGTATTTGAAATGTATGCCGTTTGCAAGCCTGCTGCGGCCTCTTGTTGTTGTAGGTTACCAAAATAATAAAGTATAGCATAATTTATGGAGCAAGTGAGTCCTTTCGCTTCGGCTTTAGGCGCGACGCAATGCGCATCGGCTATAGTTGTTGTTGTTTTTACGTACTCGGAGGCTGCTGGCGGAAAGGAATACGCTTCTGTTTTTCAAAAGAAAAAGCGGCCAAGCTGAAAAAAAGTTGTTATTTAATACGGTCCTCACACACACACACACACACACACACAAACCTACATGCACATACACATACGCACACATATACAAATATCGCGTGTAAAACAGCTTCAAGAAGACAAAGAGCTGGTATATGAGTGGTAGGTAAACCGACAGAGGGCGTAGTGAGTACGAGTGTGAGAGAGAGGCAAACAATGAAACAAACGAACAAACAAACAAATAATCAAGCACACGACCTTTGTCCGCCACCTTCGTCACCTCCGCCATCATGATCCTTTGGCCATGCTTGGTCGCTCTTCACAACGCCTCCATGCCACGTTAAGCTTCGCCTACATGTTCTGTGTCGTCGTTGTTAGGTACTGAGCGTTCCTCTCAATAAAAAACAGCAGCAACAACAAAAGAAGATGAAAAGCGAACCGAAATTTCAAGTTGAAAGCAAAGCTAAGAAAAGGAAAGCAAAGCAAAGCAAAGCCCTCACATATACTCATATACAAGGCAAGCAAATGGACGGGTGGGTAAGCAAATAAATTTCTTTTATAGGACTTTAATGTTGGTTTAATACCCTACATTAAGCGTGATATTGATGTCATTGAAGCTCGCACACTTGATGGAATATAACACGAACAAAGAGACACGCACACACACACACAGACGTACATCTACGTATACGTAATAATTTTAGTTAACGCGATTTAATGATTTGCCAGCAATTTTCTTTTTTTTTTCTGTCGTTTTTTGTTGTTGTTCCTTTTGTTATAAGATTTATGATACGGATTTATGACTGAAAATGATATTTGTACTTAAAGTAAAAGCGACAGCTGAAGTGACAGCTGCTAATATGCGTGTAATGAACAAGGCGTGGCTAAGCGGCAAATGGCAAATGCCAAATTGCAAAAGTTTTTGCCACATTTCATAATTATTTTACGATTATTAAATTCCTGCATGCGAATTTTACGCATTTTAATGTATTTTATTTGTTAATCATTGAGTCAAAATTAAGCGCTTATCATTTATTTATGTAAATAGACACAAAACTAAAACAACAACATATCGGATAAACGTCGTTTAAGCACACCACACGTAAATGCAGGCAGTTTAATTAAAAAAACCATAAATTTAAACATGCCAACATGCGTAATGTTTTCCGGTTCGAAACAATGCAAAATGTCAATTATGCTCGACGTGCTCATGCTATACAACAGCGAGGGTCATTTGTGAAGTTTCTTTAACGTGGCAGCAATAAACAGCTCACTTAAATGCCAAAATGCAAGAGAGAGAGAGAGAATGAAAGCGTCATATTCATATGCGTACTCTAAAAACGACCCTCGTTGAACGCACTGCTCTGTGTAACAGGTATTATATGCAAATAATATAAATAAATTTATAAGAAAATTGTAGTTATTTCCGTTGTTGTCCTATTTTAGTATGCATTCATTTGTATCTTGATCCTGGCCACTTCCTGTTGTTACTTCACTATTAAATTTAACCGTACGACTCAAAAATTGTATTCTTTTCGGTTTTGTAGTGTAGTGTAGTGTGGCGTCGACAATGCTTCATGAATTTCCTGCTTAAATATAACAGACGACAAATAGACAATTTCAACGGACGAATGGACAGATGTACGGACAATAAGACAAGACGACATACGCATAAAGACAACAACAGGAGCAATAAAAGCCGCAGGCCGTCATATTTTACAACAGATAACAAACAATAAAAAAAAAAAATTATATAAATATATGTACATACATATATAAATATACACATATAACCACACACACATAAACACAGAACAGGAAGAAAAAAAAAAACAACAACGACATGGATAAAACATGCACGTTTACAAACACAAAAAGTCCACAAGAACAACAACTTCACAATACACACAGGTCGCATATATCTGACCAAATAATACCCTGCACTCATGCATTGAATCGATTAATATACAATGAATATTTTATGAACACTTTCAGTGTTCTTTCGTCTCGTTCAAGTACGGAAGAACTTTATAAAACCTTACAGACAGAGAGAGGGAATATAATTTTTATGACTTCTTGAGACTTTTGATATTCTAAATCTGTTTTCATCACAGCTAAGACCTTTTTTATGACGATTTTAAGAAAATGTTGCCAAAGCTTCGAAGAAAAGAAAACAGTTTCGAATCATAAAAAAAAACCAATGTTGAAACATTTATTGATTCTCAAAAATGCTGATTAAAATTTTAAAATGAACTTTTCATTTCATTATTCGCTCTTTAACTTAGCGCACCTTATCGCAACGCGTGCTTGCTGTAGGGTATTACAGCAAGCACACAATGATTACGTTTGTTGAAAATAAAATAAAATAAAACAAAAATGAAACGCACATTGTTTTTTGTCACATAAATTTGAAATCATTTTTTCATGTTTGCC
The DNA here is from genome assembly GCA_034638295.1 of Phortica okadai. NCBI lineage: Eukaryota > Metazoa > Arthropoda > Insecta > Diptera > Drosophilidae > Phortica > Phortica okadai. The sequence goes on along the minus strand of CM067848.1, from coordinate 51,638,902 downwards.
ATTAAAAATCCATAAACGAATGTCAATCAATCAATGAATCATAAAAATGGCTTAGCAAATCAAATAGTGGCATTTATATATTTGATTCTTTGATTTTTATTTTTTGCAATAAAAAGAAAAAGAAACAAAAATCGTTTTTTTTTCTTTTTCTTAAATATTTCAAATGAATTTCGTCCTAAATTCGATAGTTGGCAAATAGTCCAGACTATCGAAAAGGCCAACGACACAACGAGAACTGCTGGGAACATGTGTGTAAAGTTTTAATTGTTATTTGTTTTCCTATGTTGCAACTGTAAATTTGATATGTTTAAAGTAGAGAAATTCAATTGAGAAAGTAAATAACTTAAGTTGAATGATGCAATATCAATTGTAAGGATGTTGGGTGAAAATAAACTAAATCAAACTTAAGCTGACTTAAGCCAAGTTGAGTTAAGTGAAGTGAAGTGAAAATCAGTTTGTGTAATCGCTTATATTACTGCAGAATTGATGGATTTGAAATGAAGTCTCGGCTCTACAATTACTGCAGAATTGACGATTTGAAATGAAGTCTTGGTTCTACATACATATGCATACACAAACACACATACACTAACACTGACACATATAACTTCTAGCAGTAACAAATCTAACTACATCATCTACGAGCATATGTGAAAACAATGCTGAAATAAAACCATATGTTGACAAAAGCATATCATGAAAACATTTGCAAGAAAACTGAAATGGTTATGAGTGCTCGACTTTGCAATACCTTTTGCCATCAACTATTTCCGTAAGTTTTGAGACATGATTAAGTACATTTTTGGATTGAAATTAATTATATAAACTCTCAAATTCTATTTTATATTAGATTATTATACAAACTCTCATACTTACGACTCGTATAATACTTCAAATTCTGTTTTATATTAGACGTTAAATGGATGGAAAACTAATCGTTTCTTTGATCATATCACCTCTTAAGAAAAAAAAGGATCAAGATCTATGCATTCCTACAGACTCATTGAGGAACGGATATGATTTTAATGTTATATTTTTCAAGTCTAATAAGCCATGAATGTTTATATGTATATTCTTTGCAGGGAATACCATGCCTCCTTTAGTGCCTGCATAAAACTCATATACGTTTTTGCTATAAAATAGAGGGTGGAATCAAACAGGCGGATGCTTGTTAGCGCTTCATGGCATGCATATACAATATAAATTTTCGTCTAGTAAACACGTACACACGCAGAGACACACACATACACACACATTGAAATTTAGCATTGCATTGAAAAGTAAAACAATAAAATTTACATGGTCCATAAAAGAAGTATAAATATGACGAGTGTATATGTATGTACATATGTGTGTATTTACAAGTGCGTGTGTGTGTGTGTTTGAGTGTATGCCAATTGTGAAGGTGTTGGCCACTTGGGCATGCTTTTATCCGCGGGTGTCCTGTTTGCACACACTCATGCAAACATACGTGTAGGTGCGACAATGTGGGTTCATTGTGTATTTGCCGCTGTCACAGACTCAATTTCGGTTATAAATTTTATCACTATCAACGTTGGATAATAAATTTGTCTGCATGTAGATTTGTGTACATTTAGCAAATATACACACACACACACACATACATGCATATATACTGTAATTTCTGTTTGACTTGCCCATATGCTGTAACGCAATACCATATATATACATATATACATTTCTATAGCATACTTTGGTGCGTTTATTTTATGCCGCAACTCTATACGAATATTTTTTGTCGTTTTATTTTATTTTATTTATTATTTATTTATTTATGACTTTTTTTTGTGATATTTATTTTTATTTTTTTGTTCAGAATTTCAAGTGTTTTATCAAAAGAGCACTTGAAAGACTCTTCACTCTACGTATGTAGTTTTGTGAGTTGGTTGTTGGTCGTTGTGGTCTTGAACGTTTACTTGAAGAATTTCAAAATTCTATTCAAGTTAAAATTTATGTTTCAAATATCTTGTCAATGACATTCATGTGGTTATAATTTTGTTTCACACATACAGCAACGAACATCAAGTACAGGTGTGTGTGCATGTGTGCAATCCACACAAGATGACACAATTCAAAAAATAAAAAAAAATAAAAACCTAAGAAAAAAGTAATCCGGCTGAGCTTTATATACACATGTATGTATGACGATTTGAATGGAGGCATGTCAAGTAGTTGTGCCTTTATATAAGGTGGCAATTGAAATTCTTGTTGTGTGTATGTGTGTGGTTTTACCTTTCATAGGAAAAGGATTAATATGAGAATATACGATATATTCAATATAATTGTTGCCTTCAATTGTCACTCCACCTGTGATTTTGCCACAATACGAATTTTCTGTCTTTTTCCATTACCGAAAAATATTATAAAATAAAATCATGCGCTCAGTGCAGCATGCAACTTAGTAAGCAAAACTGAAGGCATTTCTATGAGTACAGAAGCATTCTGAAGCATACAAATGTACTTCCCACACACACACACACAGACACACACGCTAGTAAAGATGCTTATACGAATATGTTGATGTTGGCTTTGCTTGAGTTGTCATGTCTGCTTGTCGGCTTGTCTGCTTGTCTGCTCTATCGTTATTTAGCAAGAAAAATCTCAACTGTAAGCTCATTTCGCATGCAATTTGTAACCTTGATGCGAATACAAGACGCGACAATGCATACAAATGCACACCTACACATTTATATACATACATATTTACATATATGTGAAAATATATATATATATATGTATTTGTTGGGGAACAATGGCGCATCTGGTATAGAGAAAAAGCAGAATAAAAAAAAAAAAAAAAAATTAGAACGTCATGATCGTGGTAAAGGAAGAAGAATGAGGAAGGAAAGCATTGTCGAGAACAATATTAGCAACAGTGGCTGCTAAGTGTTCATGCATTTATAGCGATTCTCGTGTGTCTGTGTGTGTGTGTGTGTGTGTGTGTGTGTGTGGAAACGATGTAGTTGTAAATGTATATAGCTAATTGAGAGAAAAGTGGCCTTTGGCCAACAAGTAGAAGAAAAAAGAAATAAGAGCTACAAAAAAGAAAAGCAAAATATTATTAAGAACAATGCTTATATAAACGGAGAGCACACATACATATACATTAGGGTGTCCCTTATATGGTCGAACTGAGACGATTGTGTAACTTGCATGTTTTGAACGCAAGGTGGCACTTGTTCCAGTGCTCCAAAAAAAAAAAAAAAAAAAATCATCGGCGTGTTTTAGAATAGAATGAACAAATCTAGACCATATGTGTTAAAAAAAAACAATATTGCAAAATAAGGGACACCCATACACGTATAAATACATATACACACGTAGAGAAACACACACTAATAAGCTGCATGAATACCGTTAGTCTTATTCAATAAGACTTGATACTAAAAATAAAACACTCTCGAGGCTTTGCCACTCGACACAAATGCAACGAACATCAAACAACAAGCGACTCTCACCCTCACAAACACACACACACACTCACACACATACAAATACATGTAGTTTCAGCAGCAAACAAGACAGCAATGATTATATAAACTGATAGTTTCACTGGCATTGTCATTGTAACAATGACTTTGATTACAATTCACAAAATGGCGCGCCTTTCTTTTCTTTTCTTTTTTGCAAATTAGCAAAAGCAAATTCTATGATTAAAGCAAGCAAGCAAACAAGTAAATGAAAATTGAAATAAAACAAATGAATTGACAAGAAGATAAAACAAGCGAAAAAAAAAGTGGGAAAGTAGAAGTTGTGTTTTTTTTGCTGTGAGTTATGAACGCCGCCTGAAATTTAAGCTAAGATAAACTTTCGCACTTGTTTATGCATGCGTTGCCAACTACATGTCTCATATGCAAATATATATGTGTGTGTGTGTGTGTGTCTGATTTGGCAACACAAACTATAAGCTCTGAGCACTTTCAACTCAAACAACGGAAAAACACCCATGCAGTTCATTGGCACAAGTGCACTTGCTCATACAAACATGCTTTAGATGCTTTCATCTCTCGCCGAGATACTTTCAACTGAATTAAACTAGACTACACTACACTACACTACACTACACTACACTGCACTATATAAGTTGACATAACACTACACTTCGTTGTCGGTTTTGCTGTTTATTTTTTGTTCAAACTCAACAAGTCAAAACTTCTTGCACGACAAAATTTTATTATAAAAAAAAAATAATAATAATAATATTTATAAAAATATAAGTAATAAGAAACAAAATCTTATATCTGCCTGTTTTCTATATAGGTACATGTTTTTCTCTTGCTTTCTACAGCACCCTCTCTCTGACACTCGCTCACTGTCGTTGCTAATCTTTGTGTGCCAACTGCGCCACCTGGCGTTAGGCCGACATGTCAAATTACATGCAACGGTAAAACTTTTAAGTGTTACATGTATTCTGACGCACCCCTCTGCTTCTTGGCCCTGCTCTTTTATCTGTTTTTCATTTCCCTCGCTTCAATTCCAAAGGCATTGTTTTTTTTGTTGTATTGCAATGTCTGTGTGAGCCAAAGTGAAATAGTTGCATTGCAAAAATTCCAAACTTTCTTTGCTCTCTTGCATTTATACTTATTTCTTTGTTTGTCTGTTTGTTTGTTTGTCTGTATATGCATGTGGCTTTGTCTCGGTGCGCGCGTGTCTCTGTGTGGGTGTCTGTGTGGGTGTTTCTGTGGGTGTTTTAACACCAAGTGTTGAATGGCAATTTGTCAGTCTGTGTCGCACAATGTATTAGTGTGTGTGTGTGTGAGTATTTTTACATAAAATGAATGAGTCTGGTTTGGCGCGTGCACAGGATTGTCATTATCATTTTGCAGTTCGTTGCAACTAATCGTGACTAGGTAACATTTGCTATGTGTATGTATGTATGTGTATATAGATGGTATGTGTGTGCGCTTGTGGGCATATGAATTATGTCTTTTCATGACTTTGGCAGTGAGTTTAAATTTTCTTTTTGTTCTATAAATCTATCTTTTTCTATCTGTATGTGAAATATTTCTATTGTCCACCTTTCTCTGTTTGTTAATAAATACTCGTACGTATTCTTTCGATGAAACTACATAAAGGAAAGCATTTCTTGAATTGTCGTGAAGTCTATATAAATTTTGTAATATATTTTCCAATGTACATATTGTATATTTTACAAGTGAATGTCATTTTGATAGTTACACTGAAAATTTACACACATGTAAAACGTTCATGTCAACATCAACATCAACATGAAGCCAACGACGTTGTAAGCAAATGTTGCATGACATATGTCAACAATAATTTTATATCATGTCATGTCTTTTGAATTTCAATCGAGTATGAAATATTAAGAAATAAATTTTGAAGAATACCTTCGACGTGAAATGCCAACAAAATATTAAAAAAAAAAAGAAAAAGAAAATGAAATTATAATAATTTATAAATAACGAAATAATAAAGGAAAATATGTATGTTCTCCAATGGGCAATCAATCTGTCAGATTTCAATTGTGTTTGTGAGTTTTTGATTTAAAAGAAATACTTTTGTAAAAATTATAATTCATGTTTTAATTTAAAACAAATTGATATTTGTATGCTTGAATTTGTTTTTGAAACAACAATAATTAACAAAAAAATATAAATATATATAAAAAAAAATGTTTTTGTAAACGGCAGACCCAAAAAAAAGGAAAACAGAACCTCAAAATTTATGAAAGTTACTTTTAGTTAGTCGCATGTCTTTCTCTGTCACACTTTGTGTTGAATTTGCATTAATGCTGTCCTATTGCCAAAAAAAAGACGTTGGGCAGGGAGAAAACAAAAAAAGATATGCAGAACAGGAAGAAAACCTTTTTCAAAACACAATTGGGACACTTTTTTGTATGCTTGAGTGATGAAACATGAATTGAGCGAACTCGGCACGAATTGCTACGGCCGGACATGTATGGACCACAACGGAGCAGTCTGAACGGAAACGGATGTGTACAGGTTGGCTGGACCAATACGACAACAAGAAGAGCAACCAAAGCGACCATTTCGGTCTGTTGATGAACATGAAAATGAACATGTTCATGGACATCAACATGAAAATGAACATGAACATGACATTGGAAAATTATTGATACAAGTATGCTACATACATGCATATGTATGTATGTGAGAAGAAGCCATATTACAAATTGTAATTGGCTAAAAATTCTTGGCTTTTGGCACAAATGTTTTTACATCACTACACATGAGTGATGATGTGAGCGTATATGATGAGTGTGAGTTGGTAAAGAAACCAAAAGAAAACCTAAAAAAAGCAGAAGGTTTGCTGGATTAGGCGACAGCATTATCATCATCATCAACATGGCACAAATTCAGAATCCGAAATCCAATCAATTCACTGTTGGCAACAAAAGTCGCATTGTCCACAATGACAATTTGCTATCACGACCACAAATATTCCTGTTAACCCAAAATGACTGTCCCTCTGTCTGTCTGTCTGTCTGTCTGCCTGTCTGTTTGTTTGTCCGTCCATCTTTCAGTCTGCCAGTCTGTGAATCCTTCTGTTAATCCATTCATTTGGTTGCTTGGTTGGCAATGTGCTAAAGCCGTGTTTATATGCATACATATGTATGTGTGTGTGTACATGCCTACATACTTATGTATGTTTGTATGCATGTATTTGTGTGTGTTATAGATTGGTTAATTCGTTCTGTGTACGTTGTGTTGTCCTGTCCGGTGTTGTTGTCCTTGCCGTTCTGTGTTGTCGCCTCTGTTTTTTTTTTTGTGGTTTGTCGCACAGCCGTTGTCCTGCTTGATGTTAACATGGCGTTTCGATTTTCATGCGTCGTATTTGAAGTTCGTTCAAATTCCTGTCACTTCGTGGCCGAAAATGAACTTGAATTCCATTTGATTCGGCATGGCACGGCCCAAAAGTGTTCGCTAATGCTGAATTATTCACTGCTGCGTAAAACTCGTAGGCTACAATTGCGGCACGTTTCGTTACATATTTCTGTCGGTGCTTTGCTTTGACAAGAAGGTTTTTAGTTACACGTTCGTTGACTGACTAAATTACAAGCGGCAATGGAATTCAACGAGTTTTTTTTTTCGTTGTTTGTTAGCCTTGTTTGTAATTACTTAAAATTCTTTTCATTAATGTTAGCCTGTGTGCTTCTACGCTACTGTCTATGTGTATGTGTGTTTGCTAGTGTGTTTTACTCAAAGAAATATCGTTAACAATTTCTAATTGCCTTCGATTTAATTAAAATTGTTAGTATACAAACAAGCTCCACTTGGCATAACTGAACTGATACTATAAAGTCAAAAGAATAAAATTTTTGTAAATTTGCTTGTTTGTTTGCAATTGATATACTGTAAAACTACTTGATTGATTTGATCTATTAGTTTATCTATACAAAGCTACATTATCAGCGAGTAACCCAAGGCTTTAAGAAATACATGCGGCAAAACTAATGGTAGAAAACTGATACCATCAAATACTAATAGATATAGAGCTCAGACCCGCCAGACATTACTTATTTTATAATTAACCAAATTTATCTCAGAAGGTAGTATTAGTATTTCATTTAAAGATCCTACACATTATCTATCGATGTCCTATTTGCAGATACAATGCATTGATACTTTTCCTTTGAGCAGCACAAAATTGTATATAAAAACTAGCATACTTTTAGGCGGATAGATATCACTTAAAGTATTTTAAAAATTTTCGCACCAAAAAACGAGTTTTTTTTATTGTTTTTTCTTCTTCTTTAATATTATTGAAGTGATTTCTCCTCAGAGTTGGTAATTTTCGTTTTACAGAATTGCTTTTGGTCTGGTGTGTCTATGCACGTATATATGTATGTATATTTGTTACAAATGTTGCTGGTGTTGTACTACTATAGTGCGTGTAGAGTAACATTTACAGTTGGCGAGAAATCCCATTGCGCTAGTTCTTTTTTATGACAATAGTAAAAATGCTATTGCACACACACACACTCATACACACACATGCATGGAAACACATGAGTTTGCATTAAAAAGAACATAAAAATGGCTGAATATTCGCAACGAAATGAGTCGCATTGTGACGCTGTTATTTGCTTTGGCCCAAAAGATATTTGCATAAATTGGCCAAACATTGGCCATGTGTTGGCTCACAGTGCGCAATATTGCAACTCACACACGCACTTACATATGTATGTAGTTGTTAAAATATTTGCACAGAATGGCGAAGAGAGCATAGACAGAGTTGAAAATAATAATTACATTTTGATTTGCCATTTGAAGTAATGACGTACAAATGATCGTTCATGTGTTTGTTTTTGTTTTAAGGACTTAATATTAAGCCTCACACATTTGTTTGCTTAGACACTTACACACTCAAACACCTTTAGCTGTCAAGCCTTAGTGGCTGATAAGTGTCTAAGTGTGTGAAATAGTAAATGAATGAAGATATAAATAATTTAACAATTTTTTCTTTTTTTTTTGAGTATGCTAAGTGAATGAAGTGCAAAGTAGTTGAGACAGTGAACGAAGACTTACCAAGTATGACGAGTGCATTGCCCAAGAGACCTGCAAAACCAATAATACCAAAAAATATTGGCACTATTACGGATACGATACGCTCCAATGGCCAATTATCGCCGTCCATTTCGAATTCCATCTCAAGTAAATTGTCCGGCGGCGTTGAATCGTTCACATCACCAAATTGTTGTTGTCCATAATTGAATGCGGCGTTATTCTTATTCTTATCATTGTTGTTGTAGTTGTTGTTGTCGATATGGTTGCTATTAGTAAGACCAACGGTCGCTGTTGTGTGATTGAGACATTCACTTGCATTTGACCATTCAGCGCAGTTAGCGACGCTGCCGACAGCGTTGCCGCTAGCAGCAGAAGCAGCAGCAGCAACTGTTGTTGTGCCTGTTGCCAAGAACAGCGGCAACAGTAGCAGCGGCAGCGGCAGTATCAGCGGTCGTAGCATTTTGTTTAGCAGCGCTGCTACGTACGCCTTTAATTTGTTGCCTCTGCTTCTTCTTCTTCTTCTGCTTATTCTTGTATTTCTTTTGTTTGTGTGGCTTGTGGCTGCTGCTGCTGCTGATGCTAATGCTTGTCTGCCTTGTCTTGCTTTGCTTTGCTTTGATTTACTGCTAGTTTAGTTGTTGTACTTGTCGCTGTAACGTCTCTGCTTTTTATTTTTTTTTTGTCCTTTTTTTTTTTTGTTTTGCTTGTTACTTTTTATTGCTCAATATTTCACTCAGCGCAACTCAACTGAGACGTTTTGTATGGCAAATCTCCTTTTTTTGCGTTTGCTTTTATTGTTTGTCTTACTTTGCTTAGCCTCGTTTTTTTTTTTTTTATTTATATTTTTTTGTGTCTTCTTGGTAAATTTTTTATTAATTGCGTAATTTTCGCGCGCTTAGTTGATTTTTATGCTGTCTGTCTGCGCTTCTTCTTTCATGTGAATTATTTAATATTTCTTTTTGGTTTGTGTTTTTGTAGCGCAGCCGCCGCGGCGGCTACTAAGCCTGGTTTTGTTTCGGCTGCCTGAAAATAAAACATACAAAATTATTACACTTGAAATATGTAAATACATACATACATACATACATACATCAATGCATTCAAATAATATACAAATAAATGAAGCGAGAATTATGCGTAATGTTAAATTATATCAAAATTCACGCCTTTCCGCCTTCTTGCATGCATTGGCTTATTGTAAGCGTAAATGCGTATGTATAAGGTCAGAGTTGTCATAATTATTTCCGAACTGTTGCATCTTAATTAGTAAATTCGTATTTAACATTAATATGCCACAGACATATGACAATAGTCATCTGCCATTTAAGTTTACATGTGCATGTGTGTGTGTGTATGTGTTAATGAGATAGAGATAGACAGTGAGAGAGAGAGAGAGAGAAATGGCAATAACAATTAAAATTAGTATACACTTGAGCAAACCGCAGTACAGTTTATAAATCAATGTGGGTTGCATCATTAGCACATTACGTCATTTTATCTGTCTATCTGTCTGTCTGTTTGTCTGTTTGTCTGTTTGTCTCTGTGCCTCGGTGTATGTGTGTGTGTGTCAGTGCTGTCTTCATATGTTGACAGCTAATATTCGCCTTGTGCTACCAATTAACTTAATATTCAAATCACGTTAAAATGTATGCGACTGTGTGGCGAAAATTGTCTTGAAGCTCGTAACGAAAACTGTTTATTAACGTTGCATAATTGAGTCAACCAATAACAAACGAATCGATCGAGTCCAAGCATAACACACGCACACACACACACACACACACATCTCATAAAACAACAACGTAAGAAACAGAAAATGATTGGCAAATTCGTTGCGCATGTTGAACGATAAGACACCTCCCTATCTCCCCATCCCCCAACCACCGACCACCTCAAAAAATAAAAGAGACATCAATGGATTTTTTTTTTAGTTTTATGCTTTGCATTAGTAATGTGAATGATTTACTAACATTTCATATTGCTATCAATGCGTTCATGCTTAATTCGATTGCAAAATTTGTACACTCAAAATGAATAAAAGCAGAAAAACACATGAATTCTGCTTGATCGGAACTTATATAAACGGTATACCCTTCTATCCTATATATATAATTTTTTTTTTCTTTAATTCATTACCCTACAGAGAAATGATATTGTTTGGGCACAAGATTTGCATCTCAACAGTCGAATTGAAGAACAGATTGACAATAGAACGCATTCATCCATTCGTCTGTCCATTCATACTTCGTTTAATAACTAAAATTCACTAAGCATTCACTGAAAAATTTATGTTTTTGTTTCTAATTATAGGCATGTCAAATGGCTTTCTCATATATCAATCATACGCACCGAAGCACGAATGCACATATGCATGTATTGTGTACATACATATATGTCATTATATTAATGAAGCTTTTGCATTAAAATTTTGTTTCATTTAAATGCCTTTAGCTATATTTGTTTGCTGACATTAGAAAGTTTAACGTTTCGTCGACTGATGGCTTTCGTACTCATATTTCTGCAATAATTACAAACTTTGTCCAAATTAACCAAAATTAAAGTTGCAACAAAATGTTGTCACATTTGTTATCAAACAAGTTGAGACAGACAAAAGAATATACAGACAGCCGGACAGACAAATTGAGCCAAAGGCCGATAGACGGATTCATGGCTCATGCTTATATGCCTCAAGAATCAAACAGACAAATAAACAGTTTTTCAGCTTGTTTGCAACGTAACGGTCAAGTAATCGAGATAACGCATACGCAATGTTGTGCGGAGAAATTTACACTGATTGCGCTTTCTGTTGCCAATGTAATACAATTCGTTTGAACTCATCTGGCGGTCAAACATGTACAAAAAGCCTCAGTTTTGGTTGCATAAATACGCACGTACGTTCATTCGTACGTTGAACATGCTTGTGTCCTTGTATCCTTGTAGTGTAATTCGATATGTTGTTGCTGCTCTGAGGTAAATCATTTATGATTAAAATTGTTTTTGGTATTTCATTTCGTACGTTGTTATTAACACTTTTTTCCAACGAATTAATATGATACGTTATTTTTGTTATTGTGATTGATGTCTTCATATAATATATCTCTCGGCCATGTGTAATCTTAGTCATAACGCAAAGTTCAAGTTCAATAATTGAACTTTGAGAAATTTCTCATATTGTAGGTGTATAATTATTGCTCTTAACGCTCTGACGCTTACGACAATGAAAGTCTCTAAGAATAATCTTTTTTTTATTTATATATATTTAAGGTGAACTATAAAGGTCACGGACATCAACAAGAAATTGCAACTTATTACCTTAATTCATAGATGATTTTTGCCAAACACTTTGAAGCAAAATTATTCATTTATGATATGAGCAATAATGCTAACAGAAAATATAATGTTTATCGATTTACTTTGTTTTTTTTTTTCATTGTGGTAATAACATTCATGTTCAAAAGCAATTATGCTAATCATTATACGAGTCATCTGCTTATCCTTCCGTTCTTGAAGACATATTGTGTCGACACGAGTATGTTTTAATGCTTCCAACTGCGCTACAACGACTTTCTTTGCTCAGTCGTGTAAATCGTGAAGTTGATTGCATATTTGCTTAAAGCTGTTCGACTTCTTTGAATGATTATTTCAATTATTTCAATTAATGCAAACAAAAACAACGACAAATGAAATTGTGCTGCTATCAACGTCACAAACAACAAAACACAACGATAGTAACGACAACAACAACAACAATAACAACAACAAGAACAATGCCAACCTTTAATCAACTAATACTGCTTCATCTTATTATTCATATTCTGCCTCTGCTTCTTCTTCATCTTCATCTTTGGCTTCGGCTTTTTCATTTGCTGCTGCTGTTTTTTTTCTGAAGTACACTTTGACTGGCATTTTGTATTAATGTTTCTATTGTTGTTGTTGTTGTTGTTGCTGTTGCTGTTTTGTATTTCGCACTGTGCCATTTTCAATTAAATTGCGCATTTATAGCGTGTGTACAGAAATGTAAGGAAAAACAAGTGCCAACAAGCGGGCCGGGTGGCAAAAGAGATTGCCATTTAACAAAAAGACGGAAATGATAGAAGAAAAGAGCAACGGCAACGGCAACGTCAAGCCAAGCCAAGGATAACAACATCTGCTTTAAATTAATTATTAATAATTAATTATCACAACAAAGTGATTTTAAAACGCATCATAAACGCGGCACGAATGAAGAACGCCTGTGGCTGTCGACAATCAGTCACCATATTGCGATACCACAGCACAGCACAGTACACCATAATACACTACACTACAATACAGTACAACAACAGCTCTGGTCCGACCCGACCGGATTCAGAAGCAGCAACGTAGTATGTCTTAAGTTGGCTTAATGATTTGCTTTTGTTACCGCGCCAATTATGTCAGTTGTTGTAGATTGCGTGGTAAAGAGAGCGAAAGAGAAGAAGACTGAGTGGCAAAAATAAAAAAAAAATTAACACAATTTATAACATGTGCCGACTGACGAAACAACACGCCCGAGAAGGAATAGAAGAAGCGGTCAAGTTTTGCAAACAGTCAGACATCCTAACAGACATGATTTAACTTTTGATGCTAATCAAGAGTCTGACATGCTCACTTGAGTTTGTTAATAAAATAAAATAGAAAAATAAAAAATAAAAACAATAAAAAATTTTAATCCCTGATGTTTTGTCACGCCCATTTCATTGATATCATCTTATTTCTCTTTGTCTTTACAATATATAAAACCAAAATTTTCATTGCTACTTTCAAAATGGTGGACATATATACAGAGAGACAGATCGACAGATGGACAGATGGATAATTCTTATAAGAATACTTTGTATGGTCGGAAATGTCTCCATCTGTTCTGTGTGATAAACTTCATTATTGAGTATAATAATATAAAATAAAATAAAAGATAATTTGTAAACGGAATCTAAAAATTATGAATAAAATATATATATTGAAAAAATCTGAAACAAAATATGCAATTATTTGACTTGCGTTTCAAAATTTTAATTAGCGTAAAATTATTGAATCGAAACGACAAGACTCAACTGCTGAAAGATATTCAATTATTTTTGCGATATTTGGGTTGGAAAAAGAAGAGCTGTTCCTTTGTTTTGCCCAAACGCGTTCAATGACGGCGTGACACGTTGTCGTGCTTATTGCACTTGCGTATCTTCGATGAAGTCTTTGATCGGCTGCAATGTTGATTCTAACGCCAATGTTTCTATCACTGACTCTGGGTCTGTCTTCGTTGCAGTCTCTGGTTCTGTCACCGTCAACTTTGATTTTGGCAACGGCATTGGCTTATGATAGAGCGATTGATCGACAATTTGTATCTCGCTCAAATGTTTCTCATCGCAGGTTTGTCGTCTTTGTATATAACGCTTGAAGGTCAATTGAGTGACATCATTCTGATAGGGGAAACGCGGTGTGGCACAATGATAGCGGCACGTGCGATCGTAGAGCCAATCACGCGGCCGAAACTCAGTCTGCCAATGCATGTGCTCGCATACGCTACGAAATATGGCATCCGGATCCTCGAGATACTCTTGCTTTAGACGCACATAAATCAAAGTATCCACAAGCATCTGTTGATTGTGCGTACACTTGCAAAAGTCCCGTATGGCTGTATTGACCTTAAATACTTTACTCGTACGTCGACGACAACAATGCACGAGATCAAGTAGAAAACCGCTGGGCAAATTCATCCAACGTATACATTTCATAACGTCAGCACAATGACGTTGTCGATCATTATAGTCCCAGTTGAGCCAATGCAATGCACTGAAGAACACTTCGATTTCGCTATTAACGCCAACGGTATCGGCATTCAGCAGCTGTATGAGCTCCGTTACCTCGAGCTTTTGAAAATCATCGCTGCCGACAAATGTCAGAAAATATTTACGTATACGACTGAGCATATAAATGCGTACATCATCGAGCCGGGGATATTTACGTGCAAGCAAAAAGAATTCGACCGCGTTCTTCTCAACGAAATAGTTGCCGGTGAGCGCGGACCAAACCTGTTGCACCAATTGCGGTATCTCCAGCTCTTTGGCCACCTGTATCACCTGCACGAATGACTCCATGTCCATGAATTGCGATTCATCGCGCATCCAATCGTAGGCATTGGCAAAGCCCAGTGCTGGCACATTTCTCGACCACAAGTGAAACTCATCCATGCCCTCGATGCGTGCAAACCAATGCGAATATGTGCGTAGCAATGCATAATTACATTTGTATATCTTGGCACCGATCACAATGCTCACGATCTTGTCCATATTTTCGGCATTCGTGTCACGGTGCATTAGCGTCAATGGCTGTTGATTTTGATCGTCGCTGTCGGCTCGCTGTTGATAGTTATGACAGCAAAAGTAAAGTTTCTTACGCTCCACACGCAGCACCTTCGCCTCGGCAGCGGTTGCCACTTCCACTGCTGCGGCTGATGCTTTCGCTTGACGCGCTGCTGCCTGCTTGTACATATGGGCACTGAGCGTATCAAGCGTCTCGACGCCTTCCATCGGTCGCACGATATAGCTGACTGATGGCTTCAGCTCATAGTTGGCTGTCAGTGACTTGCGTCCATTTTGTGTTTTGTTTTTGTTATTCGAATATTTTGCACAACAAACAACGGCTGATTTTGCCATAATTCAGACTAAATGTTTACTATAACTAAGAATTTTAAGAACGCTGTACTGTAATTCACGCAAAGAGACCGTTGAAAGTTAGTTGAGAGAGAGGGAGGGAGAGTAAAAGAAAGTCGTAAAACGAAATATAAGCAATCAAAAACAATAGCCAACTAAGTTATTTAGCAATGTGTATGTTATGATTAATATAAGTTTGAAAATCAAATATGAAAGTTAATAGAAAGAAAGAATATCGAACAAGCACAAGTCTTGTAGAAACATACGAGCATTGTTGAAGCAAATGTAGCATGTGTTCAATGATGCAGTAAAGGAACAAGTATAAAACAAAGAAGTGTCTAAGTTAAGAAGTCAAAATCGATGCTTTCGGTAAACAAGTCAATGAACATGATTTCTTAATGTGCCAAAACAATGATGCTCATTGACTCATTGTAGGAGTACTGACTGACTGACCCTCGTATCGGTTGGCACGGCAACCGCAATTTTACATGGTTTCTTCATTTTGAAGTTAAGACAAAAAAATATGTTTGCCTTTTCCATAGAAAATATGTATATACGAGTATATACGTTTTTGTAGTTTTCATTGAAAATTTTGCCAAATGATTACATAGTAAACAAGTGAAGAAGTAAAAATTGAATTGAGGACAAAGCAATGCAGCACGTAGCAGCAGACGAATTACATTTAAGTATTTGAAAAAAAAAAAATTAGTATCAATGAACTCGTCCTTGAGATTGCTTTTAAATATTTCCATTCAGACTTGTCGACGAAGCAAAAGTTTTTAGTCTCAAAAAAACCAAAAAAAAAAAATAAAATAAAAATATTTTTTGTTTAACTTTGTAACCTCAACACTTTTGCCTACGGTGATTTTTGGCTATAGCAACAATCCGCCTCTTAAAGCCTCAATATGTTTTGCTCATAGCTTTTTGTCTTTAGCCCACACAGCATAAACATTAAGCTAAGCGTGTGAGCGCTAAGGCTAAGACAGACTAACATTTATATATCAAAGGCGGTGCAAAGAGTAAGAGAGAGAGAGAGAGAGAGAAAGAGAACTTTGTGCAATACAAGCCTACAAATTAATAATTTAAATAGAGTATTTCACAAAATTGCGCTGAGGCAAAAGCGTTTTGGGCATTAAGCTTGTTTGTTTTTTTTTTTTTTTTTTTTTGTTTTGTTGTGTAGGAGAGCTTATTTGCAGTAAATTAATTTGTATAACTGACTCGATGACTGAGTCAACTAACTAGCTGACTGACGGACTGACTGACTGACTGATTTACTAAGTGAGTATGTGTATAAGAGTAATGTAAAAATGATGTAAATAAAATGTGCAAATGATGGCATAGCATGTCTGTAATGAACATAGCAATGATTTAGTCAATGATTGCACAAATGACTAACTGACTCAATGAATGACTGACTGAACAATAAATGGACTGATGAATGATTAACTCTGTGCCTGGGACTCTGTCTGCGTTTTTTTTTTTTTTGTTAATGTTTATGTAAGCAGAGCAAAAATAGCAATGATTATTTTCGCCATTTACTTTTCTTTGTATGTATGTGCATGTTGTCTGTGCGTTTGTTTACTGTTTTTTATTTCGATGCTTATTTTATTTTGCATAACTTTGCTTTGGCAACCGTTTGAGCCAGGTAAAAAAAAAATGAACATGATTATCATAAAAGAAAATCATAAAAAAGGTATTGTCGATTAGTTTAGCAATGAAATCATGCAATTTTATTTTCTCTCATTATTTTTTTTTTCGATTTGACACAAAACTTTGTTTAAGAGACACTTGACAACAAGCATGTCTCTTCTTGCTTCGAGCATGCAGACATCTGAGCCTTACAATGTGGCTGCTTCAGCTAACTCAGTCCAAAAAGTCGATAATGGGTTAAGAATGCTGAATCTTTGAACTAACTACCTTCAAGGCAACAGCAATCGGCCGATGGTGCATATAAGTTACGACAAAACCGCAAATAATTTTCATTCTTGCTTTAAGCAACCTTAGTTTGAGTAATTTTATGCATTATTATGTAATTTAGAAATTTCTTATCAAAAGCATGCCTGAGTTAAAGTTCGTTAGTACTTTGTGCAGCAAACAAACACACACACCCACACACACACACACGCACACGCACATACGTATGTATTGGAATTTGTTAAAGCTTCAAATGAAAGAACGCACGCATGCAAGTTTGCATGCAAACAATCTATTCGCTACTTTGGTCTTCACCTTTGCTTCCTCGTCGTCATCGAGTTCTTTGGCATTGTGTGCTATGAAATATGTGCTATCCGAGCAAGCCAGAGGACAAATAGGAAAGATGCTTATCGAAAAGTTTTCCTTAGTTTCAAAGTGCCTTTAGATAAGAAAAAAAAAATGAATAAATAAAAATGAGAATCAAGTCTGAAAACCGGTGACAGAAACACTTTAAACTTTGTTTCTGACTTTATTTATTTCGTTCTGGTTTTGGTTTTTGTACTTCAGATGCGCCTTCTTGTGGACAGTCATGACATGGACACGCCCAAGCTTGCTAGTTTTTTTTTATTTGGTATTTTTTTCTTTTCTTTTCTGTTCTTCATGAAGTCATTTTGTTTGCACGTATTTTGAAATGTATGCCAAGCCATGTTAACCTCAACTGATGACCAACACTTTGCACATACACAAAAAATTATAATGTTCTTTTTACACACACACACACACATACACAAATGTAAGCTATTCACAGCAGCGCGTCAACATTGCAATTAAATGAGCATTGTTGCACGAACTTTTGGTCTAAAGCAATGACAACTTGACTTTTTGATCTCTAGGAAGTGTTTCATGTGTTCAGCATCAAAGTAACTGATTTGCTGCTTTTGTGCAAAGTTTAATGCACAAATGAAACGAACCATGTAGAAAAAGTTGTACATTGAAAAGTTTATGCTTTTGTTCTGTTATGACAGAAATTATAAATTGTAAATTTTAAGTTTTTAATGATGTTTGCAAACAATTTTGAATGAAATAAAAATGTATGAAAACAAAAAAAAAAATCCGTAATACATGTTGTATGAGTTATAAGTTAAATGAGAATTTCTTTTATGTGCATTTTGTTTTAACGAAACAATATGCTGAAATTGTTTTATAGCGTGCAAATACAATGGATTCGATTGTGCTACGCAGCGACGTGTTGCATGCCACAAAAACTTGTGGCCACTTGCTTAAACAACTGGAAATGGCAAAATTGTTTCAGTGAGCAAGAAAAACTTTTACTACTGCCAAAAAGACTAAAACGACAACAACAAAAATAGTAATAGACGATGTCTATGTGTGTGTGTGCGTGGTTATGTGTGTGTGTATCTGTACGCGTTCAGAGAACGAATTGATTTGAGGTCAAAGTGTGCAAACCAATTAGGAAATTAGTTGAACCAAAACGGTTGTTAACACTGGCAAACTTTTCTATTTGTAAGTTTTGCTGTTCTACAAGTCTCTCTGCTCGATATCAATGTTGTTGTTGTTGCTGCTAATGGTAAAAATAGGGGAAAAAAAACAACAACACGAACAATAACTCAATCGAATCAAACCAAAATTGACTGGCAATCGACACGATAAGCAATCAAATATAAACTAGTTACCAACAAAAACATCAACAACCAAAAAACAATAATAACATTGCAGCTTGTCAATGAACTTTAACTTTTGATTTCCTATCCGTCCGAACGTAAAAGAATAAACAAAAAAAAAAAAAAAAACCAAAGTACATAAACACAAAATAAAAAAAAAATAAATAAATCAATAAAAAAAAAAATGAACGAAACAAAATAAACAAATAAAAATTGAGCTGCTCTTGTCACAAAAACTATCAAATCGATATTTATTGAGTGTGCCAAGTAAGACGACAAAGTTGAACTGCTCAATTTTTACGACACAAGTGTAATTAAAAGCATATTTATTTTATTTACCATTTTCTTTGACAGAATTTTGTACGACACACACACACACACATACATATGGCAAGTTGCATAAGTATCGTGCATAATAATTTTGACATTTTTTGCTTTCAGTAATTTGTTCATCAAAAATGTCAAAGCAAACTTAGGCCAACTAATTGAGTTTGGCTCTGAGATTGTGCACTAAAAATATTAATTAAAAAACTAGACTTTATAATGGTTGTTGTTGTTGTGTTGTAGTTGTGCACAAAAGTACCTTGATTCTTAATAAAGTTGTTAGTGTTGTTGGCAATGATGAGAAGGATAATAATACAAATTTTTATGCTTTATTTTTTTCTTATTTCTTTTGCAAAAGCAAAATATCGAAAATAAGTGCATTGTGGACACAAAAAAAAAAAAAAAAAATACCCTACAAATATGTACTTTGTCGTTAAATGTTAATAAGTCACTTGACATCAATCAAAATATTTATGAGAAAACGATTTAAAATTAAAACGATTTATTTCTTATTGCACTTAATGGTGTCCTAGTGACCTATTTTGATGTGTAAAATATGTATGAGCTCTTTGCACAAACTTAATATAACCCTGGCAAGTTAGTATAGAAATACTTACTAATAATAATAAAAACACAACCTAGTAAAACTTTACGCATACAAATTTAATATGCAAAGCAAAATAGTGCAAGGCTGATGCAAGTAGCTGTAAAAAGAGCCTTTTGTAAATATATCTTAAATATTCATAAGACAAAGAATATAAACAAAAGTTGAAATAATATTCGACACGCAACAATTGATAAAGTGGAGCATATTTCAAAGTATGTATTGTATTTAATGAAAACATTAGCCTGAAAGTAGACAACATATTTTTTTTTTTAAAGAAAACTTTTCATTTTCTTAGAATATTAGAAGTTTTAAATGGTTTCCCATTTGCCATAAGGCACACACACACACATTATACAATATATCATAACATATTGTCTTACATAACATTGCATATGACAAACACATATATGTATTTGTACATGTGTACGTGCGCCATAAAGATAATTTCATAAGTCAACAAACATGGTAACAAGCTTGCAACAGCCACAATATGTTAGAGTATAAAAAAAGAGAAACAAATATAAAAAAAAAGAAACAACTGCAAAACCAATCCGAATACTTAATTGGCATTAGTTCAATTAAACGAAACGACAGGTCAGACCAAAACTAAGTCAGGTCACAGGAATGTAGAGCAGAACGCTAACACAAGACGTAACAAAATGGACCGATAGACAAATCCACAGTCGGACGTGCAAGTGGGATATAGTTGGGCTGGCAGATTTGCTGTCGGGCACTTTGGTAAATATCGAAAACCAACTGGTGAGCGTTAAGAAGCAGCCAAGGACGGCGTGCTTTGGTTAGTTAGAAAGCACAACGCTGGACATCAAAACGTAGAAAGATAATGAACAAAAACAAATAAAAAAACATTTAGAAGGATAGCCCGTAAAGCAGTCTGTCAGGCAGTTTGTTGGTTGGATGGTTGGTCCGTTGAAGTTGCTCTGTCTACTGTTTGAAACCCTACGTCCTTTATGAAATTATCTTGCAGTCGCCTCTTATGACTTTTGCCTTGACCAGCTTGTTTGCTTATTTACCTTTGTTTTTGTTGTTGTTGTTGATATTTTTATTGAAGATAAGCAACTTTACAAACAGATATTCAAGCAGATGCACGTGTTTGCTCAATTTTTCTAATTCACTCCAACTTTCGCTTACATTTCCCACTCATTCTCACTCATTCCCACAAAAGTACAACACTGTCCTCTTGAACAGTTACTACAGTTACTACAGTTAGTTTTGTTTGTATATGTGTGATTGTTATTTTATATTTAATCATTTTCTCGAAAACACTTTTCAAACAGAATATAAAATGTGTGCGCTTTTATTTTACAGCTTTTCTTTTTATTATTAATTATTCGTTGTGACAAACACTTTAAAATCAAAAATTAATGAATCAATATTGAAATTCGTTTTCTTCTTTTTCGGACAATTTTTCATGGCTCTCAAATTTTATAAAAATGGCAAAAATTTCACGAGAAAAAAATTCAAGCAATCAAAAATATTTTCAATAAAAATTCATACATGAAAATTTTATATAATGCGGCAAAGATTTTTCAGTGATAAAAAATAAACATAAGCAAATAATTAATAAAAAAAACTACCTTCATAGGCGGCTATTGAGTTCTTCGTAATAATTATTATGAAGTTATGTATATTCTGTATGAAATAAATTGACATAATCTAATCAAGTGTCTGTCTGTCTGTTGCATTCCTGTATATATCCTATATACCTTTCTGTATCTTACGGCTCTTTAACGTTATGTTACATACATTTGATATGCGCACAAGCTTTTAATGCATGTTCTGTTACACAATGTATGCAGGGTATAAAAACGTATGCCAAGCGACGACAAACAAAGCTGACAAGCTATAAAAACTGCGCTTATATGAGAAAAGTTTTTCGTGCCAAACGGAATTCACCTGTTACAATATGTTTTACCACAGTTGTTGTTGTTGTAGTTGTTATTGTTGCATTGTTTTTATAGACTTGTTTTGCGTTGTTTTAATTTCGATTTTATGTGATTCTAAATCTATGTTAGACAAGACTATGTTTTCATGGTTTTTAACAGAAAAAACAAAGAACAAACAACAATTTGAAAAATCGAAGCTGCTAAAAGAATACAAAAAAAAATATACATTTACCAACCGACATTTCCTGAACTGTGTGTTCATTTCGATTTCTGTGTGTGTTTGTGTGTGTTTGTGTATTATCGCAATATCAATAGAAAAAACATGAAAAGTTAATACA
Source organism: Phortica okadai (assembly GCA_034638295.1). NCBI lineage: Eukaryota > Metazoa > Arthropoda > Insecta > Diptera > Drosophilidae > Phortica > Phortica okadai. The sequence goes on along the minus strand of CM067848.1, from coordinate 51,616,952 downwards.
AACATAAAACTATGTTTCGTACTTGAATTTGTAGACAAAGTTCAATTTGCTGAGCTGCCGAGCTGCCCTAAAGCGTACAACGTTGACCGTGTCTTGATGTTGTTTTGATTGTTGTTGCTGTGGCTATTATAGACTATGTCTTTTTGCGGTTTTGTCTATATATTGCTATTGGTATTGGTTTTAGTTTGTCTGGCCACAAACTGCCGATATTTAATCTTTGAAAAGTGTAACTGTACTATTTGTGAATATATTGGAAAAGTTTCTTTCCACTTAAATGTTTGTTACAAATCAAATGGCAACTAAACGAGCAGAAAACAGCAAAAGAAATGAAAAGAGAAAACAAAACAAAACAACGTCAAAAACGTTAACTGTTCGAACAGACTATGAAGAGCAAATTTGCTGTTTGTCTGACTGTCTGTCTGTCTCTGTGTGTGTATGTATGAGTGTGTGTGTGTGTGTGTGTGTGACAGTAAGTGTGTAAGTGCAAGTCTGTATGTACATATGTCTGTTTGTTATTCTATATGTGACAAACGTGTTGTCATCAGAGGCGAAAAAATGAAACGGAAACGGAAGTGAATACATTGACAGCGACAACGACAAAGCAAATGGCAGAACGATTGGATTAAGAATGAGAGACGAGCATGGTTGAGCAATGACAGCAAACGACACTTCATGTTGTTTTATTTTGGCGTTTGCTTTCATCTTCGTTTTTACGCTTTGGCCACAATAATGTAATAAAAGCAACAAAAGTTGCCAAACGTTCAAAGCGATGTTGGGCGGGACCAGTGGCAAGTGGCATGTTGGTAAGCTGTAAGCTGTAAGCGGTGTGTGTGTGTGTGTGTGTGTCGTTGCTTAAATTACTTTGCTGTAAGCCATTTTTTGCACACGTTGCTGGCCTTACTTGTTTTTTGCTTCCTGTCTTCTTTTTTATTATTATTTTTTAGATTTTTTTTACGTTTTTTTTTTTGTTTTTGCTTTTCGATTAAAATGTTTGTTGTGATTAAGCGCCTTCGCAGGCAATGAAACAGCAACAACAAGGACAAAAGGTAATTGGCAGCGCAGTCTTTAGGTTGCTACACACACAAACACACACACACAGAGACACATACACCGACACGTGCAGGCACATGAGCGCACAAAGGCTGACACGCTCTCTGATTGAATGACTGTCAAGCGACTTGACTTGACTTGGTCATCTTTCTTCGCTGTCAGCGACAGTTTTCGTTAGCTTATAGAAAATTTGCTACCTTCAACAATGGCATACAGAAAAACCCACGTACAACGACACATACACATGCACACATGCATCGACTTACATACATATGTGAGCTAAGTCAAAAGGCCACAGGCGTCTACTTTTCATTTTCACGAATACATGAATACGTATGAGTATGTATGTATGTATGTATGTGTGCATGTGTTTCTTTAGTTTGTTTGTTTTCAATTTCTGCTCTATGCTATAACGGTACTTTGCAATAATACATGTACATAGATCCACACACACACACACATCATCATCATCATGCACACGTTCTTTGTTTAGTAAATATACTAACCGACTCCTCTGCCCACCGCCAACGCTTGCTTCTTCTTACATATGGCATATGTATGTATGTGTGCTCTTCTTTTTGCTCGCTTGCTCGCTCGCCTTTAATAAATAGCGTTACAATTTTACAGTTGCTTCAATTAGAAAATTGCAAAGTGTAAAATGCTTTTCAATAAACGTCAAAAGTACAAAAGGTAAATGGCGAGCATGGAAAGTTATTTATTGTTGTTTTTGTTGTTTTTGTTGTTGTTGTGATTTTCCTTTGACCTTTTGTGCATTTTGTAAGTCCTTTTACAAGCACGTATTTGTTCATAGGATCTAAATAAGCATTGAACAGACATAAACAAGTATTGCGTCTGCTTGCATTTCATTTCGCTTGAATAGACGCCATTGAGCTTTGTTGATGTTGCGCGTGCAGGTTTTATATTTCACACTGCAGAAGCACACAATTGAATAAGTGTGCAACAGTTTTGCTCTTGGCAACCATGCTGACATCGTCGCGTGGCCGCTGGCAAACAAATAAGCGCTCTAAACACTCTAATGTGCCAGTTATGTATTTATATTTAGAACTCTACTCCAGTATCTGCTTATCAGGAGGCAAGCAAGCGCATAAATTTGAGTGAGCCTCTCATCGTGAGCAATCATCATTTGCGTCACCTTAGCGACGCTAAACATTAGCGTATTTGCATAAACTTGTCGTATAGACTCAATTTACTCGATTTTCTTTTTCAAGATTTCAGTGTATAAATGCTCTTTGATTTAGCTAATTTTTTGCTGCTCTTTGTTAGTCAGCAGGTGGCAACGCAAATTGTCGTTTATCATTTATTTAGTATAACAAGAAGATTTAAAAATAACTATTAGCGAAGCCAACTGTCAACAAGTGCGTACAGATATATGCAACAGTTTGGATGAAGTCATAATAAGCTGGCAAATGTTCCCGAGTGTGAAACGATGTTATTGTGAGATTTTTTTTTTTTTTTCAAGAACATTTATTTAATAATGAATAGTCATAAGTTACAAAAGGTCGCCAGTGACATACGACAGTCTAATGTTTACTTGGTTTTACCTTCGATCTTCGAGCAATTTTATGTTGTAATTGAGGTCTTATAATAAATGAATGAATTAAAAAAAATAAATTTTAATAATAACAGCATGTCAAATATAAAATTGACATAAAAAATATTAAAAACATTTTAATATAAACCAAAAAAAATGTTGGATCGAACCAAAAATATACAAATTTGTTTTGAAAATTTATGGTACATGTTTCTATTGAAAGTTTATTAAAATAACAAATAAAAAATTGCAATTTTTGAAAAGAAAATTTTATAATAAAATTTCAAAACTGTCAAAGAAGAAATAAAGAGAGAAAAAAAAAATTATATTTTCAGATTATTATTATTTTACTGCTCTTACGGCCATGCAGGCCATTACGTGTAACCATCATTTTGTCGGCATTAGCACGTCAGCATGCCCGCTGAGCTCATATGATGCTGACCAGATCGCTTTGAACTTGAACTCATAAAAATTAAATACACACAGAGGAGTAAGAAAAGTGAAAAAAATATATAAATATAAATAAAAAGAGACAAAATGCTTATTTGCGCAACGTTGGGAACCAACACATTGATTTCCCATGTTCGTTCCCTTTCCCTTGTCCTTATCATTGTGCCTCTGCCTGTGCCTGCGCTGCCTCACCCGAACTCAAGCCTTTTTCACGCTTTGTAAAAATGCTTTATAAAATTATAAATTAAAAAACTTTCAACGGCAAACGAGCACAAAAACGGCTTAAAAAAAAAAGAAGAAAACCAAAGCAACAAAAAAAATGTAAGAAGATATGTGTGTAAGTTTTTTTTTTTTTTATTGTTGCCATTTGCGTTCGATTTGCTAAAGTGCGACCTTTTTGCAGACATTTCACAACACTGTCAACGACAATGACAACAAGAAGAAGAACAACAAGAACGACAACGTCAACAACAACAACAACAACGATGACATGAGCGAACAAGAACGCAAATAATTTCCGCTAGTGGCATACATACATGGGTGCACGCACACATATATACACTTAAGGGCACTCAAACACGAAGGACTTATATGCATACAAACAGACAAAGCAACGAAGGAATGAAGAACTGTTGGACACACAGACTGGCAGAAGGACAGACGGCGACAGAACGGATGAACGGACAATGACAGAATGAATGAGACACAACTCATTTCCGTTTCCTGTGCAAATATTTAATATATATTTCATCTCTGACCAAACCCCCCCCCCCACAATCTTCATTCATACTCTTTGTAGGCGCATTTGAAAAAGAAAAAGCTGCACAAAAGTTGCTAAAGGAACGGCAAAAGGATATGGCCTGGCATGGCAAGCAATTCATAAAAAAATGTGCGGGTGATTCTCAAATATGTGTTCCGGAAGCAGGTGGTTAGTTCGTTAGTTAGTTACTTGTTGGTGAAGTATTTTGCGTTGTGTAATAACATTAAAAATATAAAAAAAAAAATAAAAAAAACTAGCTTCGTCTATACTAAAAATTGAAAGCATTGAAAAAAACAATTTCAATGCCAAATGGCCATGACTAATTGAGCTCTGAAATTACAACATATGATTATTATTATTATTACAGATCCTTGTGCTACAAGAGAATTTATGCCCATTTTAATGGCAAGGTTTCATTAGGAACGAAACTAAACAATATCTCAAGACCGGATTGGACAGATCGTTTTATAACTACACTTTGTTCCATTCGTCAGCATGTTTCGTTCAACCAAAATTGAAGCTCTTTCAATCGTATTTGTAATCGTTATTTCATTCATGCTTTCATTCTGTTTTATCTTATTTTGGCTTAAAGCAAAAAAAAATCTTAAGTTTTGTTTATTGTTTTGTTTCATTTTTACTTTTTTTGTTTGATTTTCAGCGACTTTGCGTTTTAAGTTTGCGCATCTTATTCCGTCAGTGAGGTCTTGTATCTTTTTTCGGGTTTCCGTTTTCGTTTTTATTTATTTATTTTTTTTTTGTTTTATGTTTTTATGGCATTGTAAACAGAAAATAACACTAAAGAGACTTTACGGGTCCATGGTGATGATGTTGTCTTTGCCTTTGTCACTTGTGCCGATGCCGACTTCGTTTGTGGGCGGAGCGGAATGGGGGCGGTTATGGAGTATGTTGTCGCCCAGTGGTAGCCGAAAGTTTTCAAGTATCATAAAGTATACAAAAAAAAAACACAAAAAAAACGAAAAAGAAAAAGAAAAACAAATAAAAATCATTCCAGTCCACTCATATTGAAACTGAATTTAAGTCAATTTCGAACATTACTTTCAATTTCCACAATGATGAGTTCGTAATCGCAACAACAACAAAAACAGTTGCCAGTTTGTTACTTAAGATGATAGTTGTTGCTGTTGTTGTTGGGTTCAGCAAGTCTTGCATACTTTGCTTGATACTTAAGCATATGCACTTTTCTATATATGTATGCGTGTATGTGTGTTGAGTATTTATTTGCATATTTAAGACACAACTAAAAATATCTTCAACTTAGAATAAGAACATGTATTATTTTTAAACCCTGTATACCCTAACTTACACTTAACGGAGTATATTAATTTTGTATGAGAACAAAATTATGTAACGCATTGAGGTAGGGGAGTAAGAATACCAATTCTGAAGAGATACGAAGAGGTAAGAGATACGAGCCTCAAACTTCGTATGCAGGCTCAGTAAATATACCTCTATAAAACTGCATGCCAAAAAATACCCCTTCCTTTAATAGTTGCCCCTCAAAAGTCTTCAAATTAAATTTTTTGAGAAATTTCGAATACAGAGTGTAATATGGTCGATTATACTCGGTCTGTTGCTGCTATTGTTGGTGTTGACTAACAGCCTTGGAAAAATGTAAACTTGCCACTTAAACAAACAAACTCAAAGAGCGAGAGAGATTCACAGACAGACAGATAGACGAACATACGGACTGATTGACTGACTGAAGCATAACGGAATTGTCAAATGTCTCACACAACTCAACTCATTTCAACACCTTCGATTTGGTTTTAATTTTAGACACATTTACAGTTTTATTTATAGTCATAAAATACTTTTCTGTAATCGCAAATAAGTTTTTTTATTTTATTTTTTAATATTATTTATTTAAATTTGTATTTTTTTCATTTATTGGAAAATTTTGTCATGTCAAAATCACGTTCTTACAGCAAAAAATATCACACACCTTGCCACATAGCAAACAAGTAGAGTTTATTTAGGTTACTGTTGTTGTTGTGTTTTGTTGTTGTTGGACTTTTTGCTATTTTAAGATTTGCACTCGACACTGATTTGCTTGGGACTTGTGTAACCAAGTTGTCTAATGCAAATATAAATGACAAAGAACAACAAACAACACCAACACTTTACAACAACAACTGAGCATCAAAGTATTCTCGAGTGTTTAACAAAGTTGTTTTTTTTTTTTTTTTTTTTGTTATTTTTATCTTGCCTTCTTATACATATACATATGTTTGTACTTATGTATGTAAATGTTTCTCAGTGGGTCAACATGCAGAAATGCTAATGTCCAAGGCAACTTGACAGCTTCGAATTAAATTGAAATCTACTTGCATTTTTTCTCATATTTAATTACATTTTTAATGCACAGCAGTAAGATACATTCCAGCGCTCACAAGCTTCTAGTAAAATAAAAAAAAAAAATATATAAAAAAAATAGAACAGAGAAAAGAACAAAAACAAAACCAAAATAAAAATAAGAAGAGAAAAAAAACTTGCGCGGAAATAAAATTAATTAACATTTTGTAAGTTTTTACTTGTTTCATAAACAATGTAACATTTCCAGATACATTTTGTTGTTGCACAAGTAAAGTATATGTATGCATTTGCGTGGTTGTGAGATCAACGTAATCAACATGATTAAATGAAAGTATCTGCTTACAACAGTTGCAACAATAAAACGTAGGAAATAGCACAAAAATAATAACAAATAAAATAAAATAATAAAAGCGAATACAGAAGACAACCTACAAAGGCGTAGACTGTCATTTATCACACTCACACACACACACACACACAGATGACGAAGATATATGACACAGAGTAAGTTAGCGTGGCGACAGCAGCAGCTACAGCAACAGTAGACGATATGTATCTAGCTACATGTCTGCATAGCGTTATCAATATCTACATAGCGCAAAATCAAACGTTTGATTATTATTTGCTCTCCAAAATAAAATCTCCATTCAACTCAACGATTGCCTTGAAACTCTGCTGAAAAGTTCAAAATTACCGCAAGTATCTCAAAGAATACATTTTTTTCGCGCTGTGTATTTGCAATTTAACCATGCGTATGAGTAATATATATGTATACATTTTTTTTGTTCATGTAAAGCAAATTATTGTTTTCTTCTGTGAGTGTTTTCGTATTTGTCTGGCTTGTGGCTTCTTGCCTTTGCCGTTGCCTTGCGTTGTCAGCTGCCAACGACTGGTTGCGATAGACAGTTGCTGGCTGTTGGCTGTTGGTTGTTGGCTGTTGGCTGTTGGTGTTGTCATTGCAACATGAGCGACAAATACAAAAATAAAGATGAAATATGAATAAGTTAAAGCAACAACAGGTTGCTTGCTCCGAGTGCACAGGTGTCAATGTCCTTTATCTGACTTGAGACGACGCCTTCGACGAAGACCTAGGCTAGCACACCTAAGCACATGGGTATATGTGTGTGTGAGTGTGTCGTTGTTACTTCAACGCATATTGCAAACATGCTGCTGTTAGGCAAACAAACGACAGTTCACATGGTCACATTTGTTGCTTATTAAAAAAAGGCAACAATGAAAGTGTGAAAGAGATAGTAAGAGAGAGAGAGTGAGCATGATCAAGAGTTGGTATGTTAAAATCCATGCATATGCGTGCAAGGCATATCAAATTTTGTAATTTGAAGCGCAACGAGTGCAAACACAGGTCACACACACGCCTGCTCTCTCTCCTTCTCCTTCTCCTTCTCCTTCTCCACCGCCATCTCCTTCGCCATCTCCTTCTCTAACTCACTGAAACAACGTTAAACGAATGACATCATCGCATAGTTGGCATGTAAGCGTGTGAAAGAGCGTGAACGCGTAATGTGAAAGAGCAGGTGCGCCTTTGTTTCATTGTACTTTTATTTTTTGTCTTCCTTTTTTTTTTTTTGTTGCCTTTTTCACTTTTTACCCTTTGAATGTTGCACACGTATAATGTGTATCCTTAAGCTCACTTTGAAACCTTTTGTTTTTTTTTAGTTTTATGCTTTTTGTTTTTGTTCTGCTACTTTTGTTGTTGTTGTTGTTGCCTTAAAGCTTTATTTAATTGCTTCTATGCTTTTTTTTTTTTTGTTTGTGTTCTTTCATGTTTTTATGCCTTGCGCACACTGTGACTCTCACAGTGGCATAACAAAGACGCATATTTATGTAACGCACATGATTCTGTGCTATTTCCAATTTGATTTTTTTATGTCCATGAAACGAAAAATCTGTCGAAACGTTTGTTCACACGAAAGAGAACCTTGAAGCAAATTAGTTGCATAAGAAAAAGATAGAAACTAAGCCTAGAACGCAACATTCTAAGAATTTATCAGAGGAACTCTTTTCTCATTACACGTTGCGTTCGGTATTCTTACACTAAAGACCATCATATTGTTGGATTTACATACATCTTTGTTTATTTGCTTTATGTTGAAGAAATGCGCCAGCGTAATTGACAGCAGCTTAATGTTGACGTCACGCAATGTTATGTATGTATGTATATCGCTTCCACAGTTGCACATGCAGATAGACAGGTCAGGCCGTAAAGTGACGTGACATTAAAAAAATGCCGAACGCATGTTAGTCTCTTAATCACGGCAATCTAATTAAATGTCATTGCATAAAAAACTTTTAATTTTATTTCACGTTTTACGCGTTTGTCTTCAGCTTCTGACTATGGTCGCGTTTCTAGTGTGCAATCTTCTCTTGTATGCAAACATGCTGACACGCAGCGCCGCTCCGGCAGTCGAGCAGTCGCATAGAAACGTCAATGACAAACTTTAATGTTTAGTTGACTTTTTCATTTGTTTGCTTCGTAGATTTCTTTTTTTTTTGTTTATTTTTCTATTCATACTCACCTGCCTTTTATTATTATTATTATTTTTTTTTTAATATATATTTTAATGTGATGGCATTGTTTTAATTTCATTAGAACTTTGCTTCTTTCTCTGTTACTTCACAGAGTTCAGGCATTCCGCGCTAACCGCTTTTGCATCGCTCTCATTCTTTTGTTGACTCACTTAAGCAGAAACATCATGTCAACTGCAAACCACACAACAGCAAAAACAACAACAACAATCAACAACAACAAAAAGTCAGTGCTGCTTCATTAATTCATTCATTCATGTCAGTTTTCTGTCACGCATACACACCGCCTTCTATCGCATATTGTGCACATTCATGCCACTTGATGCGCATAACAACAAAAGGGATTAAGTTGAACAAAATGCTCAATGCATATAACGCCTAAACTTGTGCTTTGTCATGCCACAAAAGTCTAGCTAAACTTTTACGCTGAAAAGTATGCTTAACTTTTTTTTTTTTTTTTACTTTTATCGCGACAAACCGTTTGTGTCTGTGTGTGTGTGTATAAAAGGCGAATTAAATGTGAACACAAAAAAAAAAAAAAACGTAGACCAAACTCAATGTGAATAGCACGTTTAGAGATCATTTATAATACGCGTGCATTCATTATTTAATTTCCATTCAAAATCTCAAAATCGAATAGCAAACAAAATTGAGCAGCAAAAATGATAATTTGGTTTTAAATATTCAAAATAATAATAAAAAAAAAAATGTACTTATCGAAGTGACTCTCAAAAAAATTTTTTTGGTTCATTTATTGTTATTTGTTTTCAGCTCTCAACTTTTTCCCCACGCTTATAAACAACCTGCCATCAAGATGATCTGATAAAATATTCTGTTTACAACATCTTATGGTCGTTCTATGGTTCATGCTTCAGATAATGGACAAGAGCAACTCAAATTTAATTAAAAACGTATCTTCTCATATTTTTCCACGCTTAATTATCAATCATACTTAGTTATTATTTTTTTCCTCCATTTTTATATTTAGATTAATTTCGTTAAATGATAAACGCCTAAAAGCACACATGAGTGACATGATATATGTGCTTCAGTTTACGCATATGTGTGCCTTTAAGTGTGTGTGTGTGTGTGTGTGTGTACTTGGGAGTGTAGATATTTTTTCTGCTAATAAACCATTAAATACTTGACTTCAACATTCGCCTAACACTGCGTATACGTAACATTTTTTCATTAGTATCCAAAATTGACACGTGCCAGTGAGTGTCGATTTGAGTGTGGGTGTTGGCGTGTGTCTGTGTGTGTGGGCAGTATGAAATTGAGCGATTGGTCATTGCTGCATTTGGCATTCTAATTTATATGCCTCAACAAAGTCAACATGAGTCTTAGTACAAGCTGTCTTGTTCGAAGTTCATGACACACAGCTTGTTATCCTTTACTGTCTGCATGCTTGTTGGCATTTCATTCATATGTACATATGTGTAGGTGTGTGTGCTTGTTGAACTGTAATTTATACAATAACTTATTTGAAAGCAACATGTTTCTCAATCTGTGATTGACAGAGAGCAAACTCACATGTCTGTGTGTGTGTGTGCATGTGAAATTTTTGGTAAACTTTACAAACAATTTTTACAATCAATTAAACTTGTTGGTAAAATTCTTACATAATACTTTCTTTCTAACTATCATATCAAAGACACATTATCAAAGTGATTAAGAACAAATTTTCATATAACAAGTAAAAGTTGCTCCTTCTTTTATTTAAATATTTTTTTTTTTTTTTGTTTACAACTGTCTACATTTTTATGCAATCATCCACAAACTTGATAGCATAATTTACTAATAATTCATAAAGTTTTTCATAGAATAGAATTTCATCTAAACAGCGCTCGTCTAAAAGTATCAATTTTCATGTAATTGTGTTATATTGTTGCCGTTAGCAAAAATATCCATCAAAATTTAATTTACAATGAAAAATTCCAAAAATTCCAGGCAATAAGGCGATGCAATTTCGTGTTTGAAATGCTTAAAGTGAAATTTTGTTATTATTTTCGGACAGCTACATCATTAGATGCAACAGTGCGTGAACAATACTTTTATGCGATGTTGCAATTTTGCATCAGCAAAGTAAGGATTTACAACAACCACATTATCAACATGAAAGCAATACAAATGCCAAAAGCACGAAAATAAATACTTTTGGCTGACAAATTATTTATAAAAAAAAAAAAAAAAAAATCAGCAAAAATTGCAAACATTAAAATAAGAAAATCATTTGCTAAATAAATCAATACTACTTACTAATAATTTACCAACATTAAACATACATTTTGCGTGCACGCTAAACAAATAAGCACATATATGTATGTATGTACATGTAATTATACGCAAACATATACAGATGCACTTAAGAGCATTACGCAATAATACTTGGCAATTATAGCATTATTGACCGAATGCCAAATAATATTGTATTTAAATAAAACCGCAATAAAGTGTAATAATAACAACAGCTACAGCAACAACAACAACTCCATTGATATTTACTATAAACTGCGCATTAAGCAAATGCAATTCAATTAAAACGTCAGCCAAATGTCAAAATCAGCAATCAGAGCAAACATTATTCTCCTTTTTGTAATTATTATTTTTTTTTTTTACATTATATTTTTATTCTTTTGGTTGAAAATTTTCATTTTGCTAAGCTTGCAATTTTTTTTTTTCTACTAATAATACTTAAATGAGTCTGTTTGCCATTTGTTGCATAAAAATATTTTATCAGAGTAATAACAATAAAATGCTAAAAAAACACTAGACTAAAACAACTCTGTAAAAAAAACTAAAAAACGAATGCGTGCTGAACGGAAAGCCCCAACTAGAGACTAAACTGTCGTCGAGATTTAACGATATTATTGAAAGTTTTTGGCATTTCATGTTGGCACGTCTTGTCTTTTTACAATAATAAAAAAGACTGACTATTAAACATCTCATTTCATCTCAACTCATTACAGATAAAAAACTTTCTTTTTTTATCTTTGAAGAATATTTTTTGGTTAAATTTTCTTTTCATATTTGATCAATACAAGTATTATATTTGAAATAGTATGTTTCATTAATCTTCCTCTTCCTCTGTTTGCATTTTACGTGTAGTCTCCCGATTGATTCTCATGGCAAATCGTATATGTCCATAACCCGAAATTGTATAATCAATTTTGATATTTTTCGCCCAGACATTGCACGTGAATTGCATATCATCGTTGACGCCCATATTACGAAGCATGACGCCCACAATGCGCTTAAAATCATCAGCATCATTAGCATAAGCTGTGCCGATGCCGGGCTCATATATGTCCTCGGCATCAAAGTATGGCTTTGGATAATATGTGAATTTTGGTGGTACTTGTGCACCTTCCACAGTGCATGAGATCCAAATGCGATTCTTGCGTTTGTCGGCAGCCAATTCGAGTATATAATCATATAATTGCTCTGGCGCATCAGGTGGTAAACTTTTTGCATCCTCATAGGTTTTTGCACGAAAATTATATACTTGATTGATTTTGATAAATATGCATGGACAACGTGTACGATAACCATAAACGTCATCCAAGTTACAACTCTTGAAATATTCGGGTAGCCTATTGCCATACTTGCCAAGAAATTTTTCAATTTGATGCGTATACTGTTCGATATCGGGCATCAGATTCTCATAGTATATAATCGAGCGTTCGTTATCTTTGCGTACGCATGGCGCATAAGAGAGACGCGGCTGTTCGAGCAGCCAACGTGGCTGTTGTTGCGGCATTGTTGCATAGAATATAAAATATATGGAAACGGTAATGACCACAAGAAAAATATAAAAGAATATATAGAATACAATGAGACGCAGCCAGCCGAATAGCGAGTGACCGAGCATTGTCCGTGCCTCAAGATCGAGTACACGCTTCGTCCATGGACGTACGGTTTTGTCGAAATGTTCCTCTTCGTGGCGAAAACGTTTGCGCAACTGATAAGGACCCGCTGGAATGATCATATATTGCGTCATACTCGCCATATTTCACTTTCTCAATCGCTCGCTCTCTCTCTCACTCTGTTTGCTGCTATCGGCTCTTATTGGTATTGGTTCTCACTAGCTCGCTCTTTGTTGGTTTGTTTGTTTGTTTTGTTTTTGTTGCGCTTTGTATAGCATGTATGATAGTATGTTATTTGTTTTGTGGTTTTTATTTTGTTTTTATTTTTTGTTATTATGATTTTTTTTTTTATATTTTTTTATATATACGTATTTGTTTTTCTTTCATTGAGTTGACAGCGTAGGCATATGTTTCTTATATATGTATTTCGATGTTTGAGTATTGCATTTAAACCAGCATGGTTTGGCAACCTTTCTTTGATGCTTTCTTTGTTGTTGTTTTACTGCGTATGGACATGAAGCCAATTTAAGATAATTAACCAGAAACGAGAAGCTGTTCTTGTTTATGTTTTTGGTTTTGGACATTGTATGCGTTGTTGTTGTTGTTGTTGTTGTTGTGGTATGTTTCTATGAGAATGAATTGTTTCACTACTTGCGGTTAACCATGCAATTCCCGCTAATGCATGTCAAAACAGACAAACACGCAGGCACATATGTATGTATGTATGTATGTATGTATGTATGTACAAAAGATGTGCAAAGTCAAATGAAATGCAAATGCTTGTTGTGACCATGGCAATGGCAATGGCAATCAGAACATCGACTAGGACGACGACGATGACAACGACAGTTATTGCTAAAATAACAATGAAATGTCGATGCCAACATTGTTGATGATCATGATGATGATAATGATGACGATGATTATCGTGATGATGAGCGTAGTAGGAAAAGCTGATTATAAGCAACAAAATGAAAACTCATTTGATGCAAACTCAGTAACCGCAAATCAAGATTTCTGTGGCAATACCAAAGCACTGAGTGCAAAAATTCAAATAAGCAAGTATGTGTGTCTGTGTGTGTGTGTGTGTGTGAAATGAACCACAGAGTAATCAAGAAATGACTATCTTAAATGTTTTTTTCCGTTTTTTTTTTTTTTGTTTCTTCTTTTTTGATGAAGCAAATTTATGGCGTAAGTTAACCAAAATTATTGCCACAATTATGGAAATTAAGTAAATATTTTCACAAATAACCAAAAATTCACTAAAAACCGTAAACTGAGCAAATGAAATGAAAGCGAAAGTCATGAAACAACGATAAAGGCTAAAAGTCAAACTTGAGGCTAATAAATGCGCTTAAAAACTTTAATTACGTGCAAAATGTACGAAAGCGGAGGTGAAAGCATTAACGAAGGCCAAAAGTGGGCAGTCAAATTAATAATATTTGCCTAAATGAATATTTTGTGCGAAATGAACGAGCGTCGTGCCATGTACGATACACAAGGCCTCCGTACATAGCAGGCGCCCTCCAGCGTGCTGATAGACATACAGACAGACAGACAGACCGACAGAAGGACAGACAGAGTAAGTTGTAAAAATTGTTGTAGGCGCAAGAGCGAGAGCAACAGCGTTAGCTTGAGTCTGTGTACGATAATGAGAAGGGCAAAGCGCCGTGAATGAAAGCAGGCGAAATAATAAAAATGACCAACAAATTAGCGACACGCGGCCATAAAGTACATCAAGCAAGGCGTGCACGTTTCATGAAATTGGACGACTGCCCATAAGTATAGCATGGTCAGTGAGAGAGAAGAAGACCGACAACCAACGACCAACAAACGACAACAACAAACATACAGTGTTAGAATGTGAGTAACGAAGCATAACGGCAAATAGTTAAATATTTCCTACAAGACAAACACGAAGAAGTAGAAGAAGAGGAAGAAGCTGCGTTTCATTACAAGGCAGAGAGTGGTACACGCATCTCATCGCCCAAGCTGCTGAATGTTTGTATTGTTCTTGTTCTTCCTGCTTATACTTCTGCGCCTTCTGCTTCTGCTTAGTAGAGCGGCAGTTGAAATCACATTTCGTTTATTAAATAAAATGCGTATGTGTGTGTGTGAGTGCTATTTTTTTTCTTGATATGCAATGAAATGTATAATAATAACAATAACAACAACGATACACAAGCGTATGATAGACGTTAGCTATGAATGCCATTCATGCGACTGACATTGCTGTTGACGTCGCTGCCGCCGCTCTTGTGACTGCTGCGTCGCGTATTTTTGAACGACGACAGCTGTAAAATATGTGCTCACGTTCATAATGCTAAAATGTTGCCAAGGCTTGAGTCGTCGCAGTTGACCATGTCCGATATAAATTGGCTTATACATACACACGTATGTATTTAGACGAGGGGCGACTGATAAGTAAATGGCCTATGTAAGAAAATATTGCAATGTTTTTTTTAGCAAATCAGCACTTTTTCGATTGGCCAATAGCAGATTCCTGACGAAGCTTCATTCAGAATTCCTGTGTAATTTTGTTGGAATTTTATAAAAAACAAAAAATGTAAAGTTGCAATTTCACAAAATTGAATAACTTTCTCTCAAAAAGATTTATTATTTTAAGACAATTGAACATTAGGATATGAGGCCCTATTTTAGCAACTCTATTTAAAAAAAATTAAGAGTGCTTTTAGTAATGCCCTATGTTATGTTAAATTTCAACCTAACATAAGAAATTACGATTATTAGCAGAAAATTAGCATGACCAAAAGAGCAGCTGTTAAACAACAGCTGTCCTGTATATGGCACGCTGTTAAAACCACATTTACATACCATTTAACAGAATGTGCCTACTAGCATTGCCTTATAGAAAAAAGAGATTTGTCTTAAGCTTAAAGGAATGATCGATCGATCATGAATGAATTCGGATGAAAAAAGTTTTTCTTTTACAGATCATGAGATATCATAACGATTACTACTCAGTTGTCCCTCGTAATTTACATATACATATGTGTATATACAAACATAAATTTATACATACATACATACACATGTATGTGTATAACAAAGTAGAAGAAGACAAGAAAGAGTAAACAGAAGTATGACTAAAATGAACGGAAGTAATTTTTTAAGTGACGACGATAATCAAGCATAGAAATGCTTTAACTGGCAGACAGCTTCTTGTTTGTCTTCTGATGTGGTTTTCTTTTTCATGATGTTTATACACTGAATATAAAAAATCGAGAAATAAAAAAAGAAGAGCATAATAAAGCGAAAATGAAAGCATAAAGCCGAGCATGCAGAATGAGAATGCGGATGGTAAGGCTGACAAGGCCATGGCAATGGCAATGGCATTGCCGACTGTGCGGACGTGCTACTCAATGAGCGTGGCAGCTTAAAGTGCTCGGACGGCGAAAAACGGCTGAGCACGCTGCAAACTTTCGTTAAAGTTGTTCCGTAACAACAACAAAAATTCAGCAAAAGTGAACATACGAAAAAACGTTGGCCCATTTTTGATTGCTTTGAACGTTTCCAATGTATGGCAAGGTCTTAAAGTCTAACAAATTTTCGCTAAAAGCGCTTTTGGCCTAATATGATATTTTTGTGAACTTAATCAAATTTTCATTGGCCAATAAAGCCTTCTTTTCGCAGCAGTTTATACTGAATAATTATTTTTTGTTGCACACACACACACACACACAAACACACATTTAATTCACTTTCATAGTCAAGTCTCAATAAATTTATTATATTTCTTGAAGCTTGTTCAACCTTTTTCCAAACATTAACATTCTTCTTTCATCACAAACATAATTTTTTTCTCTTCCGTACCGCATCTTGATTCATTCCTTTTTACAAACTCTTTAAAACAAAATGTATAACACTTAAATGCATTAATAAGTTTCTTGTTGTTGTTATTGTTTTTATTGTATTCACACCTGATTCGCATCTGCACTTTGACACACTTGATGGCATGTATCTGTTTCATTTAACACCTGCCGATATGATACCAATTAGTAAAACCCAAAGCCGAATGAGGAAGATCGCCACGATATAAAAAAAAAGGTTTAATCAAATGGCAAAATTCTCGAAAGCGTAAAGGACACGGAATGTGCTAGTTTAACATATATACGTATGTAATATGAGATACTCGTTGGTTGAAGATATCCGTATTTATGTAAGCTTTATTTGAAGTATCATAACATAACTATTTATGATTTTGGCAAAACTTCGCTTATCTTAGCGTAGAAGACGAAGGCGTGCTAATGCATAATTTAAGGCGACACTGGCTTAGTCATAGACATTCAATACACGCGCTCGAAGCCCAACACTTTCATTATTTTTTATGCGCAGACATTTCAACACATCACCAATACAAATACACACGCAAGCACATACATATATGTACATATATATAAACGCGTCATCGTGTATGTTTGTGTTAGTGAAAATATGTTCAGGATCTAATCGAATGCGAAGAAAATTTATTTCAATAACCTCAACGCAAACACAACTGCCGAAAGGGTCGAAGCATTAAGACAAGAAATAAAAAAACAAATGAGCAAAATATGCTAAATTCTGCTTAGTGAATTAGTTATTAGATAAACTTCATTTTCAGTTGCGAAAAGATGAAAAAAAAAATTAAATAACTTCAATATAATTCAACGTCTAAGATGACTTTGTGATATAATTAAATTTGCTTGAAATGAAAGCATGTAAAACTCAACACACATCGATAAGATAAGCCGTGTTGATGAACAGAAAAAAGGATATACGAAACAAGACTGAAAATGGCCTAAAATTTATAATTAGACAAAATGACTGAGTCAAGTAGAGTAGCGTGTTGAAATGAGTTGAATAAGTGTGCCACTTAAGCGAAGTATGTTGTATGTTTTTCGCCTGTAACTATGCTATAAACATGTATTTGCTCACATGTCTATGTGTGTGTGGGTAAGTGACAATATGATAGTGCAAAATCTTAACACATTTGGATACATGTGTGTGTGTGTGTGTGTGTGTGTGTGTGTGCTTTTGTTCTGTCATCATTTGCTTTTTCATTTTGAACGGTTTGAGTTTTTGAGCTCTTGATTGCTTTTGGGCTTCAACTCAGCGTAAATGAGTGTGTGCAAATGAGCAATTGATGAGGATGACAACAACGACGACGACAACGGCAATGGCAAATAACAAGGACAGATTTTCTTTAGCAACTGCTTAGTTGGCAATGACATACAGTCACTCAGACAGTCAGTGAGTCAGTCAGTCAGTCACTAAAGCAGAAAGGCTGGGAGGCAGTCAGGCAGACATAGAGGCATGTTAAATCAGCCAAGTGCCTTAATTGACTGTGTGACACATTGACTAACTGAATGAATGAAAACAATTCGTGAAGCGCGTTGAGCAGATTAACAGATTTACTTTGTGATGAAGTGTTTTGTCGTTCTCGCTATTAAATATAATAGACAAATGCTAACTTGGTGTGTGAGTCGAGACGAGACGAGTCGAGTCGAGTACACAAGAAATGCTTGAAGGCGCAATCATGAAGATGTGAAGTGCGGCGCACTGGCAAGATAGCTGACAATATTCGAATACAACATTTAATTTCCGCGCACAGTAGTTTATGTCACGAAGCGAGCAAAAAGGACGAAGAAGAAGATGAGACATACTTAATCTAATAAAATTACCAGGGATTGGCGCTCTTTCCTTTGCTTTTATATTACTGTTTTTTTTATTTTTTTTATAGCATATCATTTTAAGATAAATTTAAGGTTTGAGTGTAATTAAAACAACTTTATTTCAGTTCTATAAATATTGCAAAAGCATAGAACAATTTAAGTGCGTTAGTTCAATTTCAAAAGCAGGAAATCTTTTT
The DNA here is from genome assembly GCA_034638295.1 of Phortica okadai. Taxonomy (NCBI): domain Eukaryota; kingdom Metazoa; phylum Arthropoda; class Insecta; order Diptera; family Drosophilidae; genus Phortica; species Phortica okadai. Next base: position 51,598,524 of record CM067848.1, on the reverse strand, counting down.
GTAGTCAAAAATTTTTATTTAATTAAAGAATTTCAATTTCCTTTGTATCAACATTTTTGGGCAATTTCTTTTTATTCAAAGCATTACTTTAATTTTCACACTGCCCTGGTAATTGAACACACACACACACATACACACACAAGCGCACATTTATAAATGCGTGCGTGTCTATGACATTTTATTTGGCCAAAAAAAAAGGAACAAAAACAACACAAAAAAGGACAAACTCAAAGCAAAAGTAAATACACACACACACATACACACAATGAAGCAAATGAGCAAGAAAGCCTACAATTGGAACAAGAAGAAAAACAAAAGAAAAAAATGAGTAACGGAAAACGGTAAAATCAAATTACCAAAAGTCTTAAAAATATAACTGATCAACAAAAATAAGAAATACGCATTTGGCGACAATGAAATAAAAAGAAATAAAGTCAGCAAAGATAACGGAAAACCAAAAAAAAAAAAACCAACAACAACAGCAAAAAAGAAAATAAATATATATGTACGTAACGTATACGACTATGTAAGCGACAATATAATTACAGACAATAAGAAAATGGCGGCAACGACAACGAAGCATTTGGCGGCCATTTTCGGTTGCCCGAGCGTAATTCTCGCTCCGTGGCAATAAATGAAATTCGACTGGATTAGGTCAACAATTTAATAGTGAGGCGTCGGCGACGACAAAGCCCACTGAATGTATCGTAGTATCTTTTTGGTCAGCATTCAACACACGAAGCAATTTTTGTGCGATGTTTGCCAACTTTCGTGCTTTAAATGTTGTATTGCGTGAACATTATCATTTAAAGCAACATTCAAGCATTGAGAACATTTGAGAAATGCATAAAACGAGCAAGTAATTGCATGCCTGCAAACGAAGAGTTGTCATTACTTATACGCCTCGTTGGCTTTTCTACATACTATTTGTTCAATGCTTTGTCATTGCTGCGTTTATTGGTCATGATTTCATGGAACTGCATTTGTGTTGGCACATCAAAGACTTTACTGCTAACTAATAACCATGGCACAAAAAGACACACACACTCACACACACACACATACACACATCGACACTAGTATGACTTCGGCGTCTCGGTTGCTTTGCATAGCAGAAATAGTTTGTGTTTTTAACATGAAAATCATGCCGTAAAATTAATTAGCGGAAGCTGTCAAACAAGATATTTCAATTGAGATTAAAATTAAGCACAAAATTAAAACAAACAAATGTTTAATATGATGTGTGTGCTTGTGTGCTATACAAACAATGCGAATACGATTGAATGATGAACGTTAAATTAATTTTAATTAAATTAAATCAATTTTTGTGTCAAGTTTTCATTAAAAGCCGGAAACTTATTACATATTCTAACAACGGAAGCACACAAATCATAGAAATCGAGTTTTTCGATAGAAATAAATAAACAAATAAATAAATAATGATATTTTTAATTTAAAACAAAACATATCATCAAATAATGACTAGAAAGCAATTGAATTTTCAATAAAACTTGATCTTTATTTCAAATTGTATGTCATGCTCAGTTGATTCGCCCAGCAGTTTGTTCGTCGCTCGATCTGTCAGTCCGTCTGTGGGTAAGTGCATATCAAATATAATATAATATATTCAAATTAAATTATGAGAAACTGAAAACTAATCTGCAAAAAAACACACTGTAGAACAACGCACAGGCACGCAAGCAAAACATGTTAACGACAAAAAAATTTTCGGTTGCCAAAGTCATTTTTAATCCAATAAAAATCAACAAAGTGTGAGAAAAAGTAAAATTTCATATATATACTTATAAAACAAAAAATGACACCGGCAAACATATTCAGACAACCACACACACACACATACACACAGACACACAAGCCACACAGACGAAGTGATACAGTTGAGTGTTGATGGCTGACATGTTGGCATACCTTGTCACCCGAAAAATATTGAAAGCAAAGCACAAAAAGCATGAAAACGAGAGTAGAAACAAAACAAAACAAAACAAACAAAAAAAAAAAAAAAACAAAGTGTTAAGCTGACTAGTGTCAGTAAGTGTGAATGAGTGTAGCGAGCAGAGCAGAGCAGAGAAGAAAGTTCATGTGTGGGATAGTGGGCGTGCATGTGTGTATGTGTGAGTGTGTAAGTGTAAAGGAAATAATGTGTAACCGAAAAAGGATAAAATGTGACATTTTTGAAACAAATATTTACAGGACACTTTAATTTGCGAGTGGCAGACGTGCGTATGTCCTTGTCTCCATACGTGCGTATAAGTGTAAGTGTGTATGTTTTTTTTTTTTTTTGATCGTGTGTTGACATTGTCGTTGTTGTTGTTATATTGTTGTTTTTGTCTTCTGTTGGCAAATGTGATGTATTGCGGTTACTTTTTTATTTTCAATCTATACACTTTAATTTTAACAGTTCTCTATGAGTGATACCAAAGTTCTTAAAAGTTACAAGGCAAATATGATCCCTTATACCATCGAATATCAACTGCGTTTCAATCATTTGATTTAATGTATGCTTAAAGTATCGATACTTATTCGCTTTTAAGATTCGTTGGTATTGTTGCCATAAGTATTTTCTTTCGAAAGTAAAATATCAAGTAAATTCTTATATTAAATTTCAACATTTCGTTCGTAGGCAACTCAACATTTTCAACGTTTTCCTGACAACGACGTTATGCGGAAGCAGCTGGCAAAAAATTTGTTGCAAAATACTTCTTCATGCTTCATGCGCCATGAAACGAGATATGCCAAGGCAACAACACTAACACCAACGCCAACGCCAACGCCAAGAGCAACATCAACAGCAACAGTAACAGCAACAGTAACAGCAACAAAGGTGAAGCTCAAGCTGAAATTGAAGCTGTCAAATGGGAATGGATGCCGCATATAAACGAAAAAGTGAACGAGCATGTGTGTGAGAAAGTGAGCAAGTGACTGAGTGATGAGCAAGTGAATACTCAGACGAACGTATGAGTGATTGTGTGTGTGTGTGTGTGTGTGTGTGTGTGCGTGTATGGCTAAGCGGGTAAGTAAGTAACCAAACAAAAGAGTAGCGTCAGAAGCACAAAGAATGAGCATGACATAAACTGTGATTGCTGATGGACACATGAACGGGCATAAGCGTACAACCGAAACTGTCTTGTAGCACACAAACACACACACACACAGATGCACACAGGCACTCATGCAGGTGGTGTAACTAAAAGCAGAAGCAAAAAAAAAATTAGTGAGTAAAACATTACAGCAAATGTTAACAACACCTTGTTGCTCTTTTGCGCCCTTTCATTGCTTTGGCGTTGACACTTGCTCTTCTCATTGTATCTTTTCGTATACGCTTTTGTTTTTGTTCTCATTTTTTGTGCCATGAGTATATATTCTCAATTTTCTAGCCACATTGTTATACACTTCATGCAGAAAACGATATTATAACTTTGTCATGAAGCTTGTAACATACAGAAGAGGACATTTTCAACCTTATAAAGTGTATTCGTCTGTCTATATTTTCCAGAATTTTTAAGTCATTTGTAGAATTGGTATGAACAGACTATTGGAACTGGTAGCTCCCATAAAAAGAAGAAAAAAAATTAACAGAATTTCAAACGTTGTTTCCACATCTCTGGAAGCCAATGCGCGACAGCAATGAAAATTGATATGCTTAAGAGGCATGATATTCTAACAAAAAAAAAAAAAAATGGGCGTGGCATTAGGAAAAAGACGCGGAGAGTATATAAGCTCCGACACGGCCGAAAAAAGCAACTTTACTGGTTTCGCTTTTATTTCAATCTCGTTCATTTTCTTGCTGCTACCATTTCTTGGTTTGGTATTTTTTATTTATTTTTTTTTTTTTTAAACGCGGAGATACTTGTTGTTGGTTTTTTGTTGGGTTTTTGTGTAAAATTTTTGCCCAAGCGCAATTTTTTTATTTCGTTTTTTGTGACAACCACAAAAATGACGTTTAAGCACACACTTTACTCTAACTCACTGTGTGTGTGTGTGTGAGTGTGTGTGAGTGCGAGTTCTTCGTTATTGATATCGATGCTAAGGATAACGATGAACCTCATGATGATGATTTTGACATCGTTTTTATTGTTGATGTTAATGTTGTTGATGGTTTTGTTGTTGTTGTTGTTGTTGTCGTCGTCGTTGCGTGTCGCCATGCCGCAAGTAAATCGAATTTACACGCTTATCAATTGCCATGCAAAGCACTTTTGTGTTGTGCTCTTTTTTTCCTTTTTTGCTCTTGACGGTTTTTTTTCTTTTCTGCTTTTTAACGAAAAATAAAGAGATGAAAGTTGAAGCCAAAAGAATGGAAAAAAAAATGTAAAAACACTATAGCAACACTTATCGAATGCAAATTTTCTTCAGAACATATTTTGCTATTCTTGTTGCTTGGACCAACTTTGCCATACTTGCGTGCTTTTGTCTTGCTTATGCTTTAAACATGACAGCTTCGAAATAACACCAAACAATAATGAGCATAAAACAATTGCAAGCGAGTAAAGACGAATGAAATACAAAACTGAGAACATGAATAAGATTAAGAATAAGAATAAGGCAAGGAGTATACGGCAAAGCATAACATTTAATAAAATAACTTCTGTCTTTAACAGCTTTCAAGACGGCCGAGCAAAAACAATGTCTGGCAATAATAAATAAATAAATAAAAAAAATAAATGAAATGAGCTTGCAGCTTCATACGAAGAGACGCAACATGAACATGCCACATTTTGATGGCCGTCACTGACAATCGCTCTTTCTGCTCCGGCACATTTTAATGCGCTTCGATGCGACGTGCAGCAAATTAACTGGAAAAGAATTATTGCTTGTACGTTTTTATGGTGCGACTTAAACAAAGGACACATTTTATTCACTCGAACACGCGCCAAAAGATACAAAAGCCTGTACAACAAAAAATGATTGCATTTTGCGTTAAATGTATCCATTTTTGCTGCGTTTAATTAACAACTCCAAACGTTCGGCAAAAAAAGGTGGCAAGCAAATTATGTTCATAACGTTTCAATAACAAAAGAATGTCATTTCAAATACTTTTCAAATCACAAGACATATTTGACAGACGAGCGATTCAGCAGTTTCGTGTATTTGCCGCAAGTTAGCACTTCTTCGAAGCTTAAACCATGACGGGTCATGCTGTTTAACCCACGGCAGTTGACACAAAAACCCAAAAACAGGAAAAATTCAAGAGAACGAACGAACGATTCAACAATGCGTGTAGAGATTTTTCACAAAGCTAATGGCTTTGGCCATACGCTGAGCTTGTGTAAGTGCCATAAAAAGAGGCAAAACAACAACAACATAAGCGGAAAGACGCTAAAAAATGACGGAGCAAATGACATTTTGTGCTTTTAAGCCAATCAAACCGTGGAGGAAAAAAGCGAACGAACACACACACATGAGCAAAGAGCATAAAAAGAAAAACAACAAAAAATAACAAGGAGTCATTGCTTGCGTGGTATAGATGAAGGCGTATCAAGGGGGGTTCCAAAAGCATATGACAGCGTGCAATGATCTGCAAGAAGAGTAGCAAAACCGGTGAAGAATCCAAACAAAAGAAAAAAAAAGAAAGTTTTAAAGCAACTGTCAGGTTTAGTCAGTCATGCAGCGCAGCTTTGTTAGCCGCAGATATCAGCGCACTTAGTTACAGTTACATATGCTTACACATAGATACAAAAAGGCAAACAAACACACATACACACACACAAAGACAAACATGTAAAGATAATCCAAGCACACTCATTGGTATTGTACAGAATGTAGTACAAGTCCATAAAGTAACTGTTTTTATTGTCATTTATAACTATAGCAGCAAAAACAACAACAACAACAACAATAACAAGAAGAACTTCAACAACATGAAATTACATGAGTATGACTAGAACAACAATAAAAACAACAACGCAATATTCAAAGAATCACAAACTTTTTGCCAAAATGGCTGAAAAATAAAATTGGCAATGAGCTCGTTCATATACCCAGACAAGCTTAGGCTACACACACACACACACACACACATACACACAGCCACACACACACAAGCAAACTGAAGTGTACTTCATAGTTGCTTAGATACTTATGAACGTAACTGCAGTAAGTGCAATTTCAGAAATGCCAATTATCGCACAGACAGAACAGAACACAGAAAAATACAACAACAACAAAAAATGAAATTTATGAGGAAGCAATTCAAGTTGAAATAATGTAAGGAGTTCAGCAACTGATTTAACCTTAAATAGTTGAATCATTAGCAACATATTTTCAACGCATGTTTCTCAGTTAGGTAATCAAAATGGACTACAAAATAGAGTTACTCATCGTTTGTAGTGCAACAGCAAATATAAACATAAACAAATTACCAAAGTTTATGCGCGCAATGTTGCATAAAATTTCGTAACTTTGCAACCATAAATGTTATAAAAAAGGAACTTCGAAAAAAAACAAAAACAGACAAACTTTATAAATGAGTAAGCGGAAGTGATTTGTGTCCAGAGTTGGCAATGCGTTGCTTGAGTTGCTTAAAGTGGCACGAAAAAAAAAACTCGCAAAGTCAATGAAGTAATGCAACAATTTGACAATAATGGCTGAAAATATTGCAAATTTATAAAGTATTTTGATTATGATGTCACTAAAAATAATTTCATCTCTTGAATAAAATAGTGATGCTCGTCATTTTCTACTTCACTGTTGAATTGGTCTTTGCTATACTACACTTGTTGAATTAGCTATTCTTTACTCGTCTCATCTAGTTTTGTCTCTCAACCAACACTAACCTACTTTCCACTATTTTCTAACTCTTTTCTTATTCTACTCTTAGTCTTTCTCTACTCTTACTCTACTCTTAATCTACTATTGCTCTACTCAGAGTTTACGCTTACTTTATTCTTACTCTATTTAACTCTATTCAAACTGATCCCTTCGTTTTCTCTAAAACATTTTCCCTACTTTTCATCTACTTTACTCTACTTCTACTTTTCCCTTACTTACTCTTCCCTTACTCTACTTATTCTTTTCTGCTGCTCTTAACTTTTACTCTATTTTACTCTACTCCTACTCTACTCCATTTTTTGTATTTTTTTTTGTCCCAAAATCTCCTTCTCTTTGCGATTGACTCTCCCTCCTCTATAAATTTCGGTCTTTGAGTTTGTTTTTTAGTGCTTGAGTCACTAAAACCTTAACATTCTCACGACTTTAGCGCGTCACATCATGTCACGTGATAAAATATGACGACATCAACGAGAAGTTCAGAAAACGATGCGCCGCTACTTTAAAATTTTAACAGTTGCATTGCCTGTGTGTTTCATTGTTGGTAAACGTGTGCAGAAATGCAAACAAGAGACGACGATGACTTTGACAGCGTTGACAGCGTTGACAACGACAACGACAACGACAAAAGACAACTATGAAGTCAGCGTCAGACGATAACAAAGCAGCACGCGTAATTTACTCAATAAAATTCATGACTGTGAGATTTATAGTGTTGAAGTGTGTTATGTGGCAAGTGGTAACTGGGTAAATCATCATCGTTGTCTGGCTGATGGTTGGCGGTTGTCAGTTGTCATCATCGTTGTCGCAGCGTACAATAATGATGACAGCCACGTTTATGATCGTCATGGAACAATGTCGACATCAACAACATTATCATCACTAACATCACAATCATCACAATCATCATCATCATCATCATCAGCGTCAAAGTTAACGTTAACGTCATCAACAGTGTCATACGCAATTGTTTTATTCTTGTGGTCGCATTCAATGTCAGTCAACATTAAAAACTGTCGATGTGCAACACAAGTTGTCAAATTGGTGATGAAATTGAGTTTGCGTCGCCATCACTTACATTCTGACTAACTGACTGACAGACAGAATGACAAACAGACTGACAACTGACTGAGCAACTGCAAGTGACGCATTTCAATTCAGTAGCGGACAATGCGAGAAGACAAACTAATAAAGTGAATTATATCAAACATAAAACACCAAATTCTCTTACAATATTATTTTTTTGATTTTTTTTTTTTTTTTTGTATCCAAGACATTGACGTATGTGTGAAATGCATATTGTGTTCGCTCGTGTGGCGTTTAAATGAGGGACATCATGGACAAGCGGTAATATCACAAGCTATCTGCTATTGACTTGTTGTGTGTCTGACGGTTAAACTGAATGAATGACTGAGTGAGTGAAACAAGAAAAAGCTGTAGAGAAAGAAAAGCATATTGACATCAAGTATGATGATTATGATGATGATGATGATGATGATAATGATTACGATGATGGGCGCTGATGATGAGCTGACAATCAGTGATAATGTTGTGATGTTGCCGTTGACATCTTGATGACTTTCTTTCAACTAAGTAGTTGCGTGCATAGCAGGTGACTGAAATTTAATGCTTATAACGTAAATTCATTTACGTATTCCGTTTGGTCCGAGTGACTGACAACGTTTGAGCTCTTTTAGATACGAAACACGCAAAAGTCAATCACAGTCAATGAGTCAATCACAGCGACAACAACTTGTCGTCATCAGTGACGTGAATGGCAGTCAAAACAAAAAAAAAAAAAAAACCGAAAAAAAATTAAAACGAATCTTCTTTCTTCTTCACTTGCTTTATAGCATTAACTTCATTTCCTTCCTTTTATTCAGTATATTTGCGCCTTTTTTCAAATGATTTGCTTACATTTCTCCAGTTTGTTAGGCTTTACATCAAGTACGCTCGATTTCGTGTGCTTGGCAATAACAAGTACAACAACAATGACTAACAACTGTTTTTGACAGCTGCCCGTGCACGTCAGGCATCAGCATCAGCATCACTGAGCATACTCACAGTTGGTCTGATTGGTCTAGGCTCAGTTTACTCAATTGCTCAATTGCTTTGGTTGGTCGCATCAAAACTTTCTTGAACACGCACACACACAGAGCTATGCTTTGCTACTGTTTAGATTTTGGTTACTTTTCTTTTTTTTTTCGTTTCGTTTTCATTTCGAAATTATTAAGAAGGCATTGAAGCGTTTTTCTACTCACATTTCAGTAATGCAGTCAAACGCAGATTCAAATCCAATTGAATCAAAATGAACCAAAGTGAACAACAAGAACAACAACAACAAAAACATATGTGAGAATGTTAGAGTTTAATGGCTTCTTTTAGTTATACATATACTCTGTTGTTGTTGCTGTTGTCGTTCTTGTGTATTTAAAACATGTTTATATATAAATACGTATACGTAATTTGTATTATTATTCTCTCTCTCGTCTACTGGTAGCTCGTTAAATGAAAACGTTTATAAATCATCAGATTAAAATGTAAGAAACAAGCATTTACACGGCATTAAAAATGGCGCCTCATGCAGTCATTTTACACACACATACACACACACACATGTTTTTACACGCATGACTAAAGTAAGCGCATGTTTTTTGAGCATCGACATGAGCAAGGGCATGTCTTCCGTTGTTGTTGTTGTTCTTGTTGTTTGTCTGATTTAAACTAATCATTAATCTTAGTTAGCCATTTTCATTTAAACAGTTGCCATAAGATTTTCTCCATGCCATTCAAACTAAAAGGGCAACAACAAGAGCAAAACAAAAAAACAAAACCAACAAAAATCTCATTTTACTTACAAATTGCATGTATTTTCCAACCGCACACACACAGCATACTTTTAGGCTCGTGCCCTCGCCATTCGCTACATTAAAGCATCTTCATTATTAGAGTGACCATTTTCCACAATTTAATGCTATTTAATTCATTCTAATTTGAATTCGTGTTCTTGCTCACGCCAAACGATGTTGGCAGCTTAAATGAACTTGCTAATTTTTTCGGTTTGTTCCGACTAACTTTGCCCTTACTCAGTTCGTACTCCTCTTCCTGCTCATGCTCATGCTCATACCTGCGTTGACAACGAAGCATGCTTAACATTTTTGCATCATTTTGTATGTGTTAAGTGTCTTTACTGTCATTTCATTATGTGTTGGGCCCCCCCCCCCCCTCACCGACTCGGGGGCGATTCAAAATTTCTACTTTTTGGCAACAGAATTGTTTGCTATTGTTTTTTTTTCGCTTTTGCCTCGCTTTGTTTTCATTTGTTGCTGTTGTTGTTGTTGTTTTTTGCTCATATTGCTGTGTCGCTACTCATTTGTTCCACTGTGTTGACCGTGAATGGTCACAAATTCACGCTTTCTTACAGAATTCTGGCTGCTCTTCAGGCTTCGTTGCTTTCACTTGTTTGCTTGCTTTCAATTTGTTTCACATCATTTTGTCTCATCTCCTACTTCCGCCTTTGCCCATTGCCGTTCTCCAACTACTGTGGGTTGTCTCATACATATGTATGTATCGCTTCACCATTCTTATCACCGCTGCTCAGACACAGCTATTCTTGTCATATTTTACCGTCCTCCTCGTACAGTCGGCCGCTGTGTAAAACACCATGTTGCCATCGCCCAGGACGCGGCTTAACAAATTCGCGCCTAAACCGAACTACTTTTCGTATTCAACCCTCATCTGTTGGTCCACTCAATATGCTTCTTCGCCTCTGCCGCAGTTTGCCTTCTTCCACCTAAAGCTACGCAAGTTTCGCCTTTCCCTTTATTATTACTTTATACATTTAATTTCTTCATTTCGTTTTTAAATTAAACTTTCTCATTCGCACTCTCTCTCTCTCTTACTCTGCCCATCGCTTGTGTGGGTGTACTTTTCACTTTTCCCGATTCTTTCTGACTTTCAATATCGCACTCGCTCGCACTTCGGGCTACGTTCGCTTGTGGCAGGTCACTTTGTGGATTTATTAAATAACTTTTCTTCAATGTGGCTCACCTTACTCCACAATCTTAAAATACAGTGAAAGCTACGTAAATTGAACACTCTTCTGTGGGGTGTCCGATTATGGGAAGACATTTGGTATGAGTAATAATATCAGAACGATATTTGTCCGCTTATGGGAATTGTCTCATTATGAGTGGGGTCCTTAATGGATGCTTTTACTGTACACATGTATATATGTATATAGACACATATAAATATTGAGTTTTTTATTTTTATTTATGAAAAATTACATTCAACATTTTTCATGTTGATAAACTAAGCACAAAGTCAAGCGAAGTTTATCAACTTAATTTGTTTTTTTTTTTTTCGTTTTTTTATACCCTGTACACACACTGTGTATCAGGGTATATTAAGTTTGTTTGAGACGGTTTGTATGTAACGCATAGAAGGAGGGGACGGGGACCCTATAAAGTATATATATTCTTGATCAGGATGACAAGACGAATTGATATAGCCCTGTCTGTCCGTCCGTCCGTCCGTCCGTCCGTCCTCACCAATGGTTCTCGAAAACTATAAGAGCTAGAGACTTGAAATTTGGTGGATAGACTCGTGAGGTCAAACGCTAGATCAAGTTTGAAGGATTTTTTGCCACGCCCACTCCTTCCCGCCCATCGAGCACCACCCATTTTTTCAAAAGGCTGTAGCTCGAAAACCTGATGAGTTAGAAACATGAAAATGAGTATGTAGACTCAGTATGTATAGCTCTACAAAACTGCATACCACATTTTTTCCCCCTCCCCTTCGTTTCCCCTCAAAAAGTTGTTTTCTTAAAATTGCTGTATCTCCTAAACTATAATAGATACAATGCTGAAAATTTGTATGCAAACTCAGTAAACATACCTTTTTAAAACTGCATACCACAAACTTTCATTTTTAACGCTGTGTGACAACGCAAAGACAAAAAAGTTGAAATTTGGCATAAATTGCGCTTTGAACACTGCTTTATCCTATTTGTAACAAAAACCGTACTTAACACTGCGAAAACTATTAAAGTTAGAGACTTGAAATTTGGAAGATAGACTCGTGTGGTCGAACACTAGATCAAGTTTGAAGGAATTTTTGCCACGCCCATTCCTTCCCGCCCATCGAGCACAACAAAAGGTCATTTTTTTCTTGAAATTGCTGTATTTCCTAAAGTATAAAGAATACAATGCTGAAATTTTGTATGCAAACTCAGATAACATACCTTTTTAAAACTGCATACAACAAACTACCACTTTCCCCGCAAAGACCAACACACTAAAATTTTGCAGCAATGCTTTGTAACAAAATCCGTACTAAAGCGCCATCTAATGGCAACATTGCACTGTGAGCCCTGCCTCACTATTAGCAAATACACAAACCATATCGTGGTACACTGCTTTTGCTGCCGGCGAATGTTTAAAGTGTTATCAACATGGGTGTGTGTACAGGGTATTTTATAGTTGAGAATACTCAACTATACCGCCCTTACTGGTTTTTTTTTGATTCTTAAGCCAAGCGCAGTAGTAAAGCACAAAAACAACAATAAACAGCAGTTTAAAAAAAGAAATTCTAATCTTGTTTTTTTTTTTTTTCTTTCTTTCTTTTTTGTTGCCTTTTTTACGCATATTTCTCATTTTTCACGCGCTTATGGTTTCTTTGTTTTTGTTGTTGTTGTTGTTCGCAAATAAAAGTTTTCTTTTGGCATTTGTTTAAAGTGTATCTTTAAAAAAAAAAAAAAAAACCAAAAAAGATTTCCATACACACACACACACACACATACGTGCATCGAAAATGGCAAAATGGTGTTTTGTCATAGCTTCTTTGGCTTCCTTAGCTTTGGCACGCTTTGCTCTTCATACCGTCGGCCATGCCCAAAATTGACGTCCTGACGCAACCGTGTGGTGTGTGGCTGAGTGTGTGAGTGAGTGACAACGGCACACAGCTGTATACAAAGGCACGTGCCATAAGTCATTTGTCAACAACAACCTGATTGGATTTTATAACTAAGTGCGGTTGCGTTTTAAAACGCTTAAAAACGAAGTTGTAATCATTATTGTCATTGTTGTTGTTGCTTCAACTTCTTAGCCAACTTACCGCACACGCAGACACACATACACACACATACATACATACTTATACACGCACAATACTGTCATACTAATGTAAATTTGCTTAACAATTTCACAACTCAAATTCAACTTCGAATGAGTTTCCTGGTTTCAGCTTAAACATTTGAAATTTTCACCCGCGGCAATACAAAAATTAACAACCGAAACAACGAAAAACGCTAACGAAATAGCAAAAAGGTTACTTAAATAGTTCTCTTCCATGGAAGCAATGTCATTGAGGGCTCCTGTTGTTGCTGTAAGACATAAGTTAGATGTGTCAACCACGTCGCCAACATCGCAAGGTAGTCAACCAACGTTACACTTTGGGGAGTTTACGTCGAAAGTAAAAGAAATTTTTTTCAAAACAAAACAAAAAAAAGAAAAACCAAAGTGAAAAAGTATTTGCTCAAATGGTCTTGCTTTTAAGTTGAGTTGAGCATATTGCGTTGCTGTTCGTTAGTCTTTGGAGAGTGTTGAAAGCACGTAAAAGGATTGTAAAACTTTTACAAAGGCTGATGAAACCCAATAAAACGAAAACGACGTAAGAGATACAAAACTGTAAAGTAGCCGCAATGCTAATGAGATTTTAACAAGAGTTACCATTAAACCAATTTGTTAATAGTTAGCCGTGCCAATGACATAATAATAAAATAAAAACAAAGACAACGTGCAACATATTGACAGCAGCAATATAATGAAATAATCATAAAAAAGACATACTATAATTTCGGTTTGTCGGAATTTATATACGCTTATGTATGTTATCTTAAGTACAGTGAAAGCTCCTCGGACGTTCATTGTCAAAGTTTTTATTGTTGGTAGGCATTTTGAAGACGATTTTTGTACGGTTTTGAAAATAGTCTGGGCGCTTTCACTGTATAAGCAAGTTATGCCAATTAGATAGTATTACAATATGTTACAATAGCGAAATCATCTATAAAAACAAGCAAAAAGTTATTCTAACAAAAATCTGCTTTACGACCAATCGATTTTATGCGAGTTATACGATCCAATCAAGGGTTTAAGAACCGTTATCGCTTGTCACAGATTTTTTTTTCGTCATGTGCGTTGCAAACTTAATATAAAAGTTGACATACTCTTTTGTTCAACAGCATAATAGAAGTTTTTAACGCACGCATTAACAATATTAATGCTAAGTGCAACAACAACACCAACAATAATAACATCACTAAAAAACTCACATTTACACACAAACAAACACACACACAGTCGAACAGACAGACAGACAGACAGGCAGACAATAACAATAGGTAAAAGTATGAAAGTAATTATAACATTTTATGTAGAGAATTTTGCATAAAATTTGCGGTAGTTTTAATGCTTAATACTCTTGAAGTAATTTCATTGTTATTATTGTGGTCGTTGCTAATATTAACAGCTATAAATGTACATTTATGTATGATATACATATATACATATACATACATATGTATGTTTGTATTTATATTTATAAATGTAAATAAAATCAGTTTTACGGCTGTCGTCGCATTTGCATTGAGTGCTGAAAACTCTGATACAAAGTCATGTTTAATTCCAATAAAGGGCATCAGAATGAATGAATGAATGAATGACAAAATGGCAAACAATATAAATATTAATAGACATTGGGATACATATTATTTGCTTCAATTTGTGACGACAGCAAAAATATTTGACATTTGTTAAAATGTAAAACATAAAGCGAAAAAGGAATCGGAATTGTCATAAAATAAAATATGCAATGGCAAACGGAATAGTGATTGAACTGTAAAGTGCAGAGGAATTTCAACAAATTAAAAAAGTATCTCATATAATGGTGCTTATCTGAAGAATTAGACTATAATATTAACCATTGACGAGAGGGTGATGGAAATGGGGGTCTGACACTCAGATATTTTTATGATTTTTTTTTAAATCTTCAAGAGGAAAGAAGCAAATCTCGAAACGTCGACTTGCCAAAAAAAAAAAAAAAATTAATTTTTCCTTATAAAGTTCGTCCATGAGTTAAACTAAATTTGTAATAAGGTCGCTATGATAGAGGTACGTTTATTTCAACTTCAGGGTCTGGTTTTTTTTCCTCAGACTCGGACTTTCTCACGGCGGCATCGATGAAAATTCGTATAGCCACACGAGAATCCAAGAGTTTTTACACTTTTCATGTAGTAAATAGTAAACCCTATGTAGCGAACCCTCAGCCATTTAAAAAATGTTTTTTTTATCATTTGAGGAATTTAAATTTCAATTAAATTTCATTTTCAATACATTTTTTTTCTACAATCGTTAACGATTTAGTAATGGCAAAGCAACAATTTCCTCGAATCGACATGAAAACGATGCGGTCTCTTAAATTAAACAGCCGAAAAAAAAAACTAAAAAAAAAGATAAGTAAAAAGAAGAAGACGTTTAGAAACAAATTCTATAGAAATTGAAGCTGAAATTGTTTTCGATTGTGAAGACAAAACCCGTCGTAGCATCGCTTATCAGCACAAAATGGCAAATATCCTGGCAAGTTGGTGGGAGGGGCGATGACTTGTTTCGAGGAATTTACGTTGGGCCACGTTTGAATGTCTTTACGATGATCATAATGACGATGAAGTCATTGCTGATAATGATAATGGTGTTCGGCATAGAACTAAAATAATTGCGTTGCGTATAACATTCGACTTTGGTGCTTGTTGCTACTTGTCGTAGAAGTTGCCACAAGCAAGGTCATGGCATTTGGACGCCAAACAAAGGAGCAGCAACAAAGGGAACGCGGCAACGGTGGCAGAGACGACTTCAAATCAGTTAATTAGTTTAATTTTGGAGCATTTATTTCTTCTTGTATTTTTTATTTTTTTTTTGTTTTTTTTTTCGTTTTTGGTTTTGGTGGCAAAATGTATTTATTTCCCGGGGCCTAATACCGGATGCCGTTGATGATGATGCTACTGATGTTTAATGTTGATAATTAAGTTTCCGTTGATGTTTAGTTTTTGGTTCATTTCGATATGTTGTTGAAAACATGGCAAGTTGCCTGCAGGCATCTTCGACATTGTAACGCCACACTTTCAGTTATTTCACACACACACTCGCACGCACATTCTGAGCAACACATACAGGCAGCAATCCAATTAAACTTTCACAAGTTTCTATACCGAAAGCAAAACAGAAGAGCAGATTCATTGTTTTGGGGGCGTTGTGTGTAAGTTGTGCGATGGCTGGCACGCAAATCGAATTTGAATTTGAATATTTCAACAGACTTACTTGCATACATATGTGTACATATGTACATATGTATATATGTATGTACAAACTGATATGTGTCTCAGCGAAGTGTCTGACTTTACAACCTATTGAAGTGTGTGGGCAAATCGTACAGTTTATCATTGAACAAAGCAATCTGATGATTTTGTAATCAATTCGTTTAATTTCATTAAACATTAAAAACTAAAATATTTTCACACAACGAAATTTTAGCTGAGCTAAAAAAATATATATAAAAAAAAGAAAAATAACACGGGTGAAATACAAGAACGTTTTATATTTTAATACTTTAGTAAAAACCCAAAGAAAAAGCAAAATATTTGCACAGGCGTAAAATTTTAATTGTATAAAGCGACATATTTTTTTCACGAATTATACGCGAGTTTTTTTCTACATTTTATTTTATTTTTTTTTTGTTTTGCGCATCAGACAGTTTTTATATTTGTTACTTGCAACAACGGGTAAGCATGAGAGTTCACACATTTCTCCACGCTTTAAAACATTTCATTTTTCGCACGCAGAAATTTGTGCAAAATGCTGCCCTTTGGCACAAATGCTTTGCGCAATGCATTTAATGTGCAGGAGATGCAACGCTGGACGAGCGGCGCAATGCCAGCGCGCCCCACAGTGGCGACATCAACGTCGACATCAGCAACATCATCAGAGTCTACATCAACAACAATGCCGACAGCAGCAGCTGCAGCAGCAACAGCCACAGCAGCGGCATCGACAACACTGCCGCTGCCGCTGCCGACGCCGACGTCGAGCGCTGTCGCCATCGCGTCGAACACAATTAATACAGGTAGCGTGTATATGCGAACGCCGGAGGGCATATTGGTGCCGAATCGTATATTCGTTGGCGGCATCAGTCCCGATACAACGGAGGATGAGCTGCGTCGTGTCTTTTCGTCGTATGGCTCGGTCAGATCGACACGCATCATTGTCGATCAGTTGGGCATATCGAAGGGTTATGGCTTTGTTACGTTCGAGACCGAACAAGATGTCAATTTATTATTGACCGGCGGTGAATTATATTTGCTTAAAAATCTAAATTGGAACATTGCGCCGGCGATTAAACGTGATCGAAATTTACTCAATCAGAGCAACATTTACAACAACAGCAATAACAATAGCAATACCAGCAACAATAGCAGCAGCATGCCCTCGTATACCAATCACGCTGCTGTCGTTGCCGCCGCTGCCGCTGCAGCGACACGCTTCGATCAGCATCCAACGTCGCCATCGACATCAACGGGCCGACCATTGAATGCTGTGCCCGGCTTTGGACGCTATACTTCACCTCAGCGCTATCCTTGCTACATGATGACGCCAATGTCATCGCCCACTTTGCCGGCGACAGCGATGTCGCCATCTTCTTTATCTCAGTATTTCAGGTCGCAACAGCTCCGTTGACAAATTTTTTATAGATTATCAAAATCGAGAGTTTTGTTTTCACTGCTGACACTTTTTGCTCTCTTCATTTCCATTGCGTCTCTTGACCATAGCCAGGTCCAAGTGCCAGCAGCAAAACAATAAACATTCGAGTACCAAAATTTTGCCGCATCTCATTGGCAGACAACAACAAAAAAAAACCCAAACTAAATTGTTAACAAACAAAATTAAATACTCAAAAATTATATTTCATCAGGACAGCTGAAAAAATTGAGTCTCATTCAAAAAGTCATAACAAAGTGTAAAAACACAAACGATTAGCATGAAAAACATTAGAAGAATATTTGTGGAACAAATCATGATTTTGGCATAAAAATTTAAAAATGAATATGAATACTGAGTGAGCATACAAGCCGTTTGAATATTTTACAATAAAAGAATTGATAAAAAAAAAACAATTTATTTCATTTGATATTTAATTGAGAGAAAGTAATACATGGCTCACAGCCTTAAACTGCTTTGTTAATATTGTGTGCTCTTATGTTACATGGCGACACACAACACATAGGATAACTTAGAGCGCAAACTCGGCACTTGAGTCAGAGCATTAAAGCAGAAGTCGAAATAAAGAGCTGCAACTGCAATTATTTGATTTCTTTGTGTTTTTTTTTTTTTTCGTTTGTAGCTCATTTAGCAGTTGAGGTTTATAACGTTAACATTTGTTACCAACGCTAATCTACGTTGACCACTTGCCGCAATCACCACTCTTGCAACATGTGCTGCAAATCTTATTTAAACATTTTTTACGTGTTTCTCTCTTCACCACATTTACATATGAATGTAAAAGTGTATATTAACTTTGTCATACAGTTTGTAACAGTTGAGGAGATATCACCAGCTGTTAATATATTTCTGTTCTGCTCAAAACGATCTCAGTCTATCTGTATATTAAATATTTTTATCTCGCAGTTTTAAAATGGTCAAATAAACCGAGCACTAAAAAGTTGATATTTGTTGATATTTATTTTAGGCATGCTACGTGAGTAGAGTATCAGATCTGCAGCAAGACCGAAGTGAGACACTCATTGTTTTTTTGAAGCTACTCACAGTGAAACTAATCCGCTTAGTTGGCCACATTTGAACATTTATTTCTGTTATATTTCAAGCGCAAACTCAACTCGGCTCGTGTCGGAGCCATCAAGTTGGTCGCTTGCACAAGTTAAGTGCACGAAATTGCTCCGTAATTGCATGGACGTGCCAGTGTTGCCAAAGATGCCACACTTTTTCTGCACTTTATTTTTTCCGCCATGTCTTACACGGCTGCCAGAGCACATTAACTGTGACATGAGTTTTGCAAGCCACAAAAGAAGACAGCTCCAACCACATAAAATATGTATTTTAATTATGGTCATGTTCGTCTCTGTCCGACGCTCTGTTTCAGTACTAATTCCTACCAGAGTTTTTAAACAATTGCAAAAATTTATATTCTAAAATTTTCCCATATAGGAAAGTTTGGTCAAAATGGAGATTTTTGTCAGAAAGTCTTATTTATAGAGCTTTCAATCCTTTTTTTGAACGTTCATATGGTATATACTGATGACATGCAAGATAACTACAAATCGGCTGACTATCGATCGTAAGAAAAGCTGTTTTGAACATTAACATGAATGGACAAAACTTTCTAATACCATTTTTTACTAATTCATTGCATATATACATATGTATGTATTTTGAACAATGCCTTGCAAGTGTACAAAAGTTTCATCAAAACCGAAAATAACTTAATTTGTTGCTTTTTTTTTTTTTTGTTTGGGAAAAAAAAATTTCACCAATTAAGCGCTTCACTTTTTTTTGCGAAAACAAAGCAAACAACATTAAGGGGTTATTCTCATGTAACGACTTAAAAAAAATTTTTTTTTTTTTTTTTATATTTCGATAATAGAACATATTGAAAATATGCTGTGAAAATTTCAGATCGAAATTTCTATTAAAAAAGTAGTTACAACTTATAATCGCCGACGCGTCATAAGCGACCGCCTACTGCTTTTAAAACTTTGTACGCGTTTTTCTCGAAACGTCATTTTCTAAAACGGTCAGGGTCCTAGAGAAAAAACTATTTGACCGATTGCTTTGAAATTTTGCAGAGTTCTTCTAGACACTAATGGCTATCGTCCGTACTAAACCCGTGTTTTTTCGAAAATATTTTCCTATTTTTTTAAAGCAATTTTAATTAAAAAAAACCGCGATTTTCGTAATTATTTTTTTGACAGTTCGGCATTTTTTTGTTTTTCAATGAAATTCAATGCCTTTGGTACGGACGATAGCGACAGACCTCCTGAATAATAATCCTTTCGGGTTTCTCATTTCGGAGAACATTAACAGCCGCTATCAGCCTGACCAGTGACATACTTTTTTTTTTTGGTGTATACTTCAATTTAAAAAAAAATTTATAAGAAATGAAAAATAAGAAAAGAATATATTTTTTTTACACAGTTTATGGTCCAAATAAAAACATATTAAAAAAATTAATTTGATTAAATTTTATTACCTATAAAAAAAAAATTTTCTAAAAACAGGTAAAATTAATGCGTTTACATGAGAATAACCCCTTAAGTATACGAAACTTATACATATACATTTTTGTATGTATTTAACAAGAAGAACGACGCGATAACAAAATGAAATGAAAATCTCAAAAAACACATAAAAATTATATTAAAATGCTAATTTATTTTAATTTAATTTTGTTGTCGCTAACTGCCACGCCCACCTCACACGTGCCCACCAAATACACGCACACAAACACGTACTCAGCACTTTCGGGCTTATTGATATTCTGTTGCTTTTGCTCTCATTTGACTTCATTTGCAACGTGCAAATGCAATATTGCATTTTCGCATGCAAAAGAAAACGCTGACAAACACACAAAAAAAAAAAAAAACAACAACAATAAGAAAAATTGTTGTTGTTGTTGCTTATTTGCACAAATTTGTCAGAAAAAAAGTCATACTAAAAATGTGCGCAACGAAAAATACAACAAAATGGCATTAAAGAAGTGCCGTGCACACGACTTGCAAGCGAAGAAGAAGAAGAAGAAAAAGAAAGCAAAAATATGAAAAAAAAAAACTAAATAAATACGAAAATTGTAGGCAAACGACAGCAGCAGAGCACGCACAGCGTCGCACACTGCCGACTTCAATGACAGGCAACATTGTGACAGAGAGAAAGAGATAGAGAACGCACAGCGCTATCATCATGGTTCAAATGATCATGGCGAAACAATGGCAAATATGCAAACAAAAAAAAAAAAAAAAATAATAAAATAAAAAGCACTCATATTTCTACTTTTTATACGCGTTGGTCTGTGGAATATTGTTAGCATGTTTTATACTTTTCGCATTTGCGACTTTTGCCAACATGTTTTTCCCATCTCTTTCGCACAATAATAAAACATTTGCATGCCTTTGTTTGTCATTCTGTCTGTCTGCCTGTCTGTCAGTTTGTCTGTCATTGCGCACAGCAGACTTTTTAAGACTATTAAATATATTAATTAACTGTCAAAAATGTTTAAAACATGTCTCAGTTGTTTTCAGACTCTACTCTCTGCTCCGCTACAGTCAGCCAAGAGTTGTTGACATTCATTCGTCTCAAAACTTGTACCCAGACTCGTTTCTATTTTACAATGCAACAATTTTTTTGTTGTCGTTTAAAGTTCATGTCTTTAATTATTAAAACTAATAAAATTTAAAAAAAAATGAAAAACCGTGTTGATTGCAGCGCCACAAATGAGACAACAAATTCACTTAAGATTCGAGCATACTCATACAAAAACACACACACACACACACTCATACTGTGAAAGCGCATTTCTTGATTTGTGTAGAAATAAAGCTCATGCATTTATTGTCTTTAGGAGTGAAGCATTTTCGGTGCAGAATGTCCGAGAACTGTTGATCCCAATGATATTTAATAGTCAATTATAACAAGTTGCGTTCAATGATGGTAAAACAATGTGAGATATTGTAAGACTATAAATAAATACGCAAAATACAAACACTCTAAGTGTTGTCTTTGTTGAAAAAAAAAAAGATGTAATAATTTCATTTTTGCAGCAGAAAATTTCTTCATTCATTTGTCAACTGAGATTGCGATTGAAACGCAGCTGTCAATCAAACACATCAGCACCATCATATATATGTGTGTGTATGATATGTGCATGTGTGCAAGTGACAGCGAGCGTAACAATTCATCATTACGTTGACAGAAGGGCGCAGCTGTAATTGTATATTTTAGCCATTTTGTGCCTAATGTTATTATTATGGGATAATTTCCTTTCCATTCTTGGCACACTTGACGTATCTTTTATTCCATCTTATTTGTATTTTTTTTTGTTTTGTGCTGTTCAACTTAGCATTCATTATACCCTCTTACTTATTTTACAATTGGTTATATTAGTTTTGACACAAGTTTCGAGACGGTTTCAATGTTAAATGCGCAATAAATTCAAATTTTTATACGTCCAATGATCTTTCGAAATTTAATCGATTTTGAATTCAATACTAACGTAGCGATAATGTACATGCTTAGTTGCTGGTAAAGGATATTTCGTGTTCGGACACATTCAATTGCAGCGGCTTTAACGTGCTTTGGTTCGTTGGTTCATTGCAAGCGTTGTCCCTTGGGCAGCAAAGGCAGGCTTCTTGGCGTGGGCAGACGACAACGATATTGGAATGTTATTGTTGCCATTGTCGTTGCCAGTGTATCAAAAGGGTTCGCGCCAAGACATTAAAAAACGTTCGTGTGGACAAAAAAAAAATCTTAAGACAATCACAAGCAAAAAGCCCAAAAATGGAAAATGAGAAAAACAAAAAAAAGAAAGCAAGATGATGTTTTCCGTTTTCCGTTTTGGGATTTGCTTGTTGGTTAACTAATCCTTGGCTTACCAAGCAAAAGTAGAGCGAAAAAAAAGGCAACAAAAAAGAAAAATTACACTTTTTCTTCAATATTTTACAACTAATTAAGGATAATTACCAACCATTACCCAAAATAAGACAGCCGAGAGCAACAACAACAACAACGACAATATAAAGTGAGCAGCAAGAAAGGAAAGGATTTTTTTTTTTTTTTTGTTTGCAAAAAAGGCGACAACTACTAAAGAAAAGAAGAAGTGAAAACCCCAGAATCAACACACACACACAAAGCTACTGCTGGCTGGCTGGCTGAAGATACCTACGATGCTGCAGCCGCAGCTACTGCTGCTGCTGCTGCTGATGATGTTGTTGACGAGCAATTTAATGAAGCCATCATCGTCGCGCACAAATCCAAACAACGCTTTAGCTTCACTTAGCTAAAAGTCCTTTGACTAAGGGCAGCATTTCAAGCAACAGCAAATAATGTGTAGAACAAAAAAAAAAAAAAAATAAAAAATGGCAAGTAGGGCGTAAACAATGGCGGCCACGACCACGAGTACGACGACGTCTTCGACTTTGACTTTGAGTACGGTTTTTGGCTTCAATCTCGGCGACGGCTTAAATGTGTTCTGCGACCAACATAGACTTTTCAGAAAATTAGCTGCTTTTAATATTATTATTATTATTATTGTAATTTGTAGTTGTTGTTGTTGTTGTTGTTGTTGTTGTTGCTGGTGGTGTTGTCATTGTTCTACTTGTCAGTTGTGTTGACTTAATTGTGCTGGTTTGCTTTAGTGGACTTGGCTCTTTTGCTTATTAAAATGTTACATTTGTTTTGTCATTTTTTTCTAAAAGTTTTATTTCTTTCCTGCCATTACTTTTTTCCTCATTTTTTTTTCTATTTTGCCTTCCTTTTTGACTCATTTCTGAGTTAGAAAGTTTATGCTTTGCTTTAGCATACTTTTCATTACGTTGACGTGCTAATATTTTTTTATTTATTTACATATATTTTTGTCGTTGTTAATTTTGACGTGAACCGCGTTGCTTTTGCATTGAGTTTGAGTTCTTCATTCATATTTCAAAAACACATTAAAAAGTTTTGCGCATTTTTTTCCATTTTTTATTTTTTTTCGTTTTATTTTTTTCTGTTTTGAATTTACTTTTGTATTTTGTATTGTTGCGAAAATGTTTCTTTGCCACTTGTTTAACTGACGCATTCACTCTCTTTCACTCTGCATTATTATTTCTTCTACTTTGCTTACTTACTCTAGCATGTTTTTAATGCGTATACGTAATAAAATGACACAAAAAAAAAATTACGTATACGCATAACCATTTTGCATAAGTAAACGGAGTTGCGTTGAAGAATGAAAAAAACTGAAATCGAATAGCAAAGCAACTGAAACAACTGACGCGCCTTTCCTTTCCTTTTTTTATTTATTTTTTTTTTTTGAGTTTCAATTCTTAAGTGTTTCTTTGTGTTTGTGTGTGTGTGTGTGTGTGGTTGTGCCTTTCACAAAGCAACGCAATCCTTTTCACTAATTTGCAGTGAAACCGGCGCTAGTGGCTTCAACCCTTTTTGTTGTTTTTGTTGTTATTTTTTTTTTTTTTGGTTGTGTGTTTTGCCCGTGGGTCTTTTATCTTTTCTATGTTCTCTTTTTTTTTTCGTCAATTTGCGTTGTCTTTTATTCGCCTTCGCCTTTTGCTTCTGTCTGATACGGGCATTTTGCCTTTACTTTGTACTTGGCAAACTATTAATCATACGCACTGTTAGCCGCAGAAGCATGTGTGAGTCAAGAAAATGCTTAAAATATGTTTGAAAAAGCCACTCATATATATGTATGTACATGGCCAAAGGCGAAGACACACACGCACACACATACATACACATTTTGGCATATTAAACGGGCACTTTTAACAATATTTGCCAACAGAAATATGTTGGCATAAATTTAACACGCAGCAGCTGCAACAGCCGCTGTAAGCAAAAGTCGTGCTGCTTTTATTACTATTATTATTTTTTGTTACTCTTTAATTTTCTGCTTGCATTGCACAATATTCATTCTGGCGCCCAAAAGCATGCAACGTTTTTTTGTTAATTTTGTTTTTTTTGTAAATTTTCGGTATATATTAAAAACCAATAAAGAATACGTTAAATATAAAAAATAAATAAAATAATCGTCCTTTTTTTTTAAATTGTTATATTTGAAGTTTTGGCGCTTTGTCGTTATTTTTTTGTTCTTTCGTCGCTACACATGAGTCATTGTACAATTTGCCAGAATATGCTAACGCAAATTCAATTAGTATGTTTTTTCTTCCTGCTTTTTAGGTCCCTTAAAGACATGCGATAACAACACAACATAACATCATTATCATCATCATCATCGTCTCTTTTGACGCAAAGCCCAAACGCCCACAAAACGCTTAGAGTTAAACGACTTGTACCTTTCACATGTGCAAGTCAAAGAGCCAACGGAAAAGGAAAAGCCAAAAGAGAAGCAGAAAGTATAAGAAAAGTATTATAATACAAATTTATACATTTATAGATAAGAGAGACGCCGTCATAACGTCAACTTTGACAGACAAATAACGAGAAAGAGCAACGCCTACACGGACTTAAAGAGAACAAAAGACGCAAACTGTTTGGAGCATCAATAAGTAGAAAAGTTCGAAATTTATATATAACAATAATAAAATAAAAAAGAGATAATTGCTGCCGTGATTGTGCGTGGGCGTCTTTATGCGCCACAAAGCAAACAACACGTGTGTATGTGTGGGTGTGTGTGTGTTAGTATTGTGATAGTATTTGACCAACAAATTGCATAGAAAATGACTGACTTAAATACAAACACAAAATCATGTTCAAATTCTTTCAGTTATACTTGACTTCTTCTCATAATATTCGAACTTTTCTTTTATGCTTCACAATTGTAATGCGCCAAAAAAAAAAAAAAAACCAACAGTGACTAAAACTTTCTCTAGTTATTTACTAGACTTAACTTGAAGATACTTTACATTCAGATACATTCACAGATTTAGCTTAAGTACTTACGTTTTGCTTAGATTGACTTCAGCGTCAATGATACTCGTTATTTCTGCGCTCTTGGTTAATAAGTCATGCGTCTGTAAGTACAACAAGAGCAAAAATGTTTGATTTATTGTTTTCATATTTACATATTGTATGTGTGTGTGCATGTGTGTGTGTGAGTGCGTATAGTTATGCATAATTGCGTTTTAGCTAATGTAATGCGATTAAGAACATATGAAGGCAACCAAGGTTTATGTTGATGCGCTTAGCTACAATTTGTCCGTATGCAGAGTGCCGAGCAACGCAAAGCAGATTGAAACGCAAATGCGTCTGTTATCTATCGTATATTCACTTAAGTTTAATAATTTAAGTGGCCAAATTTACCACACTCACTTTACTTGAGCATATCTGGTTGCACTTGCACAGCTTACGCAGCAACGTTCGAGTATTTAAGTGCTTTGACGTTAAGCTAAAACTTTGAATGGTTTATAGTTATACGTAACGAACTACTTACGTGACAATCGTTACTTTCAAGTTCTTACGAAAAATTGTTAGTAAAACTTATAAAGAAACAAAATTCTGTACAAATTTTCACTTGGCAGATAATCGTATTCAATAGTGAAATATGTACTTATAATGGAAATGAGAAATCTTTAGATGATTCTGTGAAATTCGCCTGAAATTTCTATTACGCTCTTAAGTAAATGAATCTATAGTGGATTAGTGGTAGGGCGGTAGGGATGGACTGTTGGCACTCAGTCATATTTGAATATGCAAATAAATTTCGCCACCGGAGTAAAGACTTGAAATTGAAACAGACTTCAAATTATCTACCTACATTATTTTTTATATACCAAAAGTGTTTTTTTTTTTATATTTTCAAATTTATATATTTATATTTTTTATTTAATATTATTTTTATCAGAAAAATAACATTATTTTTAACAGAAAATATAAATACATAACTAAAAAAATCATCAACTTCACAGACTAATATGGAAAGCACATTTTATAGCAATCGATGTGGACTTTATGCTAACAAAACAATCTATAGAAGTACTTTAATAGCCATGATCTTATTGAAACTCTTGAAGGTAAAAAAAAAAAGAAAAAAAATTACATTTAACACGAATTTTATTATTATTTTAAATTAAGGTTCATTTTAATTGTTTATACATAAGAGCAAAGTTAACGTTCTGAGGTATTTAATTTGCATAAAACTGTCGATTGCGTCAAAACGCAATAAACAAATGTACAAACAAAAAGACAAACAGACAGACCGACAGACAGACAAACAATTCAAATAATGACTGAAATAAAAAAAAAAAGAAAATTGAAGATTTATCGTAACATATTCAAACACACGTACGCTTGAATACAGCTGGGTGTCTGTATGTGTGTGTGTTTATCCGGCAGCCACAAGCACACACACACACACACACAGACAGACATGTACGTGTATATTTTTATAGGCAAAGTATATGCAAAATTGAAAATCACAGAAAACACAACAAAGCAAAAAAAAAAAAGAGCGTATCGCAGACAGAAGCGATTTCACTGCTTTGCACTGCTCTGCCATGTGAATGGCACGCCCCATGGCCCCGCAGCACAGCACGCATTATGTACGCTACATAATCATGACATGACCGCAGTGAACAAATTGTTAATGTCGCGAAGTCACAAACGCCGACGTTGACATCAACGAGCGAATAAGCACAAAAAAAAATATATATATAAAAAAAACTGTGTATAGGAGGAGTGTATGAGAGAGAGGGGGGCAAACGGTAAGTAAGTAAAACAATAAAAAAAAAAAAACAACAACAAATGTTGAAGGTGGCGGCGCATTTAATTTAATGACCAAAGTTCGTTAGCCGAACGAGCAATAAGGATGTTCAAGTGGCAAGGACAGTAAGAGTGAGAGCGATAGCAAGAGAGGTGAGAGTGCGTATTGAACGTAATGGTTTGGTCAACGGTTGTCTCATTACTATGACAATGTTCACACGCCTGCAAACTACTTGGCATGCAAAGCTAGCAAACAGCAACAACAACAACAACAACAACAAAGAGAAGAAAGCCACCGACGGCAACGCAGAAGCCAAAGACAAAGACGCATTTGATGGCAGCAAAGATAGAATGGTGGCATACAGACTTTTATACATTTATTTACATTCAGCAAATTGTTATTTAATTAAATTTTAATACGCTTCATTAAAACTTCTGGCGACTGTCTTTATTTTTATTTATTTATTTATTTTTTTTTTCTTCTACTTTATGACAAAGACAAAGTTGAAGGCGACGTTGACGATGATAAAGAAGATATGCGCTGAGTTTAGTTGAAGCAAAGTGAGGTGAACTGAGTTGAGTTGAGTTGAGGCCAAACGACTGTCATGCGCAGCTGGCATCACGGACTGTTTTAGTGCACTCAAGAACGAATTAGACATTTTATTATTCAATGATAATCAGAAATCAATTTATTGTTTACACAAGCATCAAACAAACGTGAGCCAAATTGTAGCGCCATGAATGTAGCTCAGCCTGAGTTCAGCTTGGTTGCTCTGAACAAATCACAAAAACAAAAAATAATACTAAAATAAAATAAAATAAGGTGAATGAATGAAATGAGTTTGTGTAAATAAAAAAGAAAACCAAACAAAACAAAACAAAAGAAAACAAAATGAAACCTAGCGAAGCGAAAGACACAGAAGCAACTGAAAATAGGCAATTGGATGACCAAGAATGAACACAGACTGGCATAGATCAAGTCAATAAAATTCAATTTGTTCATCAACAACAATACGGCAACAGCAGCCAAAAAACATGTATGTATGTGTGTGTGTGTGTGTGCTTAAGTGAGTTGCCCAAATAACAGTAAGAATGATAAAAAAAAAAAATTAACAGAAATGAATTTGATGCTTCGTTGGTGACTTTAAGTAAACAGACATTAGTCGACCAACAATAACAACATTAACAAACAAAATGAACAAAAGGAAATGTCAAAGGAAGAACATCAAACAAACAAGGAAATGTCGTCGCATATGGAATTCAAAGAAAAGTCACTGAAACAAGCACAATATGAAGGCGTAGAGAGGGAGATCGCGCGACGGTGCAGCAAATGATGAGGCATGTGATTACATAACTAATGCAACTTGCATGCATATAAGCAAGTAGCCAGACTTTTATTTTTCTCACAATTACAGACTTACAGACTGTCAATGACAACAAAAAAATCAAACAATTAACGAGAAAAGTGTCTCGCCAACTGGTCAACTTGTTTTGGGCGTGCCTGTAGACATTTTTATCGACTTAGTGTGCGCCTTTGTTGCATGTTGTTATTGTTATTGTTATCATTATTGTTGTTGACTGCAATTGCTTTAATGCTTCTTAGAATTTTGTTGCATGCTCACATTGCGACAAAAAGGATTTTATGCATTATCACTTAAATATACAAACAGCTATTGATACAGAAAGAAAAGTGCAACACGCACACACAAACACTCATACACTCATATGTATGTTTATGTATGTATGTGTAGAGAAAGAAAACACAAGAGAAAAACATGCACTCAAATCAATTTGTCAATGAGCCAGAAATGAGCTTTGATGGAAAACAACACAGTCAGACCGACAGACGGACAGACGGACGATTGGACATACAGACAAGAAAATAAAAAATTGAAAAAAATAGAAAGAGGCAATAAAGCAGATAGGGAAGTGTGTATGTTTGTGTGCAAAAGAGACAACAAGTAAACAAACAAATTGAACACGATTTAAAATGATTGAAGTTGCATGACAAATGCGACTTGACAACTTCATCGTCCTGTGTATGTGTGTTTGTGTATTGTGTATTGTCTGTGAAGTGTTAAGCGTATTAAATTTTGTTTTTTTTCTTTTATTGCTGTTTGTTTGTCTCATTTTCTGATTGATTGAACTAAGGTCTGGGCAGCGAGCGCCCCATTGTGTTTGTTCGTGTGTATGTGTATGTGTGTGTGTGTGTGTATTTACGGTTGCCTATTGAGCAGCTTTAAATGTCATTCGCAATGAAGACTACTCAACTGATAATATGCTTGTTACAGGATTACATACAAGCCCGAAAAAGAAAAAGAAAAAAAAAAATGCGACACAAAATGGTCTCCTTATTGGATTACTCTGTTTGATTAAAGTGAAAATTGGCCACAGTTGAGCGTAAAAGAGAATAAAAATTGTCTGTATTGGTTGGCCAAAGTGTGATCAGATAAAGGGCGAGTCAAATGTCGAGAACGGAAACTTTTTATGCCAAAAAATGTCATTTGATTGCATGTTGGCGAGAAGCGCTTACAATGTCAGATATAAATCAACAGATGCTCAAATGCACATGCGAGAAGCGCAAAAGAATTAAAGAAACAACTTGAAATTTACTCACCTCTCATACATCACACTCTCTCTCTCTCTCTTTTGTTTTCTGTATGTTTCACTTGTTCGTTTTTAATAAGCTATATAAAGAAAAGCTTATTTTGTTTTTAAATCGCTTATTATAATCAATACATTTGATAATCACTTTTTGCTCTGCTCAGCTTTCGTCTGTCTGCCTTAGGCGTCTGGCAAAACGCAAGTATCGCATTGACATGCATAAAGTGCGATTTGTCGTTTATAAAATGCAGCTGTGCTCACCCGCTTACGTTAGCAAATCGAATGTGAAAAAACATCAAATTTAATCAACATATGCGATCATCCACGAACGAGATGATTGATGTGTTGATGAACGATTGAGTGTTGCCAGCAACATTTACAGTCTTACAACACTCAACCAATTTAGAAGAAGTGATGCAGAATAGCACCAGTCTGAACAACGAAAAGTTCGTTATTTGAAAATGAGTTCTAAACTGTCGTATGTACTCTCAAATAAATATTCATCAATAAGAAACTTGAATGCTGCAGTACTGCGTCGCAGTAGAAGTTGCCAATATAAAAAGTATTGCCTACTTTTGGGCCTGACTAAAAATTAATAAGCAAACGACAAAGAATTTTTATTAACTGCTTGCACCATCTAAGCAAAGCAGCTCAATTACTTAACATTGTTTTTGTTGCTATTGTTGTCGTGCCAGACAGACAGACAGACAGATAAAAAAGCAGACAGATATTTTAAGCATAAATCGCACATGAGTGCACATTAATAACGCATTAAAGGCAAAAGCAACGACAGCAACAAGAAGTACAACAACAAGCATAACAACATACAACCAGAGCTATGAATGACAACGGCAACGTACGTGATAAAGGAATGAAAGATATATGTACATATAAATTTATCTCTCTATGTATGTATGTGAGTTTGTCGGTACGAAAAGAAGAAGGTAAGAGCGAAAGCAAAGCGAAGCGAGAAAATGTAGACGTGCAAAATGTCATAATAATCATCATTATGAACATAATAATCAACATAATGATTATCATCATTGTGATACGAGCGTGTAAAAAGCTAAGCTCAACAAAATCTATAAGCTTAAAATTATTATATGACCGGATTTAGACAGCATTAGTTTGGCAGCAGGTAAAGGAAACCGAGCGGATATGATAACATTTCAATCCATGTTGTGTGTGTGAGTGCGTGTGTGTGTGCATACAACTGCAAAAAGGGTTAAGTCTATACGGATTGTCCAAGTCTGCTCGTAAGGGTCATCATATCGTATTAGTATGTGTGTGTGCGTGTGCTTGTGTGTGAATTTTAACGTATCTGCATCAAAAATAAATTACAATAAAATATTTATTTACCTTTAATCAAAGCACAACAACTTTTTTTTGTTTTTTTTTATTTTTTTATTATTTATTCTCATATGTGTGTATGCGTTTATTTGTATGCCCAAAAGCATATTTGATTGTGCTCACGGTGCGTATACATAATCCTTTTGGGTAAACTTACCAAACTCAACGCAAACACAACAACAACAACAACGAAAATTTTACTGTCAAAAAGGATATTGGTTAGGCAACATCAGCCAGCCAGCCAGCCAACCAACAACAATAACAATAACAACAACAATAAGACTAACTAAAAATACTCATTTTGACAGGTGAGTTAACGAAATGAAGCTGCTGAGGACAGCTTAAATACTGCTTAGTTAAATACTTTGTTTAAACTTTCTTTCATATTTTATTTATTAAATATATGTATATTTTTTTTTCTTCTTTATTTTTGTCAGTGTTCATATTAAGCATACGCAACGTAAGCTCTGAGCTGAGCTCAGCTGAACTGATGAAACTGCGCATATGCTTTGCACAAACAACAAAAAACAAACAAAAAATGTGTGTATGACGACGACAACAACGACAAGAAGGATGTGTGAAAATCTTCAAAGAGCTCAAAACAAAACAAAAGAAACCAAATTGCAAATTAGACTAAAATTATGTTTATGATGCGTAAAACCATTGACTTCTTCAATAACGTCAGAATGTTTTTGCTTCTTTGTTGTTGTTTTTTTATCACGTCAGCTCGTGTCAATATGACGCCAGACAACAGCTGGCAACGACCATAATAGAGCAGCTGTAGTGGCATGAGTTGAGCGGTAATATGCCACATGACAAAAAAAATATGGCGTAAAAGCCACAAGAAGTGAAGGCACTAAACAATATATATACAATTATTAATAAACGTAATCGAAAAATGCAAAAATCAAAATAAACAAAAACAAAAAAATGTTCAAAAAATGAAGCAAATGGCCACAAAAGGGCTGCTTGTGTGGCAAAGGCGTTGCCTCTGGTGTATTCGACGATTGAAGTCATTGGCAACAAACTCATGGCTTGACTCATTGTTGTAGAATATTAAATTTATTCAAAGACATCAAAATAAAAAAATAAAAGCAAAAAAAGTAGAAGTAGCAGAAAAAAGAAACAAACAATAATTACTTCGTTTTTGTTCATGTTGCTCTTGTTGCTTCACTGCTTCAGTAAGACATTCATTGTTATTGTTATTCATGTCAGCGTACCAACGCTAACGAAAGAGAGAGTGAGAAAGTGAGAAAAAGAAAAATACATGCTAGAAGCGACATGTGTACGCAGCGCTCCTTGGGGAGTGCATCAAGTCACAGCAGAGCAGCAGAAGCACAAATACAAAAAAAAAAAAAATATACTAATAAAAAAAAAATACAAAAAATAAAGTACAACAGTTGTTTAACGGTAAAATAAATAAAATATAAAGAAATCATAAAATAAAAAACAAAACGAAAAAAAAATTGCATAGAAGGCAACTCAAATGATCTAAGCAAACTGACGAGGGAGAAACATTGAAACAAAGGCACCTGACAGCGTGGGTAGCTTCTAACACAAGCTGCTCCCAGTGTGACTTTTTTTCGCTGCTCATGCTCACTTATAACATGATAGTCATCAGGCGACTTTGAATCAAGGAGATTTTCTAATACTCAAGTCTTTTTAACACAAAATTATTATAAATCTTTTTGATAGCAAAAATAGCAAATTCAGCATTTGAAAACATTTTCCAACACTGTTTGTAAAATCAATTATCACATACGACCCACGCATATTTATGAACGAACCAATTGGTGAAAAAAAATTGTCAAAAATTTTAAATTTTTATTTACTTATTTCATATTTTGCTTGTTTTCACATCTTACTTACTTTTTACGTTATTATAATTTCAAGCAAGGTCTATGAATACAATAACGGCATTTTTATTAGTCAAAAGGTGTGTCAAAATGAATGACTGCAGAGACGATTGAGTGTTGAGCGATGATTGTTTGGCAACGAGACGCCAGGCACGTGGCACATGTGAACTAAGCAACGCAGCAGCCTCAAAAAAAAAAAAAAAAAAAAAATAACAAAAATGAATGAGCAGCAGTGAGTGTGAGAAGAATGAAGGCACATGGGAGTAAAAAGAAGACGAAAAAAAAAAACAGTCACGATTTTGGTAGCGAAACACTTTGAAAGCAATAAAATAAGCAATTTTTACGATAAATGTAAAAATAAAATACGCGAGCAACGTGAATAAACAGTAAGGGAACGATAAAAAGAAACAACAACAACAACAAAAACAAACAAACAAAAGAGCCGAAGAAGCAGTATAATATGAAAATGTATGAAACAGTTAAATATGCGAGACGAAAGGACAACGCACGATTCAGTTTGTTGGTACTTAGACCGGGTAGAGACGGAGAACAGTGATGAAAAGTTTGATGAACGACAATAATCCGCGAACACTAAGCGAGGCGCTCCAAGTCTGCTGGCATGGAAATTTGATAGCTTATCCTAATGAGCGTGGCACAACGTGCAGCTGTGAAGGTGTTGCCGTGCCGTCGCTGACAGACAAACGGACAGACAGACAGACAGACAGACAGACAGCCGGAGTTGATAAAACAAAAATAAAAATAATGATATAAAACGAAAAGGGCAAATCAAGTCAATGCCAAACCAAAAAACAAAAAAAAACCAGTAAGGATTGGAGTCGACAGTAATCGACTCCGACATACCCTGTACCTTCAATTAGTAACGACTGTTTGAAGGCGTGGCGCCGCCCACTTTTTTATCAAAATAGATTTAATTTCCATTTAATATCACACATACCATTTTTTACACTTTTACAACGTTTTTCTATATGTGGGCGTGGCAACGCCCATTTTGTTATTGAATCATGTTATATTCAATCCCAATAGCATACATGCAAAGTTTCATTCTTGTAGGTTTTATGGTTCTTGAGATATAAGCGTTTCAAATTATTACTATATGTGGGCGTGGCTACGCCCACTTTTTTAATGTATCTTCTTGGGGTTTGAGTCAGCTATATACACTCCAAATTTGGTGTTCCTATCTCAAAAGGCAACCGAGATAAAACGACTTTTGTAAGTTTTTTCCCGAGGTTGCTCCAGTCATTTGCCCCTCACCCCTAAACTAAGTCAAAAAAGGGGGAAACAAAATAAACTTGATCTGCTGAAGGAATGGCAGAATCGAACTGCGAAGAGCTTTCGGTCCTATCTATTATAGTTTCCGAGATCGACGCGTTCATACAGACGGACAGACGGACAGACGGACATGGCTAAATCGACTTCTCTTTCGATACTGATCAAGAATATATATACTTTGTATAGTCGGAGATGTCTCCTTTAAGGTGTTACATACATTGTCGATGCGCACAAAACTAATATACCCTTGTACCATAAGGTACAGGGTATAAAAAGCCCAACAAAAAATCATAAACGAAATCGAAGCCGAACACAAACGAAATCGCAACTAATGTCGCCGTTGCCGTAGTGTGACCGGAGACGTAAGCAGCGGCGTACGCATGAAAGTTGAACAAACAAGTGGCAAGCAGATAAAAATAAAAGGACACGTTGGCGTTGACGGCGACAGCGACAGCGGGGACGTAATAAAAATAACAAATAAAATGGAAATTAATCAACTGAGCTGCCCGCTGATGAGGTCGCGATATGGTCGAAAGCAGCGCGTGGCTGTTGTTTTAGATGATGATGACGAGATGATGATGATGATGACTTTAATGCTGATGTTGTATCAACAAATCCTCAGATTTACTAAAACATTTACTAAAAGTGATAGCAACACTTTAAGTTACTGACAAAAAGAGCAAGAGTGAGTGAGAGAGCATCGGAGCATTGGAAGTAATGTGATGTGATGTGTGTTTGTGTGTGTGTGCGCCTGTGAGTGTCATAAAGCAAAGAAAAGATACTCGAACGTTAACTCAACTAACTATATTCAAGTGGTCGGTTTTCGGTCGTCGTTGTTGCTGTTTTTCTTCTTCTGCCTCTGCTTCTGCTTCTGCTTCTTCTTCAGTCTGAAGTGGCGTCATTTCAAGTTGCGAATAGAAATAATGTGGGCGTTAGTAAGGAACAAGCAAGTCAGTCTGTCTGTTTTTCTGTGTACGAGTATGTTCGTGTTTCTGTGTAGAAGGTTACAGCTTATGATACTTATGGCGTGCAAAGCGTTCGCCGATTGGTGGCCGCTGATAATAATGACGCACAAGTCGAACAAACCCAACCGAAACGAAGCGAAGCGAAGCGAAGGAACAGCAAGTCGTCTGTGTCTGTGTCTGTTGGTGTAACTGCGACTGTGACTGTGACCGTAAACCCTTTTTTTCAATTTTTTATTTTTTTTATTTGTATTTTTTACTTCTGCTATTTTTTGTCTATTTTTTTATTTATTTATTTTTGAAGAGTTTGTTTTATGGCCATGCTGAACAGTTTGGCTTACTTTGATTTGCAGTAAAAAAAAAAAAAAACACATACACGCACAAGCAACACATGCCAACGCAAAGACATGTAGAAGAAAAAGGCTTCTAAGCCTGATTTGCTGTCAACTTCAGCGTGCGTGTGTGTGTGTGTGTGTGTGTTTGTCTTGATCGCGTTATTTATGATGGCGCATTTTGTGTATAGTTTTGCCATAAAACACAACACAAAAACTGACATACACACACACATACAGCGATAAGTTGCCTTTAACAGCCACGCGCACACACTTGCTGAACATAGAAGACGAAGAAGATGCGGAAGAAAAAAAAAATATCAATGAAAATTCATAAGTTATAACATTTATTGAATTAAACATCTTTAAATGCTGACCAACATCATTTATTGCCATCGTCGTTAAAAAGGAAATTTGTTTCCCATTCCTTTACTTTACATTCTTTTTTTGTTTTTCTTGCTAGCTTTATTACAAGAAAAACATATTCATATTGTTATAAAGCAAACATTTTAATGCGCTGCAAAGTGATTCAATTAAATTTCTTTAAGTTTTCTTTGCGAATCCGTCAAGTTATTTTTGCCCAACAATATAAAAAAGAGCACAAACGGCAACGAAACATAACACTTTCGATTTAAGTATGAAAAGCCTTAAGACACTTAAACAGATGCGAAACTGAAAGAAACTTTGTATCATATCAGAGCATTTCCAACCATGTTCTATGGCCTGAAATCGTGGGCGTTTCCTCATACCCAAAACAATTTGTTACCATTTTGAACTTCAGTAATTCCTTTATTTATGTCATTTGTGATGGAAATAAATGTTCTGTGTTTCAAACAAAAAGTTTCTATTTTTGTCTTTGGTTTTCGTTATCTCAAATCGGCTTTAACAAGTTGTTTATTTATTCAGGTGAATGCTTAAAATAACTTTTTCTTTTCGTAACAAAAAGAAAACGATTCAAATATTTATTATTTTGTTTTCTTTTTTTTTTATGTTGAAGTACAAATATTATTGCATTTATTTTTGCAAAAAGGATTTCATGCAACCATAATTTGTTTTTAATTGACGCAAATTCAGTAGAAGTTTTAATTTTCTGCACAATTCTCAGTAAGAAAAGCAAACTTTTCATGCCCAAATAATTGAAATCGAGAAACGTATTTCTTGTTTCTTAATTCAATTTTTATTTCAAGAAGAGTTAAGCACAAAAAATTAAAATGCAAAAGGCTGCCGAAAACAAAAATTAATTATTTTGATTGTTGATCATAATCTTAGCTAAGAAATAATAAAGATTCTTGGCAATTTTAGCTCCCTATCGTCAAAATTGTGGTTGGAGATCGTATATATATGTAGACAGATAGACAAACGGATCAACTTGTCTTGTCATGCTCGTTAAGAATATACATATGTATATATGTGACTCTTTTACATTCGAAGAAGTCTCCTTATGAGTGTTACAAACAATTTTATAATACTACTTATTAAAATAGTGTAGGAAAAAGCATACACAAGATGGCAACACTTTTTTTTATTGTTTTGAAAAAAATAAAAAGCAAAAAAAATATTTGCAAAGCACGCTGACATGATGACATTCGAGTGGGCAGAAACGATTGGCTGTAAAAGGGTGCAGTGGTATGGAGCGGCAAGTTTCAAATGCCGTGACTGTCAATACAATTTAAATTTCATTAAAAACATAGAAAGTGAAAAAAGAACCATAAAATAAATGGAAGTTAGAAAATGGCAAACAAATGCACACATAAGCCGCAAAACAGACGAGGAAACAAAGACGGCAACGAAACGAAAAACAAATGCTACAATACAAAACAACACAAAAAAAAAAAGAGAAAAAAAATGGAAAAAAATGAAGCAAATAAGAAAGCATAAAAACAATGCATAAAATTTATGCAAAGTTTTCTTTTTTATGTTTTGTGATTTGTTTACATTTGATTATTTGCCTGAGTGAGGCGCAATAGAAAAAAAAAATGCACAAAGTATGCCAATTGCTGCCACATACAAATACAGACACACACACACGCACACGTACGCATTGACAATATCTTGCCCCTTTTGCTCGTTCACAGATCAACACCCACCAACGAACGAACGCACGCAAACAATTTAAAATGTTGCCAGCAAAAGTTCGATTGGTTCGGTTTGGCAGGCGGCATTTCAAGTGAAATATTTTAATATCGATGTCAGCTCAGTTTCAGCTTCAAGTGTACGTATGTACATATGTGCATGTACGGGCGTGTGTCTAAATGTGTTGACGTTCAATATGTTAACGAAGGTACTTGTTGTATGTGTGTGTCAATCGGCATACTTCATTTGCTAAATTTGGCAAGACCCCAAACAGAAAACTTTTGAAACATCTATACATACGAATATATTCGTTACACGTGTTTTCTTTTACATTTTCTTCCTTCGGTTTTGCTTTTGCTTCGGACTCACTTGACGTATGCGTAATCAATAAAAAAAACTCAGTTAATATTTACTTAATTTTTCGGCAATATACTTTGCACTTCTTAAATATTCGTTCTCTCTTTTTATCACTGCCAACACTTCCTTTCATTTTTTGCTACATTTTCTTAATACCCTATACACAACATACAAAGGCATATTCGAAGAACCCAGGAGGAAATTTAACCGCTGCAATGAGCATTCGGTAGAACTAATTTTGAATCGTTTGGTGCCCTATTTCCTATTAAACCGGATTGTCCGTGACATTCAACTAATTCGACTACAGACATTGTTGATAACTTGTACACACTACCAAAAACCTTCAATAATCAAGGTAATCATTACCTTTTCGCTTCTAAATGAAGGACTTTGGTATGTACTGTTTTCAAGTAATAATTTTCAAAGTCTCAACTCGCTTCGAAGCATCTTCAAAAACCAAGTGCAACTATTCTTTCTGCATCTAAAAGTCCTATAAGTTATTAATTTAGAGTTTATTATTCTATAGTTCGATCACAAGGATAACCAGGACAGACTTCGTTTGTCTTGGCATCGAAAAAGTTCCTCATTCTCATTAAGCATTAAAGCAAG
This sequence comes from Phortica okadai, assembly GCA_034638295.1. Classification (NCBI taxonomy): domain Eukaryota; kingdom Metazoa; phylum Arthropoda; class Insecta; order Diptera; family Drosophilidae; genus Phortica; species Phortica okadai. The sequence goes on along the minus strand of CM067848.1, from coordinate 51,559,822 downwards.
GCGTTTTGGAACGCTATTCCCAATTTTTCTTCTGGAAAGTTTTCCTTTTCGCACTTACATACATATGTATATGTATACCATATTGTTTAACTTATTGTTTTCAAATTCAAAATTATCCTTTATAATACATCAGTAAAAGGCACACAAATATTGGAAATTGGCATTGCCCATACATAAATAAAACCCATGAGTGGAAGATTGTGTAATAATCAAGTGTACTCGACTGTACCTTTCTTACTTGTTTGGCAACCTTTTTGTGCTTTTGCTACTAATACAATTGTCTGTATGTGTGTGTAATCCGCAAAATCCTATTTTACAGAATTAATTAAAAAATCAAATCAGAACGATTGATGAGGGTGGCAACGTAAATGTTAACTTTGACGTCGACATCGACGTTGACGTTGACAGCAGCAACGATGTTCACAAAATTAAGTCAATGTTGGCAGCTTCTGTTTGACCATTTTCGCTACGTCATCATTTTCACAAAATGTATTCAGTTTTCTGCTTGAAGGTCTTAACATTATTATTTTTGTATTACTTACATTTCTTTTTCTATTTTGAAAATCGTTTTTTTATTTTTTGTTATTTTTTTTTTTTTGCTTAATCTTTTTTTTTTTTTTGAATGATGGTGTTTGTTGTTCATTAACTTAATTGAGAACGCACAACAACAACAACAAAAGCAATAGCAGCTACAATAGTACAACATGAAGAAGGAGAGACAAAAAAAAAAAATCATTCTAAAGAAAAGCAAATTTTTTTTATGTTTTAGCTTGAAATGAACAATTTTCCACATAAATATTTCTGGAAGCAACGACAGGTGAATTTTCAGCATGACCGAAGCTGCCCCACGGCTCTTCTTGCTCTTTTGTTGTTAGTGTGTATTTTCTCTATTTTGTTTTATTTCTTTCTTTTTACATTAATTTTTTGGTTGCTTTGACAACCGAATGTGGCTCAGAAAGTTGGCCTTCGTTGCTGCCCACGTTTTGGCTTTCAGCACTGAAAATACTCAATTTTATCTTTTTCTTCTTTAACATCTTTATTTGATACGCTTATTCTTTTACGTTTCTCCTTCTTTTGCAACCTAAGCTAACACTCGTTGACCTATGTTGGCACAAGCGTTGAACAACATAGACCAAAAGTGTCTATATACATAAGTGTTGATGTTGTTGATAATGTTCAAGTTCAAGTTTGTAGTTGTTTTGTTGTTGTTCATGTTGCTGCTAGCATAAGCAAATTAAGACATTATCACACACTCAGCCCCTCCTCACACACACACACACACACACAGATACAAACATGCACATTAAAGCAAATGTTGTTTTGTTCTGTCATTTTTTATTATTATTTTATTTGTTTGTTTATTTGTTGTAGGCGCGTGCGCTTCGTTTTCATTTCCAGTTTGCTAAATGCGACACTTGTGTGGGCGCTTTCACTCATAAGAAACAAACAACAACAGCAACAATCACAGAAATCAGCCAAAAAGCACAAGTGCAAAAAAAAAAACAAAACAAAAAAGTATATATTACCGAAATTTATCTACAAATGTATATGTCTGATAAATCACACATCAGGCAAACACAAAGGCGGAAAAATTGTCAGTCTGAGCTCCTAAATACGCTACAAGTCAGCGACTGCTTTGCAACAATTGTCAGCGACTTTAAAAACAAAAGCAATGTGAAATTTCAAGTGATCAGACAAACAAGAATATATGTGCGATATAATGATATTAAAGTTGTTTGATTCTTGCTTCAAAAGAACTTAGATCATGATCACAAGTCGTTGGTCTTTGCAACAATCAACAATCATGACTATAGCGACTAAGGAAACAGTTATGCCCGCTTGATGTCGAAACAATATTATTGTCTGGCTGTCGATTTGAGTTTTCATCGATGCGTTTTTTCTCCGCTTCACTTCACTTTACTTTACAGCGCGCCTATGAAGGCGTATCATCAGCACTTTCAGCGCTCAACTGTCTGACGCTGTCAGTTGTCATTATACATTGAACTTGAAGCAGTCTTTGCCACAATTTAATGCGGCACATCGCTTCTCCACAAATGCTCAAATGCTCAAAAAGGCATGAATGCGTTAAGAATACTCATTTTTGCTCTTTATGCGTGTGTGGTTTATCCAATTTTTCATTTTTCTTCATTTTTTTTTTTTTTTTTATTCGCCGCATTTATGCTTTATTTTGCTTTTGTTTGATTTGCTGTTGTTGTTGTTGTTTCATTTTGTCTTTTTTTATGCGTCGAGAGTAGACAAGTGAAAAGGCTTGTCGCATGAGGCATGCCCCAAGAGTCTCGAACGGCTGACAAAGTACGAGTTAGGCGCCGCTCGATGACAATGACGGCGACGATGCCATTGACTTAATGTGAGGGCAAAAAGCTTTAACTGCTGCCGACTGTCTGACAGACGCATTCAAGCAAAATTTGTTTTCCAACGAGCTGATGAAAATAAATTGTAAATAACGGCGTCATGCGTTGACTTGATTCATTTCAGCGCACAACTCGTTTTTTTTCACACTTTGCAAAGTAAAATCAACTGTTTAGCGCATCTTTGACGCAATCGAAAGGCGTTGAAGTTTAAACAAGGCATTGACGAAATGATAAAGAGGCAGTGCCCAACTGTCTAAGCGGCTGACAGGTGAGTTGATGTGTTAAACTCATACGGAAAATCATGCACGCAATCGTCTGTCTGTCTGTTTATCTATCTATCTATCTGTCTGCTTCGCTCCTTTTTCTTTGTTTGTCTGCTTATTTGCTTAGTTATTGTATTTGTCTCTTATTCACGCACGCACACGCACGCCTATAGGCTCATTGAGACAACAAGAACAACATGAACAACAGCAACAACATTGTCAGCTATCCTTGTTTCCTTCCGGTGAAACAATAACTGATGCTAATGTTTTATACGTGTCAATGTTGAATCTTATTTGAGTGATATTTTCCAATGTCGCTGATATGCACACACTCTCACATGCTCACATATCAGTATTGACATAACAAATGTGCCGAAGTGATAGAAATGTCGATTTGTGACAAATGCTGTCGTCTCGTAAACAAACGACGCAAATTGCAGGCGCGACAAAAAGACGACAGCAATGAGTAAAGTACCGTCAATAATGGCAATGATGGAAAGGTAAAGTTGCGGCCTCGCAGACCGGATATGGCTGTTGGATGTGCGAGGTGTGTGACGACAGGAAATGACGGCGGGGCGGTAGAAAAAGTAAAACGCAGAAAATGGTTGACGATGATGAGCAGAACAGAACACAACCCGACAGGACAACGAAAAAGTAGACAGCGCCACATAGGTGTTGGCAAATGAGGACAGGTGCGACGCATGGCACGTGAAGCTGCGTGAAATTTTATGCATTAGGATGTGTCATTGATCCTAAATGGGAGATAAACTTTAACGTACAAACACACACACACATAGGCACACGCACGTACGCATGCACGCACGCACGTACACGCACAAGCGATGGCGATGGCGATGGCAAAGTGTCAAAAGGGGTCAGCGGATGTTAACGGAAAATACTTCAATGTTACTTTCCGCCTCGATTGGCGTTGCCGGTGTGTCTGCTCTCCCTAAATCTCACCGCCTCTACTCAGATACTATTTCGTGCTCGTGCATATCCTCGGCCTAAACATCAATCTCAGACACATCAGCAGCAGCACTAGCGTCGGGATCACCTTCTATGTCTGCAACCGCAGCAAATAAGACATTTCCGAAAGTTGTGAATAATCAAATTGGTTCATTCCATTTATCTTATTTTTTTTTTTTTTGTTTTCACACTTTATTTGGGTTTATGTTTTCTCTTTTTTTTTGTACTATATATACATGTTTTTTTTTAACATTTTATTCTGTTTTATTTATCCTTTTAAGTGTTTTTCTTGATTAATGTTGATTTTGTGCACATATAAATACTTGTTGGTAATTCTGTTATTTTTTTTTGCTATTATACTTGGTTCTCACACTCTTCTCACACCACTAACAACAACTAACCAAGAGCACATGCCATTTTAAAGCGCACTGAATTATCCAAAATAAACAAAATACACGCAACGCACAAAACTATGCAACAACATTTTATGTTTTTTTTTTTTCTTTTCAAACCCAGCCGGACTTTGAGTAACGTAGTGACAGAAATAAGAAAAAACTCACTGATGTACTTTTGAGTATATCACACTCGGCCAAAAGCAGTATGAAGCAATCATCTATGTTATTTTAGAAGGCTAAATAGCGATAGTGAATTTTGCATGGTACCATTAGAACGAAAAATTCTGATGTTAATTTGAAAACGACTTTGTCAGAATCCAAAGCCTTTGGCTCAAAAAATACAAGTAGCCTTAATTCTCCGTATAAAAGGCACAATGAATTCATAAGCATTAACTTCACTACATAAGAATAACCCCACAAAAATTCGTAGATCTGTTATGATGACTTTAAAATCTACCTGAAAAATAGTAGCATGAAAAAACGTACTTAAAATAAAAGAAAAACTAGAAATTTTCCCACAGTTCTTATGATAAAATTAATGTAAAATTGAAACTTTTTTTACAATGAAAAGTTCCATTGGGAATTATTTTTGTGTTAATAGTAAGGAGAAAGAAAATAAAAACAGCTTAAATGCACTCAAACTGATGCTGAATAATGCATGCATCATGCAACTCCAATATTATGTTTTGTAACACTTTTCCGGATTCGGTATACATTTTGGGTGCGCAATGCACTAGTGCCATACGGAAACAACACAAGAAGTAATAACATCAGCTGTAAAGCTCCACGAAAAGCAACAGTAGCAATTCCTTCTAAAATATATGCTAAGAACATACACCCACACACACACACATACTTGTTACACTTGCGGTTATATGTATGTATGTATGTATATGACGACAACAACAAGAAAATGCATAAATACTTCAAAGCCATAGAAATGTTACGATATGAAAGCAAATTCAGATTGAAATGAAACGCCGCACAACTGACGAAAAAAATAAAAAAACAAAAAACATGTAAACCGACGATTTTCATTTATTTTCTATTTTTAAAATACTTGAAAATAGCAACTATACAAACAACAAACACCAGCAATAACACAAAAACAAAATGCGTTGAAAAACGATTCATAGTCAAGTAAACAGTTGAAGTTCAAATGAAAAGTGTTGCTTGCATAAATAAAAATGTATTTCATTCTTTTTCTTCGCTTTTCTTTTTTTATTTTGACATAATTGTCAGACATGCGGCGTTGTTTGTTTTTATGAGTGCTGTCTGATGTTTATGTGCTGTTAGTAACTATCTCATTTTGGAAATCAAAGTAACCCTTCGTTGGGATTTATGCTTTACGCTGCTTTGCTTTTCTTTGCAACATTTTCGGTCTTGGGTTTTGACTTTCAGCGAACTGTGTTATGTATGTATGAGTGTGTGTTTCTTTGTCGCTGTATGCTTGTAAAAATTAAACGAAGCAATAAATTATTCGTTTGCCATTCGGGAAAATCTGCTTAAGTACTTTTTGAAATAACTCTACTATGTGTATGTAAAAGCCGAAGCATCAAAATTATTAAAACTTAACACATTTTTTGATTGTTTTTATACCCTCTACACACTGTGTACGTAACGCGTAGAAGGAGAGGAGTAAGACTCCAAAAAGTATATGTATATGTATATACATATATTCTTGATCAGGATTTAATATCCGTCCATCCTCCTCCACGCCTACGTTTCTCGGAAACCATTCTATTCAGTTCAATCAGCACCACCCACTTTATTAAAATCTCGAATACTAGAAGAAATAAAAACATGAATATCGGATGACATATACATCATGGAGCCCTACAAAATCACGTACTAAAAAATTTGCACTTGCCCTTCATTTCCCCAATCAAAAAGTAGTGTTCTTAAAAATGCAATATCTCCTAAAATATATGAGTTAAGTGAAATGCATACTGTTCTCCCCGAATCTTTGTTGCTTTACAAGAAAAGCCTGCAGTTTTTTTTTATACCTGCAACTGCACATCTTGCTGATTTGATAACCTTTTACTTTATTTGACATCAGTTCAGGAAAGAAAGAACATATATTGATTTGATTTGATTTTTTTTTTTTTTTTTTGCATTTCTATTCGCGATTCGACTCAAAAGCTTAAGAAAGTCAAGTTAAAGAAAGAAATACATGTACATATATAAGGACTTATCAAATTACCCAAACTGCGAATGTTGTCCTCTTGATTAAAACTTCTTCTTTTTAGATCTGTTCAATGGTTTGTTGTTCATGCGTTTATTCTACTGGTGACTTTAACATGATTTAAAAGCGTATTTTAGTCTGTTTTACAAAAGATTTTGCCAGTTTTGTTGTTGTTGTTTGTCGGTGCGTTTGGCTTGCAAAAGTATGCATGTCCTTGCCTCAAGCGTTAAATTCTTGTTAAAATATTATGAATGTTACATACCAAAAGTTAACAAATTTCATTTCAGTTAGTTTCGCTCGTACGCACGCTTGCTCGCTCGCTTGGTCGTTCGGTCGGTCGCTTGTCGCTTGTCGGCTGTTGGCTCTTGGCTGTTGGCTGTCTCATTCATACGCAGGCTTATATATACATACATCTTTTGGTTGGCAGAAAAGTCGTCAAAATCTTGCATGTCTCGTCTTACAATCTCTGCGGGCGCACTCACAGTGGCAGGCCAACATGTTACGCCATGTTCGTGTTCTACTGATAAGTCAGGTTGTTGCTGTACTTGCTGTTCTTGGTTTTATTGTCGTTGTTGTTGTTGGTGTTTGTTGCCGATGCTATTGCTGTTGCTATTGGGCTAAGACTACTCATTTGTATGAGCTTTGTCTGCTGGCTTTACTTTTAGCTCAACTTTGCACGACTTGACTTGTCTCGGATTTTCTTTGTTTCGCTTTCGCTTTTTCCTTTATTTTTTTTTTTATTGTTTTCTTCTACATACTTTTTCTTTCTTTTGTTCTTTACGTCGCTTCGTTTTTGTTTTTGTCTATATTTATTTTGCTTGTGTCTAAAAACAATTTTCTACTTATTTTGTTTTTCAATTTTGTGCAGAAAAGTCTGTTGTTAAGCAATTTCGGCTATGCAGAAAAGTTTAACACTTTGTTTGCTTGCAAGCCACAAAAAAAACATATATTTTTTTGCTTTTTTTTTTTTATAAATGTAAAAAAGAATCATGACTTTTATGTGTTTGAAAAGACTTGAACACGTCAACCATCGTATGTGTGTGTGTGTGGCTTTATTCACACCTTAGTTTAAGGTTGTTGCTCGTAAATCTGTTTGTTGATTTTGCTGCTTGTTTGACTTTTAACCTGTTTAGTTGGTATTGAATTAATTTGCTCTGTTTGATCAAATCAGCTCAGTTTATAATTCAGCCTTGATGGAAATGGAATTATGAACAAATCAAATTTATGCTTGCATTTGTATTTGTGGTGTTGTTGTTGTTGTTGTTGCTGGTGCTGATGCTGATGCTGATGCTGATGATGTTAGTTAAACAGTTTAAATTAAAGCAAACTTCATTGTTCAATGCTTAGAAATGCTAAATTTCAGTGAAATTTTACACATTTTTTTTATGACTCTTTTTTTTTTCTTTTTGATTTTCATTATTTAAATTGATGATATTTTATGTTATTGCATAAAGTTTGCAAACTTTATGAAATAATTTTTCGTTTTTATTTGCAGCAAACTCAAAACTGAAGCCGGAGAAGCCGAAGAAGATGGTACACCAACATTAAAGAAGGACAAACGCATAAGCAAGCCATGTGTGTGTGTGTATGTGTGTGTGTTGCTTTTGCTGCTTCAGCAATAAAAGTTTGTCGCTTTGACAAAGTGTGCCAGCATGGCAGCCAAGGCGAAAAGGACCTCACAGCAGCAGCAGCAACAACAACAACAAGAACAAGAACAACAGCAAAAGAATTGAAAAATTGCTGCATTGCCAATGAAATAATCCTCAAGACTGAGTCAGCTTGAGGATTCAGAGTCAGAGGAATACAAATACAAATACGAATACGAATAAAAATGAACATGATGGAAAGAAGTTCAAGTCGAATGTTGGGCAGAAGTTAAGCTCAGCTTTGTATATCGCACAAGTACGTCAAGTCAAGTGTGCAAGTATTTTTTTTTTCATATTTCGTTCGACCCGTTCGTTGGCATTGTTTTTGTTTTTGTTAACTTGTTAACTTATTTGCTTGTTGCAAAGTAAAGCCACATAAAAAATTCAACAAAAGCAAGTTTTTGTATAGAGAGAGAGCAGAGCGTCTGTAGGAGAGTGAACGCATTAAATTATGAACTCATGCAATACTCATACGCCAAGTTGTCCCCAAGCTGAGGTAACGTCACTGAAACCCAAAGTGTAATAGGCAGAAATGGGCAAAGTGTAGTAAGTTATAATATATGTATGTATAGAGCAGAGCATTGGCAAGGCGAGACGAGCGAAAGTGAAAGAATTCTAAGACTGCTGCTAACATAATTTCTGCTTAAACGTTAAGTAGTCAAGTACGATATATGTATGTATGTATGTATGTATGTATGTATATCGAGTCAAGTCAAGTCGTGTCGAGTGGTGCGAGAATTAAGAGCAACGAAGCCATACTGAACGACAACTGAAGTGGCAAGTGGGAGCAGCAGTTGAAAGCCAAATAAGTAAGGCAAAGTTTTGGCCAAATATACAAACAGGCACACTCACACACACACACAGACACATTAACTGGAAATGCAGTCATGAGAAAGTGCGAATAAAAAAAAATATTAAAAAAAAACCAACAAAGCACAAGACAGAAACCGCACAACAACAACAACAACAACGACAAAAGAAGAGAGAGAGAAACCCGAAAGGTTAATTTGATTTTATTAATGAAATCATTAGGAAAAATGACAAACGAAGGCGGTGAACGAAGGCAAGTAGATAAGAGTAGCAAAATGTGAAGGGAAGCAAACGCAAAGCAACAAAAGCAGTCAAAGTCCCAAAGAAGAAATCAAGCAGTCAGGCAAGCAAGCAGAAAAGGCCATAACCAACAAAGAAACAAGAACAGAAAGCAGCCAAGTAAGCCAAACAAGCATGCAAGCAAGGACATTATTATCAACATCAGTCGACCGCAAAGGCGTAAAAGAAGAAATACAGGTGCGTAAAACAGGCGCACCTAACACACGCAAAAAACAAAAAAAGAATATAAAATGAAATGAAAGAAATATAATAAACCAAAAAAAGAAAAAAAGAAGAAAGAAAAATAAGACTTGAAGGTTCGCGTGGGCGTGGGCGTGTGATCAGCCTAAACATTTGGACAAGTTAACATTTAATGTATCAAGCGAATGAGTACGAATGCAACAACAACAACAATACAAACACATTCATTCCTTATACCTTTTGAAGCTTTACCCAAACCATTTGCTTTTTATTATAACCGGCAATGTTTCCATTTGGCTTACAAGAATCGTGAGTCGAGTGAAGTCAAGTCGTGTCGTATCGTGTCGAGTTGAGTCAAGTTGGCTTGCCTTCAACTCAACTCAATTCATTTAGATTGTAACGAAAGCAGTGAAGCAAGTTACCAGTTTGGGCAAACAGACGTAGGACAATTGAAACGCCCTGAACATTGCTCACACTCGAAAAATCAAACTCATTTACCTCAACCATTCACACATTTAGCCAACCATTCATTCATTCATTCAATCATTCAACTATTCAGCCGTTTATTTAGTCAGTCAGTTGTTCATTCATTCATTCATGCATTCGTTCGTTCATTCGTTCATTCATTCGTTCATTCAGTTGAGCGCAAAATGCTGTTCAACTCATTTGTGTAACACAAACCTTTCAGCGAAAAAATAAAAACAAAACTGTTGTTGCTAAAATGGGTTGGCAGTTTGTGGAGAAGAGAGTATAAAAAAAAATCAGACAAAAACAACACAGATGAACGTCAATATTGTTGACTGATGAAAGTGTAACGGTAGATACGCATAAAAATACACACAGACAGACAGAGAGACAGATGGACGGATGGACAGACAACCATGCTGACATATGCAATAACAATGTTTGCGGTTATTCACACAAATTAAATATTTACTTTTTGTCATTCATTTGTTCAGTAGCTCATGCTTACTCCCTACACACACACACACACACACACACACACACATGCTCACCCATGCTCTGATAATGACTTTGCCTTGGTGTGAGGCACCTTACATACAACATATTTCGACCATGTTCCATCGTCCATCTCACTTTTGCTTTGTCACTTTTGTCGTTAACAATATGACATCGTTTTGTTACCACAGCTGCGTGTTAAATTAATTGACGAACATTTTATATTACAACAACCACAGCAACAACAATAGAACAATCATAATGATTTGCGGCCAAAATAACAAAAAGAAAACACAAATGGCCTCAAAAACCAAACCAAACCGAACCAAAACGAACCAAAAATGACCCAAACCGAACTAAAGCCAAAGCCAAATGAAGGACCAGACTAAAAAACCAACGTTTAACAATGTAAATGACAACAACAACAACAATATGAAGAACAGCATTGACAACAAACAAAAAGTCGCATCAATTGACAACAGCAAAACCAACAATAACAACAAGAACAACAACGTCAGCCGGAACAACATGACCACAACAGTATTCGCTTGGTTAAATGCCATTTATTTTTCGGGACTTATCCTTTTTTGTTATGATATGCACACACACACACACACACACACACACTCAACTACAAGTATGGCTATCACTGTGTGTGTGTGTATCAGTTGCTGTTGTCCATGCGATTTTTAAAACATTTTTTTTTTTTTTTGTCATTAAATCAGATTTCTTATCAAAGAAAATAACATGTTGATTGATTAAATTATTGTCATTGTGTTCAATCATCTACAGTCTTAACTATTTTGATAAATGCATACAAATAGCATTTGGAAATGGTTTTTTGCACAAGCGACAGACCGAACAGTTGCTCGATCTGTCTGCTGTTTTCTAGAAAAATCTGTCTATCTTTCTATTTATTTTACTATTTATACATACATATTATATACATATACAATTATAAACTGTTGTACTTATGCATTCATTCAGCTATTTATGTCTCTGTCAATTTAACGATTCATTGATCTTCTGTAATATTTTTTTTTTTTTGTATTTTTATTTTTCATATTTCTTATCATTTTTCTTGACTTTCAGTTGCTTCAACAATAACAAAACCAACTTAAAAATTCAATTTTTTTGATAAACTATCTAAAGAAAAAACGCCAAGTCACTTAGTCATAATGACTTTTCATCCGTTTCAAGTTTCCAGTTTCCTCAGCCAGAACGCTGATGTGACAAAAAACGAAAAATGGCCAAAACCGAAATGGGTCAGTTTCGGTTTCGGTTTCGGGCAACAGGAAACGTTGCATGATGAATGCTTTCATGAGCGTTTGCCGCTTAAACGATTCTGTCAGATCAGCAGCTTGGCCAAAAAACTCGTTTGTGCACGCTTTATTCATTAATGGATGTGCAAGCAATTTTTTATTTATATATTTTGTTATTTTTCTTCTTCTCTTTTTGTTGACTTAAAAATCACACACACACACACACATATTCATTTATAAACACACAGACACATACATATAACTACTCGTTTAAGACTCAATTGCAGAAGCTACTTCTCTCTCCCTCTCACTCTCGCTGCTGACGTCGCTGCCGACGCATATATGAAAAATGAACGTTCTGATTTAATTTTGTGCCTTTTTGTTTCAATTCATTTCATTTTGTTGTTGTTGTTGTAGCTGTTGTTGCTGTTGTGCTCTGTTTTTTTTTGTTCTTTCGCCCTTTTCGTTTTCGTGCCGTTTAAACTTAATTGATTGCAATCGTTTAAGCGTTAATAATTTTCATTAAAAATAATATTTTTTTTCGTCTTTGCTCATTTTTGTTTTCATGCTGTGAATCGTTGACTTTTGTTTCATTCATTGTTGTTATTTCTTCTTTATTTTTTTTCTTTTTTATAAGCTGAACTTGTTTGTTTTTTGCACTTTTCGTTTACTGATTTAATTTTCTGATTTTGTGCAAATATAAATAATTAATGTCACAGTAAAAATATCATGCTTAAAAACAAATGTGAGGAAAAATCCTAAAAACAAACAGAAAAAAAAAAAAACAAAGCAAAGCAATGAAATTGAAATATGTGCAAAGAAAATAAAAGGGGGGCGGAAAGGGGGAAACACACACAAAAACAAAAACAACAACAAAATTAAGTAAATGTTGTTAAGCTTGTGTTGTGTCGTGCCTTCGCAATTAGCTAATTAAGTTGATATGAGTTGTTCTTCTCATTTGTTGTTGTTGTTGTTGCTGTTGCTGTTGCCACTGTTCATTTTGGCAATAAGATGGTTAAAATTGCTTCTGCCTTTCTTGTTTGTTTTTTTTTTTTTGTTTTTTTAATTTCTTTGTGGCCAACGACGCCCTCACCTCCGAACAACGACCGCCGACCCCCCACCGTTACCGTTATTGCTTTCACGCAGCCACACGCTCGTCAAATGCTTTATCAAGATGAAAGCTTTATGAATTTCTAGGAAGTCAAAGTCACAGACACACACACACACACACACTGAGTCACACATATGCGTTCAGCGCAGTTAAGCAAAAACGACTTTGAAGTCATTTATCTCTTTGTTTATATTTATGTGTGTGTGTGTGTGTGTGTGTGTGTGTGTGTGTGTGTGTGTATGTTAATGTGTGTTTGTTTACATTATTTTATTGGTCGCGTTCGTTGTTGTTGTCGCTGTTGTCGACAAAAAGCTTCTAAGAATTAGCTTAGCCCAGTTAATAACAAATAAACACAGACACACACACACACACATAAACGACTACCAATTTCATGCTTTTTTACTTAATTTAAACCTTTTGAAATCTGTAAATCTTACTTATATAAAAATAATTTAGTCATTCTCGCACCTGCATAAATATCACAGTAAAGCAAAGCAAAGCGAACAATAAAGAAACAACAACATTTTGAATTAAGCGAAATTGAAGTCTTTAATACAATTCGTGCGGAAATTCAATGCTTTTGTTCACAACGCTCAAATATGCATGCATGTATGTGTGTGTGTGTGTGTGAGTGAGTGTGTATTTGATGCCAAAAAGTGTGTCGTTTGCCTTTGCGGTTCATGTCTGAGTTGTTTGTCACCAAACCGCAAAGCATTTGAAGTTGTTTTCTTAATTGAATTTAATCGATTCCTTTCATTTCACATCGTACGCACATATTTGATATGTTTGAATTTGACAGTCTTTTTACTTTGTGTTGACCACAAAGAAAAGAGAAAGAAAAAAACTGTTGCATACTTATTTGCGTTTTTTTTTATACTCTTGAAGAGTATATTAACTTTGTCATGAAGTTTGTATAAAGTATATATATTCTTGATCAGACGAGACGAATTCATTAAGCTATGTCCGTCTGTCTGTCTGTCTCACTGTCTGTTTCAATGCGAATTCTCGAAGAGTTTTGAAGTTAGCAAAAAAATTTTAACGCAGAAAATTTTCTTTTCCTTGCAGACAGTTTATATGTAGAAACCAGCTTGATCGGAATACTATAGCATATAGCTGCCATAGGAACGATCGGTTAAAAATGATGTTTTTGCTTAAAAAACGCTTTGATTTCAAAGCTATCACCTCAATTTTTTGCACAATAACATTTTAAACGTCAATAAAGACACATTGCAAATTTGATGAAGATCGGATCACTAAAGCATATACCTCCCATACGAACAATCGGTAAAAAATTCGATTTTTGTTAGAAAAACTTTTTTGTTCTTAACTATAAACAGATGAAACTTTATAAGAATGACTTTCCAATAAGAATAATTGGGCAAATGCTTGCAAGAGTATATAAGTTTCAGCAAAACTGAAAATAGCTCCCTAACTGGTTTATATTTATTTTATTTTTCTTGTGTTTATTTATATATGTATGTATGTATTTTTTGCTTAGTTCTTTATGCCAAGTCAATGCAAGCTTTCCAAACTTTTAAAGTTTGCCAATTTCGGATACGTGTTATAAAATTCGTTTAAAGTTTTTGCTTTCGTGCAACAACGCACTTAATATTCTCTTTGTTTCACACGACCCCTCCGATCGCACCCCTCGATCGACAACAATTTGTTAGAATCTTCTGGTTACGCACTCGAAACTTTTCCAAAAGCCGTCAGTGTTCTTGTTGTTTTGTTTTTTAATAAAAAATTTTCTATTCTTAGCATGATTTTCAAAAGTACTATTTTAGTATGCCTTTTGTCTTGGTTGGTTAACTGCAACAACTCAACTTGAAGTGTCAAAAATCTGTGCAAACTTTACAAGATAAATTAAGAAACGCTCAAAACCACGCAAGTTCGTAAAAGCTTAAGATAAACGAAACTATTGAAAATCTTCGAAAAAACCATTGAAAAGATTTGTTCAACTTTGTTTGTTGTTGTTGCTGTTGTTGTTGCAGTCGCATGACGGTTTTGTGCATATTATTATAAGAAGTGCTTGGGTGAAAATGCTGATGAAAAACTGAAAAGAGGCTCATCAAAGACGCTGGCAACAAGTGCAATCAAAAATTTGTACTTAAGAAGCTGGTGAAAGGAGTCTTTGTTGAGAGCCATGAATGGAAATGTTTACAGTAGTTTATGGCAAAGACTTGCAAATGTTTAACATAGAAAATGTCATGAGGCAAGCAGCTGAGCAAATATGCTGATTAAAGAAGCTGAGTGTTGAAAAAGTCAAATAAAAGAAGTTTTTTTTCAAAAATGTTGAAATTGATCTTTGAAGCCGAAAATGTCAGATCAAAAGATAGTTTAATCAACTAAGTTATTTTCTTTTGCTTGGCTATTTTATCGCTCAAGTGTATTTAATAAATAAAAAGAAAAAACACTTTGCTTGTCTCACTTCACTTGGCAAATAAAAGTGTTGTGCTCTTCGTCGCCTTTCACTTCAGACACTTTCACTTTGCGACACCTCTGTTTGCTTCACAGCTTCACAAATTAAGAGGAGCAGGCAAGCAAACGCCACCTAATCACCAATTAGTTAATCAATTAATTAATCAATCAATACATCAATCAGCATACATTTTACACATTAAAAACAAATTTACTTCAAATGAAATGAACTGCGAAATGAAATGAATGATTTAATCATACACAAATAACACAAATGGCAAGCCTCAATTTCGATCTGAGCAATCGACGCCTAATTAGTTGGAAAATATCAAGTATACGCAACGTAAGTTGAGGACAGTTCAAAGCGTGCCGACTAACAATTTTTCACATATTTGATTACAAATTGAGCAAAATTAACACATGATAATGTACTTTCAGCATCAACACACATCAACACACATCAACGCACATGCACACACACACACACACACACACACACGCACAGACACGCACACGCAACATTTCAAACAAAAAGAAAGAACAAAAAAAGAACAACAAAAAAATTTGTTTTAAATGAAAATCAATTAAAAAACAAACGAGCAAAAAAAACGTTTAATAACAAGGCTGAAATTTAATTCAGCGTAGTAGAAAATTATGCACACTTTGATTGAAGCTGTAATAAAAAACTCCATCGATCCTTTCAATGCTATACTGATCCAATCAAGCAAAGTCACTCCCTACTGATGTTATAAAAAGTCTAAATGTATTTGAATGTCTCTTAAGATTTTAAATAGAGAGTGAGATAGAAAGAATTTGATAGATAAATATATTAGCTCTCTCAATTTTTTTTGTGCAGCTGATCATGCATATATAAAAATCTAAATATTTATAAAAATCGCCGTAAAAACTCCAATCTTTTTTTACATGAGAGTTTCCTCATAGTTTCACATTCCACTCACCATTGGAGACACTTTCGAAATCTCTCCAAACACCAATTCGACGTTATTTTCGTTCGTGCATTGCAAACTGCATGACTTAGCTAATGTACTCATTTGAGTGGTTAAAAAAGCCACGAACCAAAATCTAATTTAATTAATTTGTGGTTTCAATTATTTATATGCCTTAAACAAAAAAAGAACTCTGAATTTTTCAATAATTAACACTTACCTGTTTTATGGAAATCAACCGCAATTACACAAATTCACATTCACAGCGCAGAGACACTTGCGGGGGCAAAAAACAAAAAAAAAAAAAAGTAAATATTATTCATAAATGTTTTGTTATTGTTTTCGTTATTGTTTTTAACAAGTAACGCAGTCAGGACTCACTCACGACTCATGCACGAAAGAACTTCATTTCAAGTTGACTTGAATTTTGTTTTGTTTTTTTTATTTTTTTTTGTATTCTCAAATGAATTCAAAATGTTTCAACACTTTACACATTTACATGTATCAATATTCACATATGTATATTCGCCAATATTCAAAACCAATCCAATTGTTTTTGTCTTAAAAGACAAGCACAATAAAAAAAAAGTAAAAAAAAAAAAATATTATTTCAAATTTTGCAATTTTCAATTTTCCCTGTCAAAACAGTGCATTCGTGCGTGCGTGTGAGCGTCACTGGCATCGATGTATTCGAAGATTTTTGAATCTTTACCGTCACAGAATCGTACTGAACTGAATTGTATTGAAGTAAACTGAGTTAAGTCGTGTCGTGCTGTGCCGTGCCGAACTGAACCGTTTGTAAGGACATTCGCGTGCGAACTGAACTGAAACCGATTCGAAATGTTGCTGTTGCCGCTGTCCTGTCGCTGTCTCGTTGTGGCACGCTTCATGTTGCAAAATAAGAAGCAGACACAGCAGCAGCGAAGCAACGAAGGCGTGAAGGACTTCAACAACTCAGAACTGAGTCAAAAATGTTTGAGTCTTTTTCTCTCTACATGAAATTCACTCACACACAAAAAAGCGCGCGCAACCATAAATGACAATACATGGTAAAAAAAAACACATAGAACAAAATAAAATCTATGAAAACACTCAAAAAATTGAATAATGTAATATTTTCTTGAAAAAAGAATGAATAAAATGTTGAAGAATGAACATGGATACATGTTAAGTTTACTAAGGATCTAATGTAGAGATGTAAAGTATAGTTTTATTAGCCCAGATATGGCACGATTTTTTCGCGATTGGCCTTATTCAGCAGCCACTCAAAATGGTCGTGGGCAACATTAGACGACGAGGTCACAAAGATCACACTGATGTCCCTCAAGCATAGAGTTAAAATAATATAGTCTTACGACCGTATTCTGGTAAATATATTTAACAAATCGTGAGTGCTTTGTTTATTGTTTTTCACTCTCGTATAATCCCCATCAATCTATATATTTTGCACATTTTCAACCTGACTTTCTCTTTACAAATATTTACTAACTAACTTGACTTTGTTTTCAATTGTTTCTATTCATCTTTAAATACCATGTAACTTTCACATTAGTTTCTCACAGTGTACAATTGAGTGCAACTGTTTTGAGTGTTTTAATGTATCGTTTTTTCTACTCAAATCAAAGACACATGCGTCTCTGAGACATGAGATGAACATTATTGTTTTTATTTTGTGTTTTGCGCCTTTAAGTCTTCTCACTTGGCGTGATTGTGTCAATGATATCGTGAGTCACGATATTGTTTGTATAAACAAAACTGTTACGTGATATTTTTTTCTAGAAATTTAGACCGATCCCTCCTCTTAGTGATATTTAATGAGATTTTGACGAACCTCTCCCTCTGTCTCATAAGATTTTACTTAAAATTTTGAAAAAAAAAAATGGAAAATTAATATACTAAAAAGTTAACATGAGATATACGATGAACCCCCCCTCCACCAAGGTGAGATTTGGTGAAATTTTGCTGAAGAGCCCAAGCCTTAATTTTATCTCACGTTATTTATGGACGGTCCCTAAAAGGAGTCAGCGCATATCGTCTTGTGTTGATTGCGTGAGTAAGCCAACTTGTAGAATTCGCTCACGCACACATCTCAAATTTGAGTGTTTTGTTTTTTTTAGTACATATCATGAGTGATTTTATTGCCTTTACTTTGAGCTTAAGTCGATCATAAATAATTTAATTTACTTTATTCCTTTTATTAATTCATTTAACTCAAAGAAATTAATTACTTTCAAATGCGACAATTCAAAACAGAAAAGTTGAGTCTAATTTCATTGCAACAACAACTAAAAACAACAACAATTTTTTTAATTTTAATTTTTGTTTTTTTTTTTAGCCTGACAAATGTTTGGTAAACAATAAAATGACACCTTTGAACACACACCAAGTCTTATGAAAAATGAAAAAAAACCGAAAAAAAACAACATGATGGAAACTCACGCACGCACGCACATACTGATGTATTCTCATTTTGAGTACGACACGCAACAGGCGTGAGACAATTCAAATGCAAATCCCAAAGGATTTTCAGCGCACGCGAACAGTTCCGGAGCCCGCGTATGACCACCGCCCCGTTCTCATACCTTGTGCTATGAACTATGACGGAAAATTTCATATTTTTGGCATGAATACAAGCGCCAAATGAACAAAATTAAAGGCAATGCACAATTGTAAACAAAACTAAGCGAACCCACATCCCACACTCACCCAATCGGCCGTCACCCACATTAAGCCTAGACAGGGGCGTAGTTAGTTACAGGGGGCTAATGATGCTGTAATGCATGCTGTTAGCCCCTCCCAGTTAAGCGTCAAGGACTCAGCCACTGCACGCTCAAAAGGCAACAAAAGCATTTATGTTTGAGTGAAAACTCAAGTTTATGCTCAAACACGAGTGTGTGCGTGGGTGTGTGTCATTGGGTGTGAGTAAACGTTGCATGCTGTATGTATGACAGCAATGGCCGTTGTCAACAATTATGAATGAAAATAACTGAAAGAAGCGCCACGTGAGCACTAAACTTTAACGACGCCCTAGCTACACTACCCCCGCCACGCCCACATGCTGCACTTTACTTATAGCAAATTGTGTATTTTTACTTTTATACAGTTTTCTTTTAGCATAAAAGATTACGATGGCTAATGTAGCCATGAAGCAAAGTAATTGTAAAATGAACGCTTATGGTCGTTTTGTCAGCTAGAATAGCAACAACAACAAAAACGTTGGAATACTGCCAACGTTTAATTCAATTAAAAAAAGCAAAGGGAACAGAGTCGAGTTTATGAAGAAAACCAAAGTTGTCATAAAAATAAAAAAAAATGCACTTGGCACTAAATTGTGCGGCTGAGACTTAAAATTTTTATTTCACTTTGTTAATGGCCACACCATAAAAAAATCATGTGCAATAAATGCAAAAATGCATCAACACGCATATTGGCGCCAAGTGGTGACACAGTGCTGCCACTCTAACCTAGTTTCGAAGGGATTCTTCCTTGCAGACTTCATTGTTTGCCTATGCGCACTTACATTCGGTGGTTTAATGCCTATGATTTCAATGTTTATTAGAAAATTTAAACATCTGTTATGTAAACATACTTTCTGCATTGACTATACAAAAGTGGCAGTATCAAATATGACTGTTTGAAAGAATCTTTCACATATTATAGTTATGGATTGTTTTTAATGTTCAAATTAACGGCTTGAACGCAATTACTTCAACTGCTAAATATTCGAAATTTGCTACAAGTGCCGCCAAGTGCCAAGTTGCCTTAAGAATCCGTTAAATAAACAGCAAGGCACTTTAGAAAATATGACATTTTAATTAAGTTCGTTTATTATGTAGATTCATGCCCGGTCGGTAATGGAATTTAAATTGTCGAATTGGCGCAAAATGGGGATTCGATACCGTGTCGTCGAAAATTCGCGTAAGTACTGGCCAGCTCAATGTCGCTTGGAGTTGCAGCGGCACTTGGGTCAGGTCAATGTGGGTAAGTTCCCCAAATTCGTGAACAATCGATATCGGTCTAACTATTCTTGGTTGCACTGTGAATGGCAACTTGTTTGAAATTAGAAATATTGAAATGGCTTATGATCTGAAGTATTTCAAGCAAACATACATATGCGCAATTGCGTCTTTCACTGACAGTTTAATTTTTTTTCAATCGGTCGACAGCTGACATACATTTTTGTTTGTTTTCCTCTCCGTCCCTCTGGCGAAAAGATCTTTTGTTAAAACAGCATCAACACGTAGCCTTTCGTGGTTTCCAGAAAGCCTTGAAATTTCAAGAAAACGCATAAAATGCCAATTGACAGTCGGGAATTAATGGAGGCAATTTCGATAATTGCCGATGAACAAAATGTACGAGTAACTGTCAAACAATCAGGAAAAGGCGCCTTAGTCTGTGCTGCCTGCTCTTTTGCTGGTGGCATGTTGCTTGGACCTGTTGGTCTTGCAGTTGGCGGCGCCGCTGGCGGCATTGCAGCCTACAAAATGACCAGTGGTGAGTGTCTCTTTGTTCATGCACGTGTATTTGTGCATTTTCTTATCAATTCCGATGGCTGAGTGGCTGATCATAGCGCAATCGAACTTTGTCACGCACTCGTCATCGTTGTCGAAAATTATGAAATCATTTAAAATGATCAACAATCTTTGTTTTCGCTGCATTTTTGTTTAGGCACTTTCCGGCCACTTGGTGAGGTGATACTCAATGATTTGACTGATCGTCAACGCGAACAACTTGTCCAGCATGTTACAAATGCAGTACGAGAATTTGAAGTTGCTGATTTGGCCTTGTTGTTGCCGTTAATCATGAATAACGTTTCAATACAACAAGCAGTGCTTAAGGCAGCCATCACATTTGTTACCAATGACATGCGATTGCAGATTGTTGACTGACCGAATGCCAATGACTGCAACATATTACGCTGCACACAAGTCAAAAGCAACAAAATATTTTCATATGTAAGTGTTTGTTTGAGGAGCTTGCCTGCCATAAGCCTTGGAGCAATATCCCAAATGTCCTTAGTTTATAAGTTGCGTCTTTGGTTGTATTGTAGAAATTCTATATATACATACATAAAATAATATAAATGTGTTAATATATTTTAGTTAAATATAAGCATTAAAATGAAAAAAAAAAAAGAAATTAACAATTGATGCCTAAATTTTTGGCGGGCAGCGCGTTACTTGAATTCTGTGACTGTTGACTTGAACGTGATCAGTAGCAGCATAGCATAAACTGACAATTAGTTCAACAAGCAAACTAAGCACTCAACCGAATAAATAATACTCAACGATGATTATACTAATGCGATTACAATATATCACTCCCAGTCTACGTTCACTTGATCCCAATCATCGACAAACGGCTGATCAATTGTCTCTATCAGAAGACCACAGTAAGGACAATCTGCAGCAAGTAAATCCTCAATTTTTGTTTTCAACTGAACGCGTTTACTTTGTTGTTCCTGCGTTTGGTCAGTCATGGTCAGAAAAGTTTCCAGTTGCTGCTTTAGCATGGTCAGTTGACGACTACGATCAGAGCTTAGCGTCGGCACGACCAGCTTTTCAAGACAATCACTATGAAACTTGTGACCGCAGTTAAAGGCAAAGAACGGTTTGATCAGCAGGAACGATTCACAACTTGAACAGGATTCATGCGCCTCAATGCGTATGCTATGATGTCGCAAATTCTGCAGCTCCTCACGTACGTGCTTCGCTTGCTTCGAACATTCGGTCATATCATGTTGCAGCTCCTGAATCTTTTGATTATACTCCTATAATTCATGAAAATGTAGAGGAGGCGATTATTTCGATATATTATGGTAGATAACATGAATTTTTATGATGCTTTTACCTTCAACGCCTCACAAATCGGCTCCTTGAAGTTGTCGATTTTCTCGAAATCAGAGAAGAATGGCAAGAGATCTTCAATGCGTAACAAGTCACATTCTTTCAGCAAGTTAAGCGCCTTTTTGACATCGTCGGTGCCTTGTATCTCATGATGTGCTACAAGACAAATTGAGTGATAAATAAATATGATAGGATTGCAATTAAACTATGACTCACCAATGCGCAGCCATAGATCGCGTCGAGTTTCTTCACTGCTCGGTCGTGATGCTGTCTTCTTAGCCAGTGACACATTGAACGATAATGCCAACTCCACTGCCGATTCCCATTGCTCCAACAGACACTTGACGAAAACACATGCCTCATGCACGCCAAAGTCGGTGCACACACGCAGCGCGGTATGCAAATCGTAATGCACCAGAGACCTGTCACGACCTTGCGTCTGCAAGTACTTGTTCAACATATCTGGATTATGCTCGGCATAGAGCCGTAATAGAAAATTATGTATAGCTTCGTTGGTTGTGCCCATCGTATAGACAGCAAATTCAAGATAGCGTATAATCTGTTCAACATGCTTTGCACTCTCGGTAACAATCAACGCGGGCACAAGTTTCTCCACAGCCAGCTTATGTCCCTGTGCCGTTAGTACATCCACCGTCTCTTGTGGTAGTTGTTCGATCAGTATGGGCGTGTATTTATAGAATAGTTCAGGCTGCTTTTGTGTGCGCAGCGTTTGCAACGCTTCCGTGTAATTCTCAGCATTCAGTTGTTGATTGATGACCTCTTCGTAGTCGCCATTGGCAATTGCAAACTGTGCCAGATTATGAGGATCGGCATGTTGGGTAATCAGCTGCTGTACAATGGTTCGATGCTCTTGAGTGCAACGCGCCACCTTTGGATCACGCATGAATGCATCATATTCCGCTTGCCACTGTGCACGCCATTTCGCATCGCGTTCGGGCAAATTTATTTGTGTTATATATAAATTCACCAGCCATAGAACAAGTACTTTGATACGCGGCGCATTCTCGGCCGTCTCAGTCAGTTTGTTAAGACGCTTAAGCACGTATGTGATAATTGGACGCTTGTCGTCCAGTGGCATAAACTGTAGACAGACCTCTTCAAACGTACGTCTTGTGTCTGCGAAAATATTAGCTGCCTCTTGATGGTCACCAGCTTCGTATGCTGCCTCAGCACGTCGTGTTAAGACTATGTCCAAATGCTCGGGATCTTCGGCAGCGTGCACTTCCGCCAAATCATATTGCGCTTTGTCCAGATAGATGCGCCATACATTGCGAGTTTCATTGTCAATTTTAAAGTTGTAGATTGATTTATCCGTGTACAAGTAAATTTCGCCTGTAAAGGCATCACGCAGTATATTTTGCAGTTTCTCTTTAAAGTATTCTTCATAAACTAGTTCCTGATTGAGGAGACTAATGCCGGAGACGTGATCCGAATACATGACCAACGCATGGTATTCAGTGATCACAAAAGCTTTGGGCAAATTCGAACGACGTTCTTCATAATTTAAACTTTTCAGTTGCTCAAAGTCAAGACTGATCAGCGTGTCGCCCAGTAGTGTTGCAGTGCCATTTCCGCCATCCTTGGCGACCTGTGTTAATTCATATAGATTAAATATGAAAAAGCTTGTATATGAGAATTCATCGCTCACCTCACCCACACGTATGCCAGCGCTGCATAGCCATGCCCACTTTGTTGGATACTTTTGTCTCGGCGGTGCATAGAAACTGAACAGTGAGCAATTCAAATCTGTCTTATGCTCCTCAGTGAGAGGTTCTCGACTGCCGTTCACATAGCTACTGAAAACGCCCTGTATTGTTCTTTCTTCAGGCTTTAACGTCTCCTGGAATGTATATATGCAGTCGTGCGTTACAGCGATAACCACATATCTATTCGTTTCCGGCACACGGAGAAGCGCCAGACCCGTTATTGGATATTTTGTGCGTCCCAGTCCTAAGTCATACAGTTGTTTGCGATATGACGGCTTATCGGCATCCTGTAGCAATTCTGTCTCGAAAATCAGACCCCGACTGGTGCCTAAAAGTATTGCGCCTGTCGTTGACTCCGTGCCCAATTCGTTATTGAATGCAACGGCGGTGATTTCATGATCCTTAAACTTTTCGATGCGTCGTACTTTTGGCCCACTGCCGTGCACGTAGAGGAAGTCGGCAGAGAGGCCTGGCGTTCGTGGCACTAACGATATCAGCAAATGATGCCCCGTAGGATCAAGGAACAGTTTTGTAATCTTGTAGCCAGCTAAGTACTTCTCCAGTGCGATTTCTTGTGATGGTATTAAATCAGCTTTCGTTTTAAATACAAATGTAGTTCTAATACTAACCTCCTGGCGGTATGGCACGTGGCAGAAAGAAACGCAGGAACATCGTTGTATGCTCTGAAGTGGCCAGCAGACAAACAAGCCAATTTTTTGAGACGGTCAGATGTACGAAATTGCCGGCATAGGTGCTCGGTATACGCAACAACATCTTACGTTTACTAAAAATGGGCGTTTCTTCGTTTTCTTCAAATGGATTACCGCCGCCAACTGCGAAATTCGTTGCACCACCGGCTGCGACAGCGCCGCTGCCACTGCCGTTTCGACTGGGCGACTCAATGCGCGGCAGAAACTTCGGTCTCACCTGCGCCATTGTTTTCACTCCTACTTTCTTCTAATGGAAGGTGTTGTTTTTCTACTATAATCAACTAAAACTTTGCGATGCAGGAATTTAAATCAAACTAATTATGTTCCTTTTTTCTCCAGCTGGTTATAGTATTATGAGTTTGTTCCAGGCTTTAGGTCGCTCCAGATACTATCTATTTTGACGGAACGGGAAGGGAGACAAAGAAAAACGTTCGCCCGCTGTCGCTGTCCCACTCGGTCAACAAAGCACAAATGTACTACTACTAACTGCTCATATGTTTGGTTGAATTACTTGAGGTCATAACCAAAATCAATATTTAATTTGTAAAATTGGTTTGCGAAGAACCCAAATTGTGAGTCTTTTGTGAAGAAGAAGCACGAATAGGAAACTTGCTACGCATATGTTTTCTTGAAATCTATATTGACTTGACCCATTGCATTTTTGACATCGAGTTGTTGGGTGGTTTTCTTGATAAATTTTTTTATAACCTGGCACCACTGCTCTTTCTTCATTTAAAGTGTGGCCAGGTAGCTTACTTCCAAAAGCGTTATATTTAAAATGGTTAGTATGAATAGCATGTGCTGAATATTATATTTTTGATTAAGAAAACGATTAAGAGAATGCAACGCAAAGAAGCCGTTCTCTTTTTGAATCCTAGCATGAATTGTATGGAATAGAGAAAAATTGATGAGTTTCAATCAAAATTGTTAATAACAAATGGTATTTTCGATAAAGTCCAAGTGCTTACGTGTAACATGCTAAAATAAATTGTAATAATGTTTAATACATTCAAACATCTATATCAAAATGCAACCGATAAGGAAATCTTTGCGGGCTGACGATATAATTCTGGCTTGTGGTCTAGAGCTGTGAGTAACGATGATGATCGCGACTTGACTCGAATTACACAGTGCCATGCCAGCGCCGTCGAGAGGGCAGAGGCGCCAGTTTGATTCAATATCAAACACCGCTGCGGTGCCATCATACTTGCTGCCGTTTATAGCCATTACGTAACCTCTATATAGGGAATCAATACTGGCGCCACTGACTTCTTAAGAAACTATTGAAGCTATAAATCTATTTGTCTTTCAATTATCGCCAAAGACTTTGATTCATTCATCATTATTATTAACGCTGATGATATACACATAAGTTAAGCCTTGTAATTGTAATTGTTTACGTATTACGTATTATTTATTTTTTTCATTATTTTTAGTTTTTAATATTTGTTAACGTTTACGGAACACTTTTTGCTCTTCGTGTAGTAAATAAACATTTGCGGCTTCATCGAATCTAATCTTATTGACTTGACTCAAAACCGAACTCGGTGGTTTGAGGGCAACACAAATTTAATAATAGTGCGAAAAAACAAACGAACGACAACAACGCAAATATAATTTATTTGTTATTATTGCCTTGTTTTGCATGTACATCTGATATATTGTTGTGTAGATTTTGTTAATGTCTGTGAACGAATCGTTTTTCAAAGTCCAAAACAAGCTTTTTCGTTATTTTTGACTAAAGACGATCAGTTTTCGTTCAATTTCTTCGTCCCCCAACCGAAAAACACAGCAACAGCACCATTTAATGTCTGTTAGCTCCAAGTCAAAGTTCTTACGATTTATCCAACCCATGTTTTCTAGCACTCGTACTCAACATTCGCCTGGCCACTATCGACCCACACACGTAACATACTGCTAACATGCTTCTTGAACCGTTTTTTTTTTATGGCCAATCAGAGTTGCATCTTGGGACAATATCACATTGCACTATGCCTTGGTTAAGACACACAAAACTTAAGAAAATAGTGAATTTTCGGCTGCTAAGTCATCGCGACGCAGTTGGTGACGCTTATGTGGCGTTAAAATGTTAGAGCACATGCGCTATTTCAATACTCAACGCTTCATTACTGCACACATTATAGATATTATTAATATGTTTGCTTTAATTAACCACACAACGGGGTCTGTGTCCAAGACAACTCTCAGAATCAAGAGTCTGGATTTTCCAAAAGGGGCGCAGTACAAAATTTAGTGCTGCCACTTGCTTGTGGGTAAAAGGGTGTGCTTTTGTCGTTTGTTCATTACCGGTAGTAAGTAAGCTTCCTTTAGCCAAGTGTTACATTTTTTTTATTTTTCTTAATAGACAAATAAAATTAAGTGGAGCCAAGTACTTGTGCCCGAATGTGTGTAATTTTGTCTATTGTCTATATTATTGTTGTAACCCAATATCTTCTGCAAACAAACATTAACAAAAAAACGACAAGAAAAATTGAAAATACAAAAAAATTTCGGTAGCGAATTCTGATTAATTTTTGCTACAGCCATAGTTCAATAAAGCACGGATTTGGCCAAAACGAAAAGCCTAAGGTGGCAGTACTGGTTTCAGTGAGCCGAGTAGAATTCCGGCAGCTTAAATACCGGGAGCAAAACGCAAATGCTTTCATTCTTTTGTAGTGGTTTAAGTGACATGAAAGTGACGACATCGGTGCATTGTAGCAAGTCATGTATCAGCATGTCCTACCAAACACAATTCATATTCATGCCAATGGTAAGCGAAATAAAAGACAAAATTTTAATAAATGAAAATCTAAAGTGATTTAATTGAATTAATCGGTGCCTAATAGTTATTAAAATGTTAATTTTTTTTGTCCGGCTCATTGACGGTTTTTTTTTTTCATTTTTTTTTTTTCTTGTAAGTGCTAAGAAATTCGTGTAAAGACAAAATTTGAACCAAATTGTTTTTTTTTTCGCATTGTGAAAATGTGGGCGCGTTGCTGCATAGATACGAAAAATGAGCTCTGTGCGTGTGTGTGTGTGTGTGTGCGTGTGTATATGTGCGTTTGAATGTGGCAAGTGGAACGAAAAATAATGACACATATGCAACAAGAAATACAATTTTGTTTATTTTGCATACATATGCAAAAAAAAATAAAATATCAAAATGCAAATTATGCAAATTTATGTCTGTCTAGCTGTGTGTATGCTTTTGTGTCTGTGACGCTCTGAGCGTGTGTGTGTGTGTGTGTGTATCATGAAAATGGGCGCTTTAACACGCCCACTCTTATAATCATTGTAATCATCAATCAATCAAATGAATTCTCATTTGTTCAATCACTCAATTTGGCTTCATTCGTAAACGTTTTTTTTTTTTCTTTTTTTTTTTTTGTTTGTTCCCTCATTTCTGCACGACGCGCTGCTTTTTGCCTAGATAATTCCCATAGAGCAGCAGCGCATGTGCGTAGCAAAATAACGGTAAAATTTATTTGGTCGGTGAGAGAGCGTGTGACTGTGTGTGCGTGTGAACAAGACAGCGTGAGAGAGAGAGAGAGAGTGTGCTAAATGAAGCTTGCTGATAAGCGAGGAATTTTTTTTTTTCTCTTACCTCCGGAAAGAAGTATTTTTCGCTTACGGCCGGTTTGAGCTTCTACTCTGTGTGTGTGAGTATGTGTATGGATGTATTATATGTATGTATGTGTGTATGTATGTGTGGGGTAAGCTTTGTTGTTGCTGTTGCACCTTATCAGCAGCCACAACAGCAATGGCAGTGGGTAAGGGGCTCCGGGGGAGGTTAACTTAAAACAGCTGTTTTCATTTGTTTGGCATGCGGTAAGCGCTAAACGATAAGTTCATTGAAATCCGCTGACTGATGTAACAAATATTACAGCAGATATTTATACACACACACACACAGACAACTTTAGCAACTTGTAACTGCAACATTTGTTTTGTTGCAATTTTTAGTATGTATACGACATGTTTCTCCTCAATTAGATACGATATATTTAAAAAAGGGGGCAAAATCAAATCAGAAATGTTATCTCTTTGTGCTTTCACTTTCATTGCTATTTTTGTAATTGTGCGTCAGTTAGTCATTCTGCATCACTGCCCACACAAGGGCTTCCTCCAACCCTGAGTCGTCTCTCATGTTTAGTGCAAAACCTTACTTACTTTTAAAAACGAAAAAAAAATGTATAGCAAATATGAGATTAGAACTCCCTTTTAATTATCGCTTATGTGCTCAACCGCCCTCTGCCCTCTGCCCCCGCCTCCTAACAACATTTTGGCTCTTGACCCAAGCGGCCATGCGTCGTGGGCGAACTTTGATGTTGTTACGCAATACTTTTTGCTCTTATACATATAGAATTTACCGTTATCAATGTGTTTTGCTTACAACTGTACTTGAGTATGTCAATTAATTGCGTTGATTTCGACTTTTGCATTTCTATCTCTATCTCTGTCTATTTGTGTATGTGTGTGTGTGTGTGGGTGTTTTTCTCAGACTCATCCTGCTATCAAAATGATGAATCACAGTAGAGTGAACATTAACGATACTTCTTCTTCTTAAATGTATCTTTCTTGTTCGCCGAAGTAAGTTTTTACTGTACAAAACTTTTTTTTTCGTTACAAATGAATAAAACAACCCTTTTAAATGTACAAAGTTCAACATTTTTGTTGTAATCGAATTTTTGTTTCTATTTTTAAACATTTTGTTGGAATTTCAGCTTCAAAGTCTTCAAGTAATCTCACTTCTACTTTGTCCTCCATTATTTAAGCGTATGTGTGTGGATGTGCGTGTGTGTGTGTGTGGGCGTAAGCAACAGCTGCAGCCGATTGCCGATTAGTGAAGGAGAACATGCAACTTATCGGCTAATTAAGTAAGCAATAAGACTGACACAACAACAGCAACAACAACAGCTGCAAGTTGTCGTGTCTGTCACCTTCTTTTATACTGTTGCCTCTATTCTTCTTCTTCTTCTTCAGTTCTCAATTAGAGAAAATGTTTTGCAGAGCATTAAAATAATTGCAAAGAAGCAACAAAAATGAATAAAATAAAAAAGAAAAACTGCTTATACCATCATCATCATGTGTGTGTGTGGGTGTGTGTGTGTAGCGTGTTTTCAACGCTTAACTTGTCATAAAATATTTGCTCTTAGCAATTTTTCCTTTACAAAATGTTTTACGAAGGCGGCAAATCATTTTGCGACAACTGTTATTTTCTTCAAATCACTTCACTTTTTCTTTATTATTATTACTAACTATTATCGTTACTTATTTATTTTCAAATTTACAACAATTTGATTGCCCTTCCAGTGTCCATTTACTTTTGCCCTTGGCCTTGACAAATATTGTTCAGCATTGCCAATTAAAACAATTGCTCAATTTGTTGTAATTTATTTTACAGCATGTTTACATCATTTACAAAAGTTCTTCGATCAAAGCAAAATAAAACATGACCAAAGGCAGGCTATTCAAAGCGGAAGAGGAAGAGAAGTGCTATAAAAATGTTCTTCTCTTTGAATTAAGGCAAATTAAATCGTTACCTTACAAAACTAACATTATCTTCTCTCAACATTCTTCAATTGTTGTTTGTATTTCATTATATGTTTATATGTTTGACAAAATATGCCTAATGTTGTGCTTTGTCGGTTTCAAGGTATTTTTGGTGTGATTATTAGATGATGAGTGTCCAATTTGTAGAGACAATAGCTTTGCAAAGTCTTAGGGATAGGAACACCCACATAAGTTTTGGGAATTTGTTTGAATGAAAACTAATATTCTATTAAATGGCTGTTAATAGAATTTTAATAGCGTATCATATTCGGAACAGTTGCTTTTTTCTCTATTAGCAAAGATTTTTAATAGTTGGTTTGAGTTGCTAAGAGAGATAGAATGGCTGGAATAACAAATCTATTTATTTTTATATTAAAAAAGCCTTTAAAAATACTCTAGAACATATCCGTTTAACAGCTTGTGCAGGAAGCTTGGGCTTGCAAGTGGAAAGATCTCTAGTTACTTAAACTTCGTCAGAACGATTTTAAATAGAACCACCCTGCCTAATGCAGCCTCTGTCAGAGAATGTGTTTTTCTTAAAATTGTTCGTTTTTTTTTTTTTTTTAATTTTTGGGACTTAAGTTACTAATTTCAGTTATAAGCCCACAAAATCAATTCGATAAAAATAAATCCACAAAAATTGCTTAGCGCAGAAAAGCTTTTTCGCTTGAAATTGTCCATTTTGGCTTTGAATTTATTTTAAGTTGATATTCTCTAGAATAAAAATTTGCATAACACGCGCATAGCTTTAGTTCTACACCCTTTTTGCCTGATCTGAGGGGAGAAAAAAAAACGAATAAAGGATTTACTTTCAAGCAAAGCAATAAAAAAGGAAGAATTACAAAAGGGAAACGAAGAAAAGAGACGAGTTGAGTTGAGTAGAGCAAAAAATAAAGCCTCAAGCTTAATTGCTTTGCTCGAGGATTGCGGTATTCCAGCGAAAGGACAACAACAACGACAACACCAACAATGAACAAGTTTCATTTTCGTTTACGCCATTTGCGCGTGTGAGTAAGCGAGAGACAGAGCGAGCGATAGAGAGAGAGAGTTGTTCTATTTTATTGTATTTTCAATTTCATCATCAGCCGGCGTAGGAAAACTTCGGCGAAGGCGTCACTCTGTCGACATCAGCATCGCCTCGGTTGACGTTGGCGGTGCCGTCGACGTCGACGTCAGCGCTGTCGTTATCGTTGACGTTGGCGTTCACAGCTGCGTTGGTGTTGTTGGTTGCTTGTGGCCGCCATTTTCGGTTTATGGCAAAAAGTTTTGATGCTTATGCAGGGCGCACAGAAATCATAAACACAGCGATAGAGCAGAAGAGACAATGAGCGAGAGCGAGAGCGAGAGAGAAGTGAAATTCGCTGACGAAAATAGCTGAAAGTGCGTTGAAGGCATTTCAATGAGTGTGTGTGTGTGTCTATCTGCTTATCAGTTGCCGAAAAAGCATATTTTTGTGTGTCGATTGTTGTTGTTGCTTCTACTCAAGTGCGTGCGCTCGTGCGTTTATGTTGTCCTATCAAGGACATCGCTTGAAGCGCATGCGTTAAACTAAACCGGGGGTCGAGTGACCAATATTTAGAATGCCAGAATAACGGTTTCATTTTGCTGATTTAGTTGATTATACTTCAGCTAACAGCAACAATAGCAACAACAACAAAACTCATGATTCCTTTACAACGGAAAATGTCCTTTTTTGATGTTGTTACTTATTCAATTATTTGTTGGACTGTTATTGCTTCAGCACATGTATCGTATATTATTTTATGTGCCTTGACTACGTCACTGACGCCGGTTGGCTGCTGTTCTTTTACGATTGTAAAGTTGCGAGCGTGTGCCATAAACTCACGCACACACACACACACATACATACATACGTAGGCACGCAAAGTTTTAAAGATACAAATCTATATATGTATATATATAAATGTATATATGTACATGTTTAGATACTTACATTGTCTTTGGGCTGTTTGCCTTTAAAACAGGTGGCGACCCTAAGCCCCTCCTCCCCACACACACACATACAATTACAGTTATTTTTGTATGTATTCTAAATAAGTATGACTGTGTGTGTGTGTATCTGCTTGTTGGTTTCACATTGCGTATACACACCACGTGCCGCACACATTGGACGAGCCTCTAAATGATGATTTTTTTCGTCTTCTTCTTCTTCGTCTTTGTTACTTTTTCGGCATTTCTACAATATTCTTTCGTTCTTTTGCTCATACTCAACCTCACTACATCTCTTCGCACCTCATCCACGCTTGCTCGTTGTTGTTGTTGCTGTTACTGTTGCCTATCTGACATTTAGGTATCTTGGTCTTGTCATCGCGCTGACACTTTGTCCTTTGCATATGCTTAATTAACTTGTGTGTACGAGCGCGAACTCAAAGCGGAGTGGAGTGGAATGGAGTCGAGTTGAGTTGAGTTCATTGGCATTGAATTATGCCCTACAGGGCTTACAGCATTCAAAGCAACGTTTCGATTTGTTTTTATGATAACAACGGCGACAGCATTTCCTGTGCCAGATTTCATCAACAACAACAACAACGACAACAACAACAAATAAACATGCTTATTGCTCATGACAGTTGTCAAAGTTGTTTGTTTTTGAATTTTTTTTGAATAACAACTCAAAACAAACACAGACTCACACACACACACAAAAATAGAAGAATAAATTTTGTCAGAAATAAAAAAAAAAACAAAAAAAAAAAAACCAAATGCTTTTTCAGTTTGATTGTCCTTGCGAAGGACACTTGTGCAGGTGTTGTGTACTTTGATGATTATTTTTTAATGCAAATAGAACACAAATAGTCAGCGACTGTGTGTGTGTGTGTGTGTATATTATTTATGATGAAGAACTCAAATAGAATTTCTACAAAAATTTTCAATGCCACAACAACAACAAATAAATAATTCTTCATATTTGACTTAAAAAGGATCAATTTTATTTACCAACGCATTGTTGTTGTTGTTTTTGTGCTTAGTTGGCAAAGTTCATTTTAAGAACATGACATGTGCAAATGTTACCATCATAAAAAATAAATATAATAAATACTTGAATACCCTCATATATGTATGTATGTATGTGTGTACGTTTCAAAAAGGTAAATAGATACAAAAAAGATACTTTCAGTGTTAGATACTTTGAAGCACGGCTTGCACACAAATAATTTACACATTGAATAATTCATTTAGAGTTCGTTGTTGTTTTCTTTTCGTTGGGTTTCGTTTCTTTGACGAAATTTATTTATGTTTTTTGACATTTCATGATGAAAGCGTATTTTTTTTTTTTGTTTTTGTTTGGACAACGCAAAGACGTGACCAACACACACCAAATGGCTGTCCAAGGCGTTGAATTTACTTGATTATATAAGAGAAGAAATTGAAATGAAATGCAATGCAAACAAAAAAAAAAAAATATTAGCTCAACAATTACCGATACTTTCTTCCTCTTCAGCCTCTTCTGCCACAAATGTATTGTAAAATTGTTGTAATAAAGCATTGAACAACAACAGTTAATGATCAATTGCATGCACATTTATATTAATTATAATGAAGACCCTTCTCATGATCATGATGATGTCAAATATAAATCAATTGAGACAAATTGATTGTCAACGCTTAAATGACAAAGTAGAAGAAGAAGATTTTATAATACAAATAAAGATTTTTATAAATATATGAAGATGAAATAAGAACATTTGAAGCGTGTACAAATTTTGAAAAGAACAATAGAAAGAAAAGAGAGAAAATAGTTGAAAATTAGGTTGAAGGATAACAATTTTTGAATGTAAGAACGTGAATTTTATCTGAGAAGTATGTCACAAAGAGAGCCAAGACATGAGAAAAGTAAATAGATGGTCAAATAAAAATTCAATACTCGAGAGCACACAGACCAAAAAAGCTAGAGATAGAGATAGAGAGAGAGGGCGATTGAGATTGTGTGAAGGCGAACAAACGAACGAACGAATGCCGAATGAATAAAACGGATGTACAGTTATGCAACGACAGTCGACGATCATCATGAAAACCGTTGCCACAATCAGCCCCTGTCCCTTACCACCGAGCCAACGCTACTGTCGATACACACACATGTATGCTTTCAGCATCTAAATACACACAGACATCATACATAAACTTATAGATACTTTTCAATGTTTGTTGTTGTTGTTTTCCTACATTTTGGCCAAGCTGACGTCACGCGTGCCCCGTTTTCTTTTGAAGGCTTTGCATTGCGTCGCCTGCCACGCCCTTACGCCTGCACGAATTTTGCTCACTTACTTTGAATAATTATATGATGTCGGAATTTTGCTTTTTGCCGTTGAATTTTGCCGTCAGAGGGCGTTGAAGGCGTTTTTGACCTTAGCACTGAAGGCGATGTCAATGTCAAGGTCGTTTTAGGCATAAACGTACGAAAACAGTTTTGTGCTTTTTAAGTATTCTGCTGCCTCTGTCTCTGCCTCTGCCTCGGCCTCTTCTACGTCTTCAAGTAAATGTCGCTTAGGAAAAAAACAAAGCAAAGCTCTTGAGATATTTTTCATTTGTTGCACAAATTGTTGCAAAGACATTGAAAGCATTCGCCGAACTGCATTAGCTAAATGAGAATTCCAAAGAATACAAAACAAAATAAAACGAAGCCGAGGCAGAAATAAAACGAAAAGCAATTACATTTTTGCGCCGCTGCGACGCCATTTTGTGCATTGTCTTGCAACTTGACATTGACATTGCGACGTGAAATGAATGAAAATGGTCGACGACAATGAAAATGCGACGTCGTTTTTCATAATAAAAATAATTTCTATAGCCTTGTCATGCCTACAGATGCATTTGTATCTTGTAGCTGGTAATGCTATTGTATCTTCTATCTATATAGAACGATATGCCAAAGTAAATGAAATTGCAATGAATGCTCTTATGCACACACACACACACAGAGCTGAGCGCCTGAGCTTGGCTAACATGACGTATACGTGATGCCTTTGTGCACTTTCCTTTGCACATGGCAACCAAATGTTGCAGAACATAAATGTTGTCACACATATTGCTAACAAAATGTTGTTGTTGTTGTTGAGCAACAATTTGCATTTAAATTGTAATTGAAAATGATTGTTGCGCTTGCGATACATTTCAATTAAGCGTCGCATCAATAAAATTAACAACAACAACAACAACAACATGCGACAAGCAAAGCGAAATTGCTAAATGTCACAACAATTGACACACAATTGCACGCTAGTTATAAGATACTTTGCTGTCGCTGTAGATACTTACAATTGGAACCGGCCCGAAGCGGTTCTCTAAGCAATGAAACCGTGCTCAACTAACGAAGTTCGATGTCAACGACATCAATTGCCAAATATGCCAGACAGACGCTCGAACGGACGGACGGGTGGACAGACAGACACGCGCACAAATTTAGTGCCCAATTGAACGTGTGTCGTTTACTTATATTATTTTTTTTTTTTTTTTGCAAAACTATTGTTGTTGTTTTTTTCGGTTTCTTGAATTTTTTTTTTAGCGATTAACGTTTGAGATACTTTTAACTTTGCACACGCTTATTTTAAAGCGGCTTATGGTTATTTTCCATATTCATCAAAAAGTCATTAACGTTTTAAGCTCACGAATGAAAACAACAAAAAGTAATATACAACAATTACAACAACAAAAAAAAAAAAAAACAATACAATGAATAATAGCAACAAAAAAAAAAAAGAAAACTATTAACGCGAAATTAGAGAGGAACAAAAGAGAAATAAAAATAATAATAGTAAAAAAAATAATAAAAATAATAACTAAAAGTTGAAAGGCATATTTTTTTTTTTTCTTTTATTATTTTTTGTTTTTGTTTTGAAAAATTCTATTTAATTTCAATTTGTTGTTGTTTTTTTGTATTTGTTTTCGTTTTGCGGCTTTTATGTTTGGTATGATTGTTATTGTTGTTGTTGTTGTTGTTATTATTATTATCGTTGTTATTGTTGTTGCTGTCGTTTGGCGTTCGCACACTTAAGTGGACTTGTTAATTTTTGTTAAATATTTGTATCTGCAACAGCAAAGTACAACAACAACAAAAAATTGTGACAAAAACAACAACTACCAAAGAAAAAAAATTATAATCTGAACACATGCCAATAATGAAAGCAAGAAGAAGAAGCAGCAGCAAAAACAAAAAAAAAAAAAAAAAAAATTAATGCAAAAACGTCGCTAAATAAATTTTTCGTACAAAAAAATGTGCTTTAGTTGTTGTAGTTGTTGTTGTTACTATTGGTGTTGTTGTTGTTGTTGTTGCTGCGCGCGTGATTATTAGTCATAACACACACACACACACACACATACACATGTATTTTTTACGTATAACTCATACGACGCATTCAACGAGCGCTGCCACTTTGAGCACACACACGCACGCACACACACACACGCAACAA
Organism: Phortica okadai; assembly: GCA_034638295.1. Lineage (NCBI taxonomy): Eukaryota > Metazoa > Arthropoda > Insecta > Diptera > Drosophilidae > Phortica > Phortica okadai. The sequence continues at coordinate 51,523,740 of CM067848.1, read as the reverse complement.
AAAAAAAAAAAAAATTAAAATAAAAAAGAAAATAAATAAATAAATAAAACGAAGAAGAAGCAAAAAAAAAAAAACCATAAATAAACGCGTCGGTTTTTGCGTCATCGCAACGTCGTTAAAAATGTGCTTGTATGACAAGCGTATAACGTGGGAGGGGGGGTGGTGGCAAACGCCGGCAGCATTGGGCGACTCTATAGTTTTGTTTTCTTGTTGTTGTTGTTGTTGTTACTGTATTTTTCTGGTCCAGCGAAATATGAGTCAAGTGAAGTGAAATTAAGTACGGAGGCGCGGCAAAAGACGCTCACGCGCGAACAACAACAACAGCGCGGCCAATAACAGCGACTGAGGCAGCAGCAGCACACACACACACACACACACACACACACACATGGCAGGGGTCGTTGGCGACGTACGTTTGTGGGCAGACGGCAGAAAAAAAAAAAAAGAACCCCAATGACTGAAGTAATCAGACGAACGAACGAATAAACGAACGTTCATCGTTTGTGCTTATTGTTGTTCTACGTTCGTGCCTTGCCGCACGTCGTCCACACACACATACACCCACATAAACACACACACACATATATGTACAAACATTAACTTAGATCACTTTTCATTCACTTGTTTCAATTGAATTCCAAAACAAATCGTTTGATCAATCACCGCGCTTCAGCATTTTATGACTGAGAGACAGACAGACGGACAGCAGATACTTTGGCCCAGTCTAGCCAAAAGTGCCCCACCCCTCTTTTGATGTACTGCAACGTCCCATGACTTGCTCATTATCATGTCTAATAAGTTTTGCACTCAAAAATTTTTATTTCATTGCATTTTTTTTTTTTTTTTGCTGTGTGAACTTTGCTTTGCAGTTTTTTTTTTTTTTGTTGCTGCTGTTATTGTTGTTGTTGTTGTGGCCTTTCATTTTTCACTTAATAAATTTATCTTAAAAATTAACAATAAATCAGGCGACTGATTTCATATCACAAGCTCTTGCGCAATCATTATGAGTACGTACTAGATACATTATCATTATCATATCGTTTTGATGTTGTTGTTGTTGCTGTCGTTTGATTTTTTGCAATGTTGTTTTTATTGTTTTTCGGTTTTTTTTTTGTTGGGATTTTTAACATGTTAACAATTTTTTGTTTGTTTTTATTTTTTTAACTTTTTTGTTGGTAAATGTTTATAGCTTTGATTTGTTTATAGCAATTTTGTTGCCACAAACATTGATAAATTACTGTAACAGCAACAACAACAACAATAACAACAGCAACTACTAGAACAGAATGACGACAACAACGACGACGACAGCAACGACAATGACAGCGACGTCGACGTTGACTTTGACGTTGACAACGATTTTGGATGATAAAGTTAACGTTTGCTTTCAAATGATTTCCGTTTTAGTTGAGATTTGGCCGTGAGAGTTTTTTCGCGCTATTTGGCCTGGGCCCGTGTGTACACAAGAACTTGCTTCCCGATATTTGTTGTTTTTAGTCTCGTTTGTTGTTTGTTTTTTTTTTTTTTTTTTGATTGTTTATCTCTTGGAGCATGAAGAAAGGTTAGCAAACAAGTGCAGAAATAATGTTAAGTTAAAAAAAAAGAAGATGTATTAAGCGTAAAAGGACGAATTGTTTTTTAGAGAGTTTAAAATGACAAACGTATAAAAGTTGCGCATTGAAGTGCTTCATGTTAGCTATAAATACCGATTGCATGAGTGAAACAAACAAACAAATAGATATTTAAACGTAAATTAAAATGTTTTTGTTAATTATTGCAACACTTAATTATAAATAAACGTCGAATTTATTTGGCGTATCTTATCGAACGACTCAAGTTGGCTGCAAATTTGCTTAAATGCTAATTTTTAAATGTCAAAATTACCAACTTATTGAAGCACTTAAAAGTCAAGCATCATCAACATACAACTGCATGATGAAATTCTTCTTTTCATTGCTCAACAGTGACAGTTTTACTGTTCAATTAACAACAAAAAAAAAAAAAGAAAACAGAACACAATAACAATAATAACAATAACAATAATAATGACAAGCAGACAAATTTAAAAGCACAGAAAACAAAAAAAAAAAAAAAGAAATTTAAAAAAAATAAATAAAATTCTAAACAAAAGAAAAAAAAATATTCTAATAAAAGTACTTTTGACCGCGTGACTTGATTGAGAGAAAAAAAAAATAGAAGAAAAAATTTAAAAAGAAAAAACAAATAAGTGTAAACAATTTATGTCTTGTTTTATTTTTTATTTTCAAATTTTTTTAAGAATTTTTTTTTTTTTATTCGTCAGTGACGTTAGAAAATTGGAACCAAGCGTAAATAAATACACAAGTCCAAAACACGACAGATACAATCAAAAAATAAAAATAAAAAAATAGAAAAAAAATGGCATAAATTTGGCAAAAACGCCAACGCTTTTGAAAGATGCCTTCAGAGTTGTTTAATTTCGTTCGAACATGTCAAATGAATTCGCCACAAAATTCGACAGCCGCCAATGAGCGACGACAACGCTCATACAGAAGTTGGCCTTAGTCTGCTTATTGATTTGAACAGCTTCTTTGAAGTGCAGTAAAACCTTGAAATAGTTATACGCCTCAAAATTCAATCAGGAGTTAACTTTTTCGTTGGAATTTTGGCATTTTCTGTCTTTTACTTTACATTTTGTTTGCATATCTTAAAGAATTCGGTATTTATTAATTCATAGTGCCGATGATCTAATACTCCGTAGAGAAAATCATTTTTATGCCAGTTGGGCATCCAAGAATTGTGCCCCTTTGGTCAAAGACTGGCTTGGCAACCAATGAGGTGATTAGCACATTAAGACTCTTTATTAGATCTATAACAAGAAGCATGCCAAAAAAAATTTCAATAATTTTCAAATAAAGTTAAAATTCTCTGGAACATTTCAATAAACCTTTCCATGGTTTTACTGTATTTATTATATATATATATATTTTTTTTTTTGCTTACGATTTTCTTAAATAATTTATAAATGTTCTGACGTATTTCGATATCATTTAACGAAATTCTCAGCAAGGAAAACTCACAGACAATCCCATATGTCTGTGTGTGTGTGTGTGTCTGTCTGTCTGTCTGTCAACGACAACTACAACGATGTCTTCAATTATTCGCATTTGAAAAGCTATTTTCATAATCAATAAATAAACAATTTGCCGTTCGCCGTTTGTGTTAATTAAACAGTTTTTCATTCGCTCGCGAACAGTTTTACTTTTTTTTTTTTTCTTGCTTTCAATTGAAACAAATCAAGCAGAAATAAACAAAGTAAAAACGAAAATAAAACAGAATGAAAATGAATTTCACTCAATTAACAAAAAATTGAGTTTCTTTCAACAAGAATGCTCTTCTTCTTCAAACGAACAGCATTGAAGCACGAGAGAGTGAACGAGCGCGAGTGTGGCACTTGTATGTATGTGTGTGTGTGTGAGAGTAGAAAACGAACGCAGCCCTATAACGAGGCAGCATCTTAAAAAATTGAAAATCGTTTCGCGATCTTCTCAACAATTGCAATCAAAAGCAATTTTTAGTTTTCATACAAAAACCGAAACGAGTACGCGCAACCATAGAAAACCAATAAAGGAAGTCGAAATACGAAATAATAATAATAATACCAACAAAACAACAATAAAAAAATAAAAATTCACAATAAACAGAGCAACATTGTCGAACAACAAAATTCGATTATAGACAGTACGGGACGCGAGACGGATGCCGCGAGAGGCAAAGACGAAATCATAAAATTTTATAGCAAGAATTTCATATACGACATCAACCTCGACGTAGAAGAATTTGTCAACGAAGATATTTGTACAAAAATAGATCAAGTGAAGACCAACAATAACAACAGCAACAACAACAACAACATCTGAATAAATTTATGTGTACACATAAATAAATAAAAATACCTTCTGAAGAGCAACGAACAAAAAAAAAAAAAAAAAAAATTAAACCAAAATTTCTTTCACCTTCACAAAAGCACATGTGAAATAAAAAAAATAAGAACAAAATAATTAAACTAAAAGAAAATAAATCAAAAAGTTGATTTACAAAATAACTACAAAAAAAAGAGCAATGTTTTAAAATACATTTAATTTAAACAAAAAAAAAAATAAATATAAATAAATAAAAAGAGAGCGGCAACATTGTAAGGAAGACGACATAGCGGCCACCTTGCCTTTGTCGCCATATTGTTGACTCTTGGTTGCTTATATTATACATATACATACATACATACATACGTGTGTGTGCTTGTGTTTATGTATTGGATCAGCATTAGTGCAGCACATGATCTTGAACAGACACAGACAGACATACCGAAAGACAGACAGATAGAGAATTGCTCATCTTCGGCAGCCGAAAGAACGTTCAAACTGATGCTCTTTTGTGCTCTCTTGCACTTATGCACGCCTTGAATATATTGCTTTGAGGCGGTCATTACTCACATACATATGTACGTTGCCATACGTTCAATAGGCAAAGATATTTGCTCAATTACTCAATACAAGACACGCGCTCAATTACTCATTCTTCTTGGAGTTGCAGAAAATAAAATTGAGACGCGCTGCTCAACATAAATAACGTTACTGCTCTTGCACACACAGTAGCAGGAGCTTCGTTAAAGACAACAACGCAGTAGCAACAATAACAGCAACAGCAACAACAACAACAACGACAACATCAACATCAGCTCAAACAGCACAAAATCAGCATCAGAGTTAGCGTCGACGTCAGCTTCGGCGTCACCATCATCATCGTGGGCAGCATCTTTTCATCAATTTGTGTGTGCGCTCTGTTCTGCTCCTAGCGACAAAACGTTCGTCGTCAGCACGTTCGTTTTGCGTTTCGTGTTAGTTTCGGCAGACGTTCGTTCGTTCATTCGTGCGCACGGCTCTTGCGTTCCGTTTCTTTTCGATTCGTTTCATATTTGGATTTTTTGTTGGTGTATTGCGTTCGGGCATACACTCGGGAACACATTCGGGCGACTCGTTTTCCCTTCGGCAGCAATTCGGCTTGATTCGCTCGCATATTTCTGGTATTTGACACGTTGTCGCAAAACTGGGCAAACAGTTTATTGTAGTACGTTGTTGCCTTCGTTCGCTAAGAGTTGAAATTCGCGGCGAAATAATTTGTTTAATTTGTTATCCGTCCATGCCATGCGCGATAAAATATCTCAACTATTTTGCTTGCAAAAAAACGCATGCAGAAATAATTCAACAGATAATCGAGGTGTGTCTATCTATCCTACTATCTGTTTTTGTGTGCAAGTGTGTGTGAGAGTGCGTGTGCGTGTGTGTGTGTGTGTGTGTGTGTATGTATTTGTGTATGTGCGTGGGTGGTTGGTTGGTTAGAAAACCCCACTTTTACCGCACACACTCACACACACACACACTGCTGTCCTTCTGTCCATTCGTTCAGCCGTCCGTCTGTCTGTCTGTCTCTTTTTTTTTTTCATTGTTTTATTGTTTTCGTTTTGTATGGCCAACAAAAAAAAAATGTAACAAAACGAAAAAGATGCGTGTGTGTCCAAAATAAAACAGCGCCAACTAAAATTAGCTCCCCTAACAAATTATAACGGCATAGCATACATAAAAAAAAAATATATATGGAAAAAATAAGCGCATACGCACACACACAAGCCAAAAATTGTGTTAATAAGTCTTCAATAATCTAAGCAAATATGATTTGCGCACAGAAATGTGTAATAAAAAAATATATATGTACATATATAAAAATAAATAAAAGAAAACAAAAGAATGAATATAATAATTAATGATGATTTTTTTTTTTTTTTGTTAATCCTTTTTTTTCGGTGCTCTGGTGTTTTGAAATTGGACTCGGATTTGATTTGATTTGAATTGACACTAAAGGACATAATGTGCCAACAAAAGCAACGAGCAACGGGACAATGTGTGCCAATGGGTCTCTTGGGACAGAAGGGCCCGAAGCGACAGAGACCGACTCATCAGGGACCGGGAGGCTGCGGAAGCCGTTGGAGAGGAATGGCTCAACGCAGAACGACGCTGTTCACCTCGAGAGAAGGTAAATGCCCACAAAAAAATATAAAAAAAAAGAAAAAAAAAACTCACACATATATTTTTCAATTAACACCATAAACTCATTCATCATTAAAAATCACGTATACGTCACGTTAAAGCGTTAAAGCAAGCGACTGCCTATGGCAATGACTAAGACAGTCAAGTATTTCATATAAGCTTGGTTTCTGATTTCGACTTATAAACAAGCGTCTCAACAATTTATATTTATTAGCAACGCTTATTGACCCATTGAGTTTATCATAAATAAAAAAAAGCCTGAATAGATCTTTATTTGTGTTGGTTTACAGACAAGTTCTCTATTTCGTCAATTGATACTTGTCAATGATTATTAAGTATTCATTTATTTATTTATTAATTTACAAAAAAATGAAACTTCTTTCAAAGCCTTGTTTAAACTGGCTGTGTCTGGTTACATATGGCTTTGAGATAATATGTTCCAATAGTTTCTCTGAGCACTTTAGAGTTTTTTTTCAATGTTTTTTTTTGAATTGAGAACTTAAGTTAGTTTTTATATCTACTAAAAGTCTCTGACAACTGTTAATTTGCTAAGATTTTCTTTTAGTATCTATAAACATGTTGAAGAGTTCAAGATCTCTGTGATAGATCATTGAAATATGCTTGATTTTACAGGATCTTAACTTAGAGGAGTAAAATTTTTAGAGCATGATATTATATAGAGTGATATATGAATTTCCCCCAGCATGATATTTGTTGTTCTAATCTGAGCTTTAAATCGTAAAAAAAACTTAAATGCTTATTTTCCAATCAATATGAATATTAGTTTGTATAGGAATTGTATATTTCGCTACTTCCGGTCTTAAGTGATTAAATTGCTGATTAGAATTTTCTTTGCTGTGCTTAACACATTAATTTGCAATTAAATATGAAATAAAAGTCGACTCAATTAAATCAATTAAACGGAAAATTGCCAATAATGATTAATTTTGCAAAAAAAAAAAAAAAAAAATATTCACTTGCAACACTTGTAAATGAAATCATCTCAGCTTCTTCTTCTTCTCAGCACATTGTATTATATAATATGATTAAAATTTATAACTTTGAAGTTTAACTAACAAAATTCAATTTCTTTACAGGCTGGGCCTCTTCAGTGGGGTGGCTTTAATTGTCGGGACCATGATAGGTAAGTGTGGGTGGATGGGCGTGTATGGGCGGTGTTACTTTATGCAGCCACTGTGTTTTTTGTCACGTTGCTATGACTAATGAGACATTGGTACACATTGGCTAGTGTTGTCAACGTTCTTGTTGTTATTGTTGTTATTAATGGCGCTCACATTGCGAAGATACGATAACAAGAAAGATAAAAGCTCGCAAATAGCTAAATTGATAGCCAAACGCAATGCGAGCTGTTAAATAAATATTTACATAGACATTATCGAATGCGCACAAAGCGTTCTTTATTTATTTATTGTTAGTATTATAATTATTATTTTGTTTGAGTACACGTATATGTATGTGTATGCGTGTTAGGGTAGGGCATACACTAATCAACATAGCCGAGGCAATGCTATGTTAATTTGACATTGCGTGCCGCACAAAATAAATGAACAAAAATAATGAAACATAGAACAAAAAAAAAAAAAGAGAAGAAGAAACGTTGTTTTTATTTTCTTTTTTGGATAGCATGAAAATTAGGACAGACACGAAAAACAAGATTAGGCAAACGCATGCTGACTTTGTCGGCGACTATGAATGTGTGCAAAGCAAGGACAAGGGGATGGCGGCGGCGGCGGCGCTGACGGCATACGAAAGCTTTCAATATGTGTGAGCGTAAAGAGAAATGTGAGATAAAGTAACAAAAACAATATAGAAGACTTGCTACATTGCTGCTGCAAAATAAAGCAAAAATGAAACAAAAAAAAAAAAAAGAAACAAATAAATAAATAAAATAATAATAATAATAAAAGAGGCTAAAACAAAAAAACAAACGAGAAAAAGAAAATAAATTAAAGGCAAGAAAAACACACAACATTCATTCAGTATGAAATATTTATGAAAATAGCTGAGGAAAAATTTCGCTTACGTGCAAAAGATAGGCAGAAGAAGCAGCAGCAGCGGCAGCGTCCATCAACTAAAATGAAGACAACAAAATGGAGGCAAGTGAGGCGCGTGCACGGCTTTACGAGTCAAAGGAGATTTAGCAACTTTTTTTTTTTTCTGTGCTGTTCTTCTTCTTAATAAGATATTCGTGCAGTAAACTGTGCCACGTGTGTTGCGTGTGCGTGAATTGACGGACCTGACGTGCGTCAAACAAAAGCAAAGTCTCAAACGTCAAAGAATAAATGTTTCGATTATTATTTTTGTACCTGTTGGCAACTTTGGCATATGAAATACTTTTTAATTAAAAAAGTAAAAGAAAAACAAACAAACAAACAAACAGCATACATGTTATAAACTTACTAAGCAGACACATACACACACACACACACACGCAAGTTAATTTACGGCACGCAGCAAGTCTCAAAATGTTGCATGCAACACGCAATTGTTATATTGCACGTTGAGGCGCTAAGTCCTTGTCGTGTGCGCGGCAAACTTGTTGGCAAAGACTCAACCAAGTACGGCACGAACTTTGACCTTATAAATGTAGCAATGAACTTGTGCGTTTAACATGGCCAAAACCAACACAGCCGCAAGCTCTGTCTGTCGGTCTGTCTGTCTGTCCATCCAACTGTCCGTCCTTCCATTTACCTCTCAATTTGCGCGCAGCGTTTTTTACCTTGTGCTTTCCCACGTTCTCTTCTGTCTGTCCACACATCCATCCATCCATCCGTCTGTCTGTCTGTCTACAGCACATAAGTAATTTGCAAATTTGCTTCTTTTTTCTCAGCTTAGGCGCAAAAAAAAAAAAACACTGCGAAAATGTTTACTTAGCACGCAATGTGAGAAATACCGTTATTAAAATAACGGTTCACTTACATATACATATGTATATATGTATGCTTCATAAAAGTACGCAAAAAAAAAGAAGAGCATGAAAATATTTCTCATTTGACTTTTTGTCATTAATTGCATTATAAACAAAAGTACAATAACAATGTTCTTATGTGTGAGCGAACGGCAAAGGGACGCGCCGGCGGGCTGGTGGGCAGGCGGGCGCTTCAGACTACATGCGGTTGTCTTGTGATCGGCACATGCATTGTTCAAATGCGCTGGCCCACGCGACGTATACGTAATGCGCTCACAAAAATGTTTCCCTTTGAGCTAAAATATATTTTTTTTTTTTTATGTTATGTTCTTTATGCCGGAAGTATTTTTTTGTGATTTGGTTCATGCTTTGATTTTGTATGCAAAGCAAAATCGATGAACCAATTCGAGCATTAAATGATGTAAAACCTGACTTGTTCGTTAGAACTCATTTGATTGTTCACTATTTGAATTATAAAGAAATTCGAACATGTTGCATAGCACTGCATGGCTCTCATAAGTAGAGCTTGTTTTACTTTACAATACAATATGATGAAATTTTTGGCTATGATTGGGTTCATCCAAACCAAGAACAGGATAAAATAAAAGATTATCAGTAATTATTTCTCAAAGTGCAACGAGCAGCAACTTTAAAGGCAGCACATCGTTAGCAATAATAGAAGAATTGCGTGAAATATGAGTAAGTAAGAGTAATATAATTCCTTAGCGAAATCTGTGTAACAGCACAAATACCTTTAGCGCGAAGCACACGTAAACAAGATGGAAAAAAAGAAAAGAAACAATATATTATATAAAATGCAGTAACGCAACTAAACGACGACACATTTGACATTTGAAGAAAAGAACATTTGAGAAGAATGAATTGTCACTGCCAAAGAACATTTTCAACAAGAACGCAATACTGATGACTAAAAGCCAATGGATCGATCTAGAGCAAGTTATTGTTAACTTTAAGCCTGAGTTAGTTTAATCAATAAGAGGTCATTGCAAAAAAGCGAAAATTCCCGCAGGACAATTGGCCAAATAGAGCTAAATATCTGAATATTGCTTATAATTATTATAAATAAGTTCTGTATACATTTGATAGTACTTTAATTAATATTATTTTTGTTATGCTTCACTTTTAGGGTCTGGAATATTTGTGTCACCCTCCGGTCTACTGGTTCGTACTGGTTCCGTTGGTGTAAGCTTTCTAATCTGGCTGGCCTGTGGTTTGCTCTCTCTGCTGGGTAAGTACACAGATACAAACACATATATATATATGTATATATATAAGTTCATGCTTACATTTATTAACGAAAAGGAAATATTATAATTTTCTCATTTTATTTTTTTTTTTATTGTTGTTATTATTTTTATTTTAACATATATTTGTTTGTTACAATGTTTTATCATGTAATGCATCTGTTCATGGCGCGACAGACAGACAGACAGACAGCCCGACAGACAACAACAACAACCTGCTTATTCATTGTTTGTTTTTATCGCATTTCACTCTTGTTGTTTTTGTATCACTTGTTGCATTGTAAATGCCTTCTCGCTGCCACTCAGTCCTTCGGGTATCATGCATATTGGCACACGTCCAAACAAATTTTCTTTTGCTTCATCGCCCCATGAAATGTTGCGCTTCACTTGATTTCACTTGTCGCTGACAACGACAATGGAGCTTTCGCACACACACACATGCTAGTCTGTGTTTCTCTGTGTGTGTGTGTGTGTGAGTGTCGTTGCAAGCAATGAAAGTGTAAGTGCAGATGATGGATGATAGATGACACGTGACTTTGTGTTGATTGGGGCGTTGATTGATGCTAATGCGTTAATCTGACATGTCATTTAGTAATTTGTATTGTTGCGATCGTATTCAGTTATTCATATACATATATTGTTGCATATTTGTAGGCGCTCTGGCATATGCTGAACTTGGAACAATGAACACATCGTCTGGTGCCGAATGGGCATACTTTATGGATGCTTACGGCCCAGCGCCGGCGTTCTTATTCTCATGGGTATCAACGCTGGTGCTGAAGCCGTCACAGATGGCCATCATCTGTCTTTCGTTTGCACAGTACGCCGTCGAAGCCTTTGTCACCGAATGCGATCCGCCAATGGCCGTTGTCAAAATGGTTGCGCTCGTTGCAATCGGTAAGCAAAATAAAAACCAAATTTACGCTCACTTTCTCACTCTAACTCAATCTCTCTCTCTCCCTCTTTGTCTGTTGTATAGTTATGATACTGTTTGTCAATTGTTATAGCGTCAATCTGGGCATGGCCGTACAGAATATCTTTACGGCTGCCAAGCTTGTCGCTGTTGTGATTGTCATTTGCGGCGGCGCTTGGAAACTCTTTCAGGGCAACACACAACATCTGACGAATGCATTTAATAATCCAGCGCCGAATATTGGCGCAATAGCGACCGCATTTTATACTGGGCTCTGGGCCTATGATGGCTGGAATAATCTTAACTATGTCACCGAAGAGATAAAGAATCCGAGCAAGAATCTGCCACGCTCCATCATCATTGGCATACCGTTGGTGACGCTCTGCTATGCATTGATAAACATTTCATATTTGGCGGCAATGTCACCAAGCGAAATGATCGATTCAGAGGCAGTCGCCGTTACCTTTGGCAATCGTATACTGGGCGCCATGGCTTGGCTGATGCCGCTCAGTGTCACGATCAGCACATTCGGCAGCGCCAATGGCACGCTCTTTGCAGCGGGACGGTAAGCGAAATCTCATTATACCACCACGCATTACTCTTATAGCATATCTATTCTGTCTCTCTCTCTCTCTGATGTACATAGTTTGTGCTTTGCTGCCAGTCGTGAGGGTCACTTGCTCGATATTTTGTCTTATGTTCATGTGCGTCGTTTAACGCCAGCACCTGGATTAATATTCCACGTGAGTATTCCCACTCTCTTTGAGAAATTTGGTACATTTATCTACAATTATGTCTCATTGTTACAGTCATTGATCGCCTCGGCCATGGTTCTGTACGGCACCATCGATTCTTTGATCGATTTCTTTAGCTTCACCGCTTGGATATTCTATGGCGGTTCAATGCTGGCCCTCATCGTAATGCGTTTCACCAAACCCAACTATCCACGGCCATACAAAGTGCCAATTATCATTCCCGTTGTGGTCTTGGTTATATCGATTTATCTCGTTGCGGCGCCAATCATTGACACACCCCGTATTGAATATTTGTATGCGTTGCTCTTCATATTTGCCGGGCTCATATTTTATGTGCCGTTCGTCAAGCTTGGCATGACGCCACGTTTCATGAGTAAGTACTTGTTTACACATAATCAAATCAAATCAAATCAATCAAGTTTGACACCAGAACCAACGTATTACAAACAACAAAATTTCGTATTTTTTTTTTTTTTTTTTTCAACAGACAAAGTTACACTCTTCTTTCAACTGTTGCTGGAAGTTGTGCCCACCTCATCGATGGCAATGTTCGAATAAATGTCGAAGGAGTCAACAAAGTTGTAGATGATGTTCATGTTCAAAAAAAAAAAAAAAAAATTGAGAACAAACAAGCAAGTAATAAGGTTAAAGAAACAAAAAAAAAAAATTAAAAATTAAAAATAAAAAAGGAAAGGTAACGGAACTATTCGAAATAGTTTCGGAGACACAAATATTCTAAGCGATACGAGCTGGTAACATTCAAATCTTAAATTAAATATATATATATATATACAGATATTTAAAGTATCTATTTTCATACATATGTATGTATGTATATATTTACATGTATATATATACGTGTATATGTATGTATATTGAGAAGAAAGAACGCTAATATATTCTATATTTTATGCATAAGTTACAAATGTAAAATGAAGTTGTTGTTGTCTAGACTTTAGTGAAAGTAGCAACAAAAGCAAATAAAAATAAAAAAAAATAAATAAATACTTATATACATAAATAATTGTAAAATGATCTGGCAAATGATTCGTTAAGTATGAAAGACAAACCGTAAAGCTGAAGCTGAATCTGAATCTGAAAGTAAACAAAGTACAGTTGCAGACAAATTCAAACAAAATGAACAAAATCAAAAACAACAACAAAAAACAAGAAATAGCGACTGTCTGTAGCGAGTAATTGAACTCGTTGCAATACCAACGAGTGATTTCGCTAATCGGCAAAGTAAGCAAAAAAAAAAAAAAATATAAAAAAAAAACAAAAAAAAAAAATAAAACAAAAATTGAATGAAAAAGTCTGTTGCTTTGTAAGCTGTGTTAACTGTGAAACCGTTAGTCGAACGTATTTAAATAGCAATAAACAAAAACGAATAATACTTTTAGCTGAAAAGGAAAGAAAACTTACATAAAATGTTTCTAACTCTGTCGCGCACATAAACGTGCGTACATTGTGAATATCGTAGGACTGCAAATAGGCATTAAATTGAAATTGATACCAAAGTAAGAATTAATAAAAACAAAAACAAAAAAAAAATAAATGGTGAAATACTTACAACAAAACTAAAATACATACATACGTCATTGTTACTTTATGTAGACTTTTGTGTAAAGAAAAAAACAAACAACTCCAATTAATTACAAATACAATTGAAGGCGTTTCGCCGCTTGGACTTTGATGAACAATATTTTTTTATAAGATGATGACGACGACTTAGCAAAGCGAAGGCTATGAAGTACATTTGCTGCTTAAGTATTTGATATGTTAGACAAAGACAAACTGCGTATGCGCATGAAAGTGAAAGAGAGCGAGCAAGTGTGCAAGCAAGCGAGCAAGCAACAGAACGTATGAGCCAGCAAGCCACCGACCACGTGCATCTCTTTCTAGCACACACACATACATACACACACACACAATGTTACGCGTACATCGAGTATTGCGTATACGCACTCATGTTTTGATATTTACAGAATCTGTACGTTGTTTTTTTATATATATGTATGTATATATATTTATATATATACAATTTACAACTATTTGTATTTATGAAACAATCGAACTATCTAACAATTTAACTATCTCTGTCTGTCAAAATCGAAAAAAAAAACTAAACTTATACGTTGACCATATTTTGTTGTCTTTTTCGGAATGATCAAAAATATGAAACACTTATCTGCCCTCTTTTTATAGATACGAATACGCTATATTGTAATGTAGTTTGTTAAGTTTTTAAAATTTTATAATTTTATTATTATATTTACAAACAAGAAATAAAAACAAACAAAACAACAACAAAAAATAAGTAAGAAAACACAAGAAACACAAACTTATATACTATATGTGTAATAATTATAATGTATTACAAAAATTTATTGAATAAAGTTTTAAAAACACAAAAAAAGAAAAATCGTCTTTTAGGAACATAAAATGTTAAAATTCAAGATCTCTAAAAGGAACAACAAATATCTCACATTTGAGTTAAACTCAGGTGCAATTTGATCGTCACAAACTATAATTTTTCATAATTAAATCTGAGTCAAGTTTGACTAAATGTTGTTGTATATTTTATACAACCCGATGTACAGTTAATATATTGATTATTCATCAAGACTTATGAACAAGATTTGTGTTTTTTTTGCAAAAGTTTCATTGCAATAGACTAAGCACTAAATTATCGTAACGGACCATGAGAACGAATTGTGCAAGAACATGACTTAAATTAATTATAAATACAAGCGTACGCTATCACCACTTTCAAATAGTGCAGCTAATGGAATTTCATTTCAACTATGTCTTTGCCGTGTCTAGAGTTGCGGTTGTCGTGTTTGTTGCCGTCATTCTTGCCTTATCAAATTCCGGAAATAGTATGGAAATCTCACGCAGCGCAGATTCCTCGCTGTCTGAGCCGTGACACGCATTGCGTGTATCCGAGAGACCATAAAGTGCACGTATACAATCGGGTTCTGCGTAGATCGTCTTGAAAACTTTCGTAGGTCCCATTAGAGTGCGCCACTTGGCGATGCTGTTCTGTGATTGCAGTATGAGCGCATAGCATGGACCGCTGTCGTGATGGAACATTCGATAATTGTAATGCCGCTATTATGTATGTATATCAATCAATATCAATACGCACCTGTCCATAAAAGTGGTTAAACGATTGTAGAAGAACTTGCCCTTGTGCTCGGCATATAAACACTCCGACACTTGTTTCGTAATATGAACTTCCTTGGCGTCCAGCACTGTGAAGTTGTCTCTGATGATTTCCTTGATCTGTTTAAGCGCATACACGTTGCGCACGACATGCGGCTTGATTAGAGCCAACGTCACTTGCATTTTGTTGCGTGTTATTTTTATAAGTCAACAATAAATTAAAAATTACTAAAAGTTAATGCCGTATGCCGGCTATGTTGAATTTTGTTTCAAACAAAAAAGCAGTGTTTGACAAAAGCACTGTATTACCGGCATCAGCTGAGCGGCACCAGCTGTGCAGCACTGTTTAACCATCTATTCCGTGACCATTACACAAGCGCCACAACACGCCGCAACCACATACATTTTGCCCGGTGCTTTTATTTATTAAACTAATTTTTTTTTTATAAACTGTGCTAATAATCAACGCGATAAAATGCCTTTCATGAAAGGTCGTGCACCCATACGCCGAACGATTGAGTATCTTAAAGCGGGCCGTCTCGTTCTTAAGGACAAGGTGCGCATTTTTAGCGTCAACTACAACACCTACGGCGAACATCATGACGGTGCACGGTAAGTTCGGGCAATCCTCCCATTATTTCTTTAATAACAAAGCGTAATACTTTCTTTGATTTGTAGTGATTTCGTCTTCTGGAACATACCACAGATACAGTTCAAAAATCCAAATGTCCAAGTACTCACCCTAAAGAATATGACGCCTTCTCCATTTGTGCGCTGTTACTATGATGATGGTCGTGAGATTTTGGTAGATATTGACAGTCGAAATCGTGATGAAATCATGTCGCATCTCGTCAACGTCGTGGGCAAGTCACAGTGAGTAGTATTTACACCCAATACGTTGATGTAATATTACAAAAACTCATTTTATTTCGATTTAATTTAGAGCACAACTGGATGCGGAGGCACATTTGGCGGAGAGTAAAGACAATCCAGCTAACTTTGGCTACGGCTGTGATCGTCATTGCATTTGCGAGATACCCGGTCAGGTGCCATGCCCCGGCACTGTACCTCTGCCCGAACAGATGCGTGGCAAGTTCAAGTTTGCGCCCAAGTAAAATTAAAACAATTAAGTTTACTTTGATTTTCTTAAAAATTTACTATAACGATTTGTTGCTGTGGCGTGCACATTTTGATAATTCATGTTTTCATTTTTAAGTCTGTTGTAAATGCTAAATTACATTTATAAGTGAACACAGGTGACAACACGATGCAACATGTATAAACTAATATATTGTTATTGATATAAATAAATAAAATCGATGAGAAAGTCCTCGTCAATGGCATAAAACTATGAGCAATGTTTGAAGCAGACTTGCTTACTTCATTCCACTTCCTTGAGATTTATATTAACTAACATGAAAATGACTAAAATTTGGCATTGAAGACAAACTGGGGCAAGCGTGCTTCTATCGTCGCTTAGGTCGCTGATTGCGATTGTATGGCGCTGATGACTTTGTGTATTTGCCGCGTGTTGCATGATGGCCAGTACGCAAGTTATCTCGATCCTTGTTGAATTGATAGCGTTGTATGATAGACACACCGGGGCCACCCATACTGCTTCCACCGACCATACTCATCGCAAGATCGTCGTCCGTTTGACGTTCAAGCATCTTCAGCTTAGCCTCAATAGCCCGTATAGCTTCAGATTTGCTGAATTTATCTTCACGTTTGCCAGTGCCAAGCGCAGGTATCTCAATGCGTGGTTTGGGTCGCTCCAATTCGTCCTGAAATAGTTGTTTCATAATGAATTGAAATTTATGCCTTAATAATCATTAAATGTTTCACTTACATATTTTATGTTCTTTGCCAGACGCACAGCAATCGGGCGTCCGGCCACTTGTGTCCCGTCAAGCTTTTCCAGCGCATTAATTGCGCCTTCGTTCTAAAATTTGTAGGTTGTTATTTAGGCAAGGTTGTCAGCATGAATGAATTTACATACCTGGGCGAAGGTTACGAACGCGTAGCCCCGCGAATGCCCAGCCATTGGGCCGCCCTTGTGAAATAACATATCGAATTTATCAATCGGACCGCATTGTTGCATTAATTTTAGAAGTTGAAACCAATAGAGTTGAAAGGTAACAAGAAAATGTTTACAAATTAGTTTCTTTGCTATAAGTTTATATTCCTTTATGAACTGTGTCTCAGTTTTCAACTTACTCGGTGATTCTAGCGTCCAGATTGCCAACCCAAATGCGTCTTTGTTCATCATTGATTGGTGCTGGTGGCGTCGCTGTACTTTCATCAGTTTTGCCACCACCGCTGCTGCCACTTGCTGCATCCTCAGACGACATTGTGTTTTAGTATGCTAACTATATATGTCTATTTTGAAAGTCTTGCAATTCAATATTCTTGTATAAAAAAATTTTCACAAAATTTACAAATACGCTGAATTTTTATAATTTTCTTGGGCCAATTTTTTGTCTCTTCGAAACAGTGGTGCAACTTTTGCATTTTTGTGGCCAAGAAACGCAAACGAGCCAAATTCACGCAGAAGTTTCTACCTTGACTCAAAAGTGTCGCTATAGCGACAGGAAGAAGAAGAACGAGCCATCAAGTATCAAATGAATTAAGCGAACAAATCCCTATCGAATACCTCGTGACATACGTCTAACTAACGCATCACCAATCTTTTCTTCTTCTCGTTTTTTTTAAGCAACTGCGCAATTTTTGACGCTTCCACTGACACCGTTTGGTTTGCAACAACCGACACACTTCGGTTGATTATCGTATGTTGCTTGTGGCACTATGAAACATAGGCGTACACAGTATCTCTAAGTAATACCGTGTGCCAGGCTGGATAATGCAGTATATATGAACTCAACGAATGTGGGTAATGCAGTTTGCAGGCGCGCGTAACAATTTAAATTTGAAATATTTTATTTAATATGATAACGATAACATTAAGATAAAATTTGTGTGCGAACGGTCAAGGATACATTGACAGCGACAGCATTAACAAACATTTGTCTTCAAGCACTGTTGCAAATTGCTTCAACCAAATAAAATTACACATGCAGAACGCAAATGACCAACGACTAGAATGTGTCCAAACATCATCTATATACACAAACATATGTACATATGTATATGTACATATGAAAAAAAGTAAAAAAAAAATGTTAAAAACAAAATAAAAAAACAATATATTTTAAAAATATGCAGCACGCGTACTAAATCACATTTGCCAAATGTCAGATGCAGGCGCCTTTAACCCACTTGTATGCATTATTTTTGTAAGGATGTTAAGGGGTTTAAAGATTGTAAGGGGGGCAGCGGTAGCGGCGACTGTTGCTGGCGCTCTTGCTAGGCGCACTGCTTTCCAACGATGATTACTGCTTGTGTGTGTGTGTGTGTGTGTGAGTGGGTGTGCGTTGCAAGCTGACGTCCTAAGTGAATTATTTTAAACAAATGACGCACATGCTTGTATGTGTGTGACGAATAGACTAAACGTCAGACAGGCAGGCAGACAAGCAATTGGACGGCCGGACGGACTCTCTATGTTGATGTGGCTGTTTGTGCTTCTGCTTTTGCTACTGATGATGATGATGATGACCGGCAGCTTGTCCGGTTGCATTTTTGCATACCACCTCACTCCAATGCTCAGTAGCTACCGCTCGCACTGAGCTTAACTTGTTAGTGGCATTCAAGCTTAACAACGGCAATTTGCTCTATGCTCGTGCACCCTAACGATGACGTAGTGGCCATTGGGCGTGTGTGGTTCCCTACACAAGCGTACATACATACATGTACATATGTATGTACATTCACGCATCTAGTCTCGATGGTGTTGGGCGTTACGGAGCGATGACATTGCCAGTGGTCGGTCAGGCCAAGTTGTACTTATCGCATAACATACGCATTAGCAAATGTCTGTGACATCCTTTGGTAGTTATTTTTTGCTGTCACAGCATAAAATCTGTTTAGCTACTTGTCCCTCTCTTGGTGTTCCCTCTCTCTCTCTCTCTCACACTCCCTGTCACCCGCAGAGCACAACTAACAGCTCTTAAACTACTTCGGTTGCTGCTTTTCCGTTAAGTTTCTTCTTTTTTTCACCATTCTTTAATTTGCTCTCTTATTTCTTCTTCATCATCTTATATTTTGCCTTCTTTACGTGCATTGCATCATGTTTTATCATTTCTTCTTATTTTTACACATCATACTCTTCTACATGCTGCAGTTTCACTCAGCCTTTTGCTTCTTGGTCCATCTCGTCATAGAGCAAAGGTATTAGCATATGCAGTGTTGCCCAAATGCCCTTAAGCATTCCCTCCCCCCACATACCATCATTATAATCCATATGATATTATACTGAGTGGTGACCATCATTATTACTGTGGACATTTAAAAAAATTTTTTTTTTTTGATATTTACATGCATTCATGCATTCATTTTTGCTTTCTCTCTATTCAATCCTATGTCTCTCCCTCTCTGTCACACTCACTGCTGTTACACACTAATCTTCTCTATTTCAATGGTTTGTAAATCAAATTTACCATGTGTGATAAGCGTTGTACTATGCTGAAGAGGAAGGGACGTTGTGCACGTTTAAAAGAAGTGTAGGAATTAAAGTTGAACAATTGTATAAAATAACCAGCAAGAACATTATAATCGGCCTTGCCGAAGATTATACACTCTTCACGGCCTTTTTTTGTGCCACGCCCATGTTTCGCCTGCATCTTTTTACTCTTTATCTTAATAGCCATGCCCGTTTTTTGATCAAGATAGTTTTCATGTCTCTCTAAGAACATTAGTAGAACTAGTAAGAACAACGACATAAATTTGCTTCTCTTACTTTTCTTAATTTCGTATGGTAGGTATCAGTGCCAGTGATCCGATCTCAATGAAACTTTCAGACATTTGGTCTAGGCATGAGCGATGACTAGTTACGAAATTTCTTTCTATCTTACAAGTTTTTCATAGAACGATTTAAATTTTGTTAAGTTTTCTTCTTCTTTTTGAATGAGGGCCACCAGTTCCAGTGGTCCAACCAATGATTTGATCACACAATATTTCAGGTCGATAGCTTCAAAACTGAGTCATCTTGTCGAGCTCATCAACAATGTGTGTACTTTATAGAGTCCCCCTTACCCTTACCTTACCTCCTTCTGGGTGTTACAAACTTCAGGATAAAGTTATAATACCACATCACTACGTGAAGAGTATAAAAAGTAAGAACATACGTATGTATGTATGTGTGTAAGTGTGCATGGCATAAACTTCAGATTTAAGTCTGTTTTTCTGCAACTCATACAATTCTCCACTTCGTACGCCCTTAACAGATGAAAGTGATCGGAATTTGCACAAAAACAATAAAAGTAGTTTAACCAAATTACTTACGTTTATTAAGTTTCACTTGTTGTCTCACTCACTCCTTCGTTGCTCGTGGTGTGTTGTCAAACGCGAACGCTTTAATATTAAATTCTCTTGGCTTTGAAAAATATAGTTTACAGTGCCAAAATCAGACTACTCTATCGCCATCGTCATCTCCAACTCTTGCGCACACATTTTCACTTTCTAATGCATTGAATCGTTTTTCTTGTCATCGTCTTCTTCGTCTTGGCTGCGCTGCATACTTGTAGTTGCTTTAAACGTTTTACGTATGCCCTTTGTCACTTGCATCTTATTTAAATATCAAAAAGACGCGCAAATGCATTTTCAAGATATACTTTTCCTTTTCCTATTTTTTTTTTTTTTTGGTTTTTTTTGCATTGTCAGCTGAGCTCAATGAAACCGCTGAGGAAGCGTGGTATAGCATGGTGTGGCAAGGGATTCAACTGATAGACATTTCGATAGCGCAGGCGATGCAGAAATAGCAAAAGAAACTAAGTCAAGTGAAATGAAAGTGTTGGTTAAGTAAAGGATGCAACTCTAGCTGCTGCTGCTGCTGCTGCTGGCGAACTCTGTGACATGATGTGACGTGGCGGGCCGGGACGGGACGGTGCGGGGTCGGTGTGTGTTAGTAAAGCGTTGAATAAATTAAAAAGTCTATAAATTTCAAAAGCTTTTGAAGACAATTTTCAAGTTGTTGGCATCGTTGTTGTTGTTGTTGATGGCTGTTGCAACTTGTGCGCGTGTCTGTGTCTGTGTCTTCGTCTGTGTCACCGTTAGCCAAAATACAGTAATTCACTTCCGTTTCCGTTTTGCTGAAAAAAACCCCCGTTTCATTCGTTCGTTCCTTCGTTGCGTTTTAATTTATAAGCTTGTTTGTTTATTTTGCTTAAATTCTTGTTTGTTTTCTTATGTCTGCGTGTGTTTGACTATTTTCTTATTACTTTCATTTTTTTAAAAAAATTTTTTTTTTTTTTTTTTGCCTTTAGCAGTTGCCATTTCGTCTGCTCGCCAAGTCAAGTCGTCCAAGAGTGCACCTTGTGCTGTTGCACAGACTCGACAACGTTGTCGCCTTAGCCAATTGCCATCTCTTTTCAACATCAATGCTATCATTTCATTTCCGGTTGTTGCGTTTCCTTCGCCTTAGAGCGCTTCTTATTTATTTGCTTCTTATGCTGCGCTATTTTGCGCAACATATGAATTATGGTTATTATGTTTTCGTAATCAGACACACACACACACACACATTTGGAAAAGGATTTGCTTTAGCAATGCAGACGGACATACAGACAGACAGACACAAGAACAAATGCTCAGCTCTTTTAGCTGCACGCGTCACATTTATCTACGCCATTTTCTTTACGATTTTGGTTACTTTTTTCTACTCTATTCGAGTCTTTAGCCAATGTACATAATTCAGTTTGCTTGTGCGTGCGCGTGTGTGTGTGAGTGTGTGTTTATGTGAAATCCTTTTGGCAAATTGCAAAATGGACACTATGCGTGTTGCACTCGAGCTCATAAATGTATTTGCAGTTTAGTGGCGAACACAAACAAGCACAAATACACACACACACACACACACACACACACACAAACAGAGCATTGTAAATGTACACACGCCCTTAGCAATTTTCGTGCAGAAATCCTTTTCTTTTTTTTTTCAGTTTTTGTTTCTTTGCTGACTAAAAGTAAATTTGAAAAACAAAAAAAAAAAAAAAAAAAATTCTGAAAAAAAAAGATAAAGAAATGAGGGTTTAAGTAAATCTTGTTGCTCCTTTCATGCAATTAAGCTTAATATGTTTTTACAAAAACAACTTTATGCGAACTCTTCTTCTTCTAACGCTGCCTGTGCTCTTCTCATGCTTTCCTTTATACGCACATGCATGCTACCCACTGCAGCAGCTGTAGTTGTAGTTGTTGTTGTGGCTGTTATCATTGTTGTGATCTGTAATGTCTCTCTCTCTCTCTCTCTCTCTCTTATTCTTGCTTAACAATTGTTATCTTACAACAACTATTCAACTTTGTATATGAAATAATTTTAGTCTATAAAAACCTTGTTTTCATACTCAACTAAGCAAACATTTTCCTTTTCTTTCAAAATAATCAATCAGAATTCAAACATTCTTCATTCTTCATTCTTTTCTTCGTTAGTTCGTTTGTTAGAAAATTTATATTTTATTTCTTCAATAAATAAATTATTAATAAAAGTATTAAAACCATAGTGAAATGGTTCTAGAAAAACCAAAACGTCCACTTTCGGCCTATTTTCTTTGGCTGAACAGTGCACGGAAACAAATAAAACGCGAAAATCCAAACTTGCGCGTAACAGAGATCGCCAGACTGGGCGGACAAATCTGGCGTGGCATGAAAGATAAGACAGTTTGGTTGGAACGCGCCGAGAAGGCTAAACGTGATTATATGAATGCGCTCAGTCGCTATAAGGCCAGTGGCGGCATCATAACTCGCAAGCCGCGACGCAAGAAGCGCGACAATGCATCGACCAAGCGCACGCCAAAAAAATACTAACTGTCAAAACGTCAAACAATAGCAAATAAAAATCGAAAGCTCAAGCAAAATGTTACTACAATCAAAGTTGAATCAATGCCGTTTATGTAAAATTAAATAAAATATAATTTGGCAATAGTAATGCATCAATTGCCAAATCAAAGTTGAATCAATGCCGTTTATGTAAAATTAAATAAAATATAATTTGGCAATAGTAATGCGGAAAAATGTCGTCTTTTTGATTAATAATTCTAATAATAATAATAGGTGAGTGAAATATTTGATGGGAGAGTATGAACTGATTGAGGATTTAGTATAGAAATTGGTGAGCAAAAGTGGGCATGGCAAAGAAGCCATTAAACTTGAAATAATCTCTAGTTTTTCTAGTTTCAAGAGGCATTGATAAGGCCGGATAGCTCAATATACCATATCTCAATCGAGTTTATAGGGATTTCTAATCTATTCTTGATCAGTACGACAAGATGATTTGATAGAGCTATGTATGTCCGTCAGTGTCTCCGTCCGTACTCACCAAAAAACAAAAATGCAGAAAAAAATGTGTGAGCATTTATTGTGGAATTTTCTGTATTTTAAAACCACGTGAATTTTTTAAAATTAATGAAAATCTATAGTTAAGTGCACTAATTAATGAAATGCGTGTATATATCTTGCATTAAGCATCATTAAAAATGAGGCATATTAAATGTGTTCTATATATAATTGTTATAATGTGTGCGGCAGCTGCATTGAAGCGCATTCAACGCTCGGTTGCCATTGGAAACGTAAGAACAGCAAAGTTACCGGTGAGTGAGTGAGAAAGCGAGAATTATTTTTTTTGTTTTTTGTATATTTATAGACCATATATTTTGAACAGTTCTTTTGTATCGAATTTCGTAATTCTTCTCATTTGAATGCAAAGTGGCTGACATAAGAACTTTATTTTTTTTTTTATTAAAGAGACTTTTAAATGTACTCTTAACATCTTTTAAATAGAGTTGCCAGAATAGCGCTATTAATTTTAAAACTTTACTGAATTGATTTTTCAACATTTGCAGTCATTTTTTTCCAATTTTTTTATTATTTTTTTAAAGCCTCTTCAGCTGTATTTGAGCATAAGGAAAGATGCCTGTTACTGATGTGTTCGTATTTATATTTAAGCGACTACAGAACACACTGTCATGCAAAAACAAAATAATATGTATATATACATATATCAACAGCCAATAAAGTATCATTTTTATACTTAATTGTTGAAAAAGTGAAAATTTTTGTATTATTTTACAACGATTTTAAAATGCTTGCGCTGCATTGTTGTATCCTTTGTTGGCTACATACATAAAGTATAGAGTAAAATGCTTTTGTTTGTATTTGCATGAGTGTGCGTCTTCTTATGTACATACATATGTACATATATACATACATATGTGTTTAAAAGGTGCCTGGTGACTTAAGTTGTTATAAAAATGTAAATTTCCATTCATATTGCTTGTTTCACTTGCAACTTGCATGCGGCAATGTATTACAATAACAACAATAACAACAACAACAACACAAACAATAACAGTAGCAATAAAGACAACCACTTGATAAAATGTTGCTTGTATGCCTTCTCATACAGGCCCAATATGTGGGGCAAACGTACACCCTCATTTCGCTCAGTGCATTCATATTTTCTTTGGCTTTTCTTATTCCTCATGTATGTATGTATTTCCTTCGTCGCCAGGCATGGTTTTAGCTGCCCCTGCGCTTATGCAGTGAATTTTTTTTTTTTTTTGGTTTTTTATTTGACTTTTTTTTTATTTTTCTCGCGTTCACTTTAATGTTGCCACTGATGTACGACAGAATTATGCGATAAATGTGCATTTTCTGCGAGTTATTCAAATTATGAACGCTTTGTTTTCTGCAACAATGTGGCGATATGAAAACATTGCCTCGGCTTGCCATGACAAGCAAACCAAGCGGCTGAGTGAGTGAGCGAAAGTGTGAGAGAGTGGGAGATACTCGTATGTTTAAAAAGCTACAATGCTTGCAGGCATACAAAATATTACGATCATTTTTTATATACATGTGTATGTATGTATGTTTATTTGTTGTCTTGTTTCTTAATGTGTGTGTGTGTGTGTGTTTGTTTGCTTGCAAAAAGAGGTCAAATGCCATGCGATGAACGCGTTTCGAACATTTTCACATACGCAACATTATAAAATTTACTTGAGATAAGAATGCACGAACAACAACAACAAAATAAACGCCAAATGGGAAATACAGGAACCCACACACATACACAAGAAAACACATACAAAAAGTAAAAGTTTTGAAATAAAATTTTTGAAGACAATTTTTTGGCTTTCAACTCAAGACAAAAGTAACTTTTTGCTTTTTATTTTATTTGCTTATTTTATTGCTTAATTTTGCTCTACTTCTTCTTCTTTGTCTTCTTCTTCTTGTGCTTATGCTTGTGCTTGTTGTTGCTATTGTTGTTGTTGTGTTTATCATTTTTATTTTTGTAAGAAATTAAAACGTGCGAATTGTGTAAAAAATTAAAGAAAATTATTTTTCGGCAAACTTTTTAATTGTCACTGTGTGCACATTAGTGCCCGTGCGTGAGTGTGCGTGTGTGCATGTTTGTTCATCATAGACTGAAAATTGTCATAGTGCGAGCGGCGGTTGGCGGTTGTGGGATTTTGGCTCACGACGCAAAATGTCGTGACACGCTTAACATGCAAAACATGACAGAAAACTTGAAATTACTTTCGTAACATTTTATTTATTATTTTTTTTTTCCTCTCTTTTTGTTATCTTGTTTTTTTTTTGGTACTTTTATGTTGTTGTTTTTTTTTTTTTCGCTGATGTGCGAACAGAAAAATGTTAAATTGTCTTACAGCGTTTGACAGCAGGTGTGAAGTGTCGCGTATGGCTGGCGGTGGGGGGGCGTGGCAGTTGCTTGATGAATCAAAGTTAAAATCAGGTTAAAAGCAAGTTGGGAAAAATTCGTTTTTGCAAAGCGGCAGAAGGTGCGCAAGTAAGCATAAATGAAGGCGGGCAGCCGGCAAGTGTGGAAGTGAGAAAGGAAGGAAGTTAGGAAGGAAGCAAGGTGAGGATAATGGTGAGTTGACGAACGGAAAACGGAAGGAAATAATGCTGGCAACGAGGCTGAAGAAGAAGAAGGCAGGCAGGCAGGCAGGCAAGCAAGCAAGCAGACAGGAAATGGCAAAGGAAGGCGAAGATTGGCAGCAGATGGCAAAAATGAATGAAGTGTAAAAATTGATAGACTTCAATATGATATATTTTTTCGTGATTGAACTGTTGATTATTTCATAAGCGAGCAAAAAACTTGTTAACTAAGTGAGATAAAGAGAGAGAGAGAGACAGAGAGAGAGAGAGAGAGAGCGTGAGATAATGAGAAAGTGAAATGAATATAAGCATGAACAAACCAAGAAAAGGTCTTGCACTAAATATATAAAAAAAACAAAAAACGAGATAAATAAAGAAAGCGACGAAAAGTGCAAAAGTATGGAAAGAAAGTAAGAAAGTATTCGGCGACTTATTGGATCGTCTCAATGTTTGGCTTATAACAAGTATAAGAAGAAACCGTTATGTTGCTTAAAGTTTCGACCAGCGTTTTGAGCGACTGGACTGGGAAATTGCATAGAACAAAAAATTCGAGGAGATTCGAGAGAATGAGGAAGGAAGAAGAAAACCTCTTTAATGAATTTTATTTCTAAGGCAAATTTTTTAATTTTTATACCCTGTACACACACTGTGTATCAGGGTATATTAAGTTTGTTTGAGACGGTTTGTATGTAACGCATAGAAGGAGGGGAGGGGGACCCTATAAAGTATATATATTCTTGATCAGGATGACAAGACGAATTGATATAGCCCTGTCTGTCCGTCCGTCCGTCCGTCCGTCCGTCCTCACCAATGGTTCTCGAAAACTATAAGAGGTAGAGACTTGAAATTTGGTGGATAGACTCGTGAGGTCAAACGCTAGATCAAGTTTGAAGGATTTTTTGCCACGCCCACTCCTTCCCGCCCATCGAGCACCACCCATTTTTTCAAAAGGCTGTAGCTCGAAAACCTGATGAGTTAGAAACATGAAAATGAGTATGTAGACTCGGTATGTATAGCTCTACAAAACTGCATACCACATTTTTTCCCCCTCCCCTTCGTTTCCCCTCAAAAAGTTGTTTTTTTAAAATTGCTGTATCTCCTAAACTATAATAGATACAATGCTGAAATTTTGTACGCAAACTCAGTAAACATACCTTTTTAAAACTGCATACCACAAACTTTCATTTTTAACGCTGTGTGACAACGCAAAGACAAACAAGTTGAAATTTGGCATAAATTGCGCTTTGAACACTGCTTTATCCTATTTGTACCAAAAACCGTACTTAACACTGCGAAAACTATTAAAGCTAGAGACTTGAAATTTGGAAGATAGACTCGTGTGGTCGAACACTAGATCAAGTTTAAAGGATTTTTTGCCACGCCCATTCCTTCCCGCCCATCGAGCACAACAAAAGGTCATTTTTTCTTAAAATTTCTGTATATCCTAAAGTATAAAGAATACAATGCTGAAAATTTGTATGCAAACTCAGATAACATACCTTTTTAAAACTGCATACAAAAAACTACCACTTTCCCCGCAAAGACCAACACACTAAAATTTTGCAGCAATGCTTTGTAACAAAATCCGTACTAAAGCGCCATCTAATGGCAACATTGCACTGTGAGCCCTGCCTCATTATTAGCAAATACTCAAACCATATCGTGGTACACTGCTTTTGCTGTCGGCGAATGTTTAACGTGTTATCAACATAGGTGTGTGTACAGGGTATTATATAGTTGAGAATACTCAACTATACCGCCCTTACTGGTTTTACTTCAAATTGCACAACAACAACAACAATATCAAAATTGTCATCAGCATTGAGCATTAAAACGCTTACATGCGCTTAAAAACGCTCAAAGCGAATGAGCAAAATAAGGCGAATGCTTGCAACTGTTTAATATATTAAGCAGCTTAAATCAAATAAGACGAGTGAGAAATCGTCGAGGCATCGCAGAGCGACAAAGAGAAGACAATAGCAGCAACAACGAAGCCAATGAGGAAGCACAGCATAAATGAAGTGTCGCCTAAAAGAGATAATAGTGTGTGTGTGTGTGTGTGTGTGTGTGTAAAAAAGACGACGAGAGTGGTGGAGAAAGATGTCAGTGGGAAAGGAAAAAAAAAAAAAGAAAAAAATCAAAAGCTAAAGTCACACAAATCTTGAAAAAATCCAATTTGCACGACAGCTTTGACATTTTACGAACGCGATGCCATGCCGTGCTGTGCCGTGCCGTGTCGTGACACGACCACCCACCTATACAGTGGACACAAGGCCACACACACACACACACACAGAGTCCGAGAGCGACAGCAAGGAATACTCAACTTGGTTGACCACGAAAGAAACTTATTAAAATGTTGAAAAAGAAAAACGAGCGACAAACTCAACGAAAATGAAGATGGCGATGGCGATGGCGTTCAAGATGAAGCAAATAACTAGTGGGAAGTGGAGTGAGTGAGTGAGTGAGTGAGTGAGTGAGTGAGTGAGGCGTGGTGTGGTCATGTAGCCACTGTGGGCGTAATGTAGGCGCATTAGCCTCGTCTGAGGATGGCAACGAGCTCATTTACATGCATGCCTCGTTCAAACAATGTGGCATGCTGAAAACTCTGCTGAGCTTAGCTCGGAACTCGGAACGAAATTCAATGTTGAAGTCGATTTTGTATGGCAAAAATGTAATGTAAAGTTTTGTTGGCGTTTGGCCGGTATATTGTTGTTGCTGTTGCTGTTGTTGTTGCTTCTTGTGACATTTGTGTTGGACGTTAGGTAAGTAAAGTACCGTTCGACAAGATGGCTTCAACTTAACACGCCTGATTGGCGTCACAAATCTTCAAGGACACTTTTAAGTTGCTCAGCTGTGAAAGTAAATGACATGAGGGACGTTACATTGGCGTCGTCGGCATGTTGGCAACAACAACAAAAACAAAAACAACAACAACAATGAGTACAACAATGAAAAGAACAACGGCGAAAGGCAACGTTTGAACACATTTATTGGCGGTGTGCCGCAAATACATTTTAATACGAACACACACACACATACACACAAGCACTTTGAGATTTTTTTTTTGCTAATTTTTTTGTTACTTTTTTTTTTTTTTTTTTGGAAACGATTGCGTCGCGTCGTTGGCACAAAATAATGAGATGGAAATTTGCCACGACGGCTGCTGTGACCATGCCCAGTCAGTAGCACTTGTGGGCGTTAAGCATTGCTTGCTTTTCACTTTTAGTTAGTTTTTGTTTACTTTTTTTTTTTGTTAAATTTTTGTGTGTTTCTTTTTGTTGTATTTTCTCACATTTCGGCAAGAAATGAAAGCCAAGAAAAAGGAAGAAAACCAAAATTGTTCACGCGAATTATTCATGTTGGCATTTGTCGCTATCGCTGTCGGCGTCGCTGTCGTTGACGAAAGTGAAGGCGTCGCTGCGTGTGCCAACGGTCCGTCACTTGGCCAACGGTAGACAAGGTCAATTTGGTTGCCAATGTCAGCTTCATTCACTCACTCATTCACTCACTCACTCACTCATTGCTTGTTGCACAAATTCGCGTAATTTTATTTGATTTCAATGCTGACAAATTTCAATTGATTTCGTTTTACTTAACAATTCACAATTCATTTCAATTCATTCATTTTCAACAGAGAAAATTTTTCACACACACACACACGCACACATTTTTATTCATGTTGATTTTTATAGCTCGAAATGTCAATTTGCCAAAAAGAGAAAGAAAGTAAAAGAAAAAATGAATAACATTTTGTTGCTGCTTGCTGTTATTGTTGTTGTTGTTGTTGTTGTTGTTGCTTGTGCGTATATACGCCGGTCGTCGTCGCTTGTTGTTATCGTAAATGAATAAAATTGATGTCAATTGATATTGATAATCCATGCATTATGAACGATAAACTTAGTTAATTGAATTGAAGCGAACTAAATTGACAAAAAAGTCCATCGACAATCCAGGCTCACGAACATGCACGAGCCGGGTGAGGGCAAAACCCCACAACCAATGGCAAAACTTTGCTTTTTTTATGCGTGTGTGTGTGTGTGTATACAAACTTATATAAATAAATAAATAAATGAAGAAAAAAAAAAAGAGAAGCAAAATCGCATTAAAATTCAACATAATGATATTGTATACATAACTTGCGGCTAAATGGCCTAATGGGCATATTTCACAAGCGGAAGAACATCAGAATGGCCGACCCATGCCGACCCGAACCCTGCTCGGGGGTCGCAACAAACTGATTCGAGCGTTTAGAAGTGCTTTCGTGTTGAATTGTTGAGCTCAGTTGAGTAGTTGAATAGTGTGTTATGGCAAAGAAGGAAAATAAGTAGTACTAGTGGAAGAAGACGACGAAGACGTAGCGCGAATGAAGACAAACACAAGAGACAAAGCGCAACAAAGACGCAAAGGACATTCACGTCATGTTAAACGTTTATCATGCGCCATGTTGTCTGACCTATGATTATTACATAGCGTGTGTGTGTTTATCTCTCTCTCTCTCACTCTTTCTTTCTCTTTAGCGCATTGTGCACAGTAGCGTTCTTTTGCTCAAGGTTAAAAATTTAAGCTTTATTTTTATTTAAAGCAAATATGAACAATAAAGTTATAGCATGTATTCGATGACAACATCTCAATAGTATTGACAATAAAGGTCTGTATGAATACATTCAAAATGCCAAATGAATCATTCACTCTGATAACGAATATGAAATAATATAGTATTTGTCCCTGTATTGTCAACTAGTGTGTGTACATTGTTCGAGCCAATTTACTCACTGTACAGTATGAAAGTACACTAAACTTGAGCAACACATAGTACTGTACAGTAGTGTCAGTGTGTTTGAAATGAATGTATTCATGCAGACCTCTACTTTATAATGAGATACATAATAATTTTGTATCTCATTTTGCGAAATGAAATTTTGAGTTAAATATTTGCTTTGAGCTTGCATTTGAATTAAGCGCCCTTGTGTCGAGTAGCGCCTATGGACACACACTGTGCTCGTGTGCGGTTTGTCTTTTGTGCGCTTCATTAGGTTCATTTTTTTTTTTGGTTTTTTTTTTTTATCATCGTCATCAGTATTTTCATCTTCTTTTTGAATTTGTTTTTTTTTTTTTTTTCACTTTCGCTTTTTTTCGGTTTCGCGCTTCTCTTGTGGCATATAAGCTGTCATTAAGCTCTAATATATTTATGGATATGTCTTTAGTAATATTAACGCCAATCACACTTCTTTCACTTTGCCTTCGCCTTCGACGTTGTTGCTTTTGTTGTTGTTGTTTTTGTTGGTAATTGAGCAAAAATTTTTTGACAACAACGCTTCATTTGAAGTTCGTCGACGTCACGTTGTCTGGCTAAGCTCATTTTCTCAATTTTTTTTCATGCTTCTTCTTACATTACTTTGTTTCCTTCGGTTGTATTAAGGAGCCTCGCTCTGACTGTTTATTTGTCTGTCCTGACTGACCTGCAATTTCTTGCTTCAATGTTGATTTTTTTGTAATTTTATTGTAATTTTTTTTTGGATTTTTTTGTCATCAAAAATTGTTTCTCTTTCATTTACGGAAATTGTGATTTCTTGCGTTGATTTCAGTTGAGAGACGCGACTAATTACCTTTGCAACATAGCATAATTTCCGTCTTCTAATGGTTTAAATTTTTCACACAAATTCAAATTGGCAAACAAAATTGAATATGCAAAACAAAAAAATGAAAGGAGAAACCAAAAAAGGTGGCAAACTATTTTAGTCGTTTGTCAATTCGTTCGTTCGTTCATTCGTTCGTTTAAATGACTTCGAAAGTGTTGAGTGAAATTGTGCAAAAGTGCTGAGTGGCTCGCGGGCATGGCTTCTGGGCAATGCAAATAGTTGGCAATACTGTGCTGGCCTGGCTTGAAAGCTGAAAGCTTCAAACTTGCCATCAACTTTGTGCGTTCATTAAGTGTATAAATGTATGTTTGTGTGTGTGTATGTGTGTGCGTTTGTTGGTGTTTTGTCGTTTTGGCTATAAACTATTTTACAAGTTTAACACAAATGACATAACTGTGCAACGCTGCTTTCCTATATATGTATATACATACATATGTGTGTGTGTCTGCCTGTGTGAATATTCAAATGTATTTCAATTGTTGCAACAATTTCAGGCACATTTGGCATATATTGTTAGTTAGACAGGCAGACGAAACGGCAGATACTGAGAATGCAACACATAGATACTTTCGATGTGGGTGTCGAACAATTATGCATGAATGAGGCAACATTACATGAGTTCCCAAAGTTTTTTAGCAGTTAAATTACAAATACACACATACATGCATGTGTTGTGCAAAAAAAAATATAATAATAAAACAAAAAACGCACAAAAAAAAAGAGAACCGGAAATGTATAGAAATCAGGCACTTCCGCTTCGTCGCGCAGCACTCTTGCAAACATTTATCCTTCTGTTACTCCTCTCCTCTCCTCTCTCTCTATCTCTCTCTATTTGTCTGGTGCACTCTGTTTGGCTCTTTGTCATGCTGTTTCTTCTGCTTGTACGCCTTTTAGACTGCTTTGCTGTGCTACCAACTTCAACTTTACGATACTTTCGACCATTCATGGCAAGTGTCCATTTGAGTTTCAACGTTGACTCAACGTTCGTGCACACAATGACCAATGCCACGCCTACAACACAACCTGTCTCAAGTGCAGTGCGGTGCGATGCGATGCGATGCGATGTCTTTCTGTTGCTGCTAAAACTTTTTGCAATTGTAATTATTTTTCGATTTGCATGCTGCAATAGTTTCGTGTCACGCCACGACACGCCAAGCCAAGCCAAGTTGAGTCGAGTCGAGTCGAGCCATGTCATGGCTGGCAACGAAGGGCAATGCAAATGAAATGCTTTCAGTACTTTTAGTAATTTAAATTTCAGTCTTAGTTTTAGTTTTAGTTTGAGTTCGCCTTTGCCTTTACAGTGAAACGTTCATGTGTGTATGAGTGCAATGATTACAATACTGATAGCAAAAACTACAATAACAATAATGAAAGAAACAATTTCAGATTTCGGTTTTGCTTTGTCATGCGTAAAATTCTTAAGCAATTTTGATTTTGTGCTTTTGTTTGCTTAATTACAAAAATATATATATATTTTTTTTTGTATTTGGCTTCGAAAACAATGTTCAATATCTTTTGTTTTGTTTTTGTTATTTTTGTTGATTGTTACTTGACAACTCTGTGTAAATTAGTGCAACTCTGCTTACTTTAACGCAGTTTGTTGATTTTTTTTTTTTTTTTTGGTTTTGTTTTATTTCTCTTTGTGATTTCTCGAAATTGACTTCAAAAGAACTAAAATACATACAGTGAGATACAAGGTCAGTCACACAGAAAGCTCTGTTCATTTTTGCTGAAACGACTAATTGTTGTTGCTGTTGTTGTTGCTGTTATTATCCTTGAGCCTTGTATTTGTTTGTCTTGACGTTGGAATTTGTCATGTTTGTTTGGACATTCGTCAATTTTTCGTTATTTAGCATGAATGCCAGCATGAAATATAAAGCGTACTGAAATTCAAGTGGCATGAGTGTGTGGCATGTG
Source organism: Phortica okadai (assembly GCA_034638295.1). Classification (NCBI taxonomy): domain Eukaryota; kingdom Metazoa; phylum Arthropoda; class Insecta; order Diptera; family Drosophilidae; genus Phortica; species Phortica okadai. Next base: position 51,490,067 of record CM067848.1, on the reverse strand, counting down.
GCATGTGGCATGTATAAAGTAAGGCAACTCAATACGCAAGCCATGTAACCAACATTTGCTATTGTTCTATTTTATCTTCGGCGTATGATTAAGCGTCCGACTGAGGTCGCCGTGTTCATCGGCATCGCCATCGCCATCGCCATCGCCATCGCCATCGCCATCGCCATCGACAACGTCAAAGCCAACGCCAAAGCCGTCATTGTCGTCACTGATATTGTGGCATTGCTGGCACATTGCATTGCAGCTTAGCTATGTTTGCGTATCGCATTTCAGTGCAGCGTCTGCAGCTGTGCATGCTCGCTGCTTGTCGCATATTTCGTCAGCTTGGACATTTCAGTTGTGTTGAACTGAACTGAAGTTAAATTGAGTTAAGTTAAGTTGATCCGAATCGACTCGACTCGACTTGAGTTGAGTTGAGTTGACTTGTCTGAAGTGCATTGCACAGAACTCAACTGTGAATGCCATTGCCATAGATACTGTTCTGTGACTAACTCCTTTGCTCTACTGCTAATGTCTGAGTCTGAGTCTGAGAGTCAAGTCTTGGCATCGGCCTCAGCCTCAGCCTCGTATACGTCACACATTGATTAATGCGATTGGTGAGTGCATTACGAGCTGATTTTGTGGAATTTGACGCTGACTTTACAGTTTTATGCGACACGCTCTCATTTCATTTCAACTTGCCTTTGGCTAACAAAAGCATACATACATACATATGTCAACATGTGTCATGTCATATGACATGCAACGTTGCAGTTGTGACTTGCGTTCTGTTGACAACGCATCAGAGGCAAAATCACAATTTTTGGCAAATTATCAGCAAAGAATTTTGTGTTGGAAAAAAAAGAAACTAGAAAGAAAGTCATATCCAAAGAGAAATACTAAAAGTTGCTAATATTCACAAACACATCTCTGTGTGTGCCTCTGTGTGCCTGTGTGTGTATGTGTGTGTGTGTGTACAAGTATGTTTTATGCAAAATTTTGCATCAAACTTGATATTCATGCTGTTCTTTTGTTACTATTAGTGAACGTCATAGATTTTCAGACGTATTCATGTCAACATTTGATGTTCTTGGAACGTCTTTGGCATGTCATGACATGCAAGAAATCTTATTAATAACGCAGCATGACAAATGCAATAAATGCATACCAGAACAAAAAAGAGTATAGTTCAAATGAGCTAAGACAACGTGAACAAAAAGTGGACATATCCATGAAGACTTGCTTTGGACAGCATGTCGTGTCCTTTGGACTCAATCAAAGTTTTCGAGCAGCAAAGTGAGTGAAAAATTTCAAACTCTTCAATTTTGTGAAGTTTTTGCAAAAAAGGCAAGGAAAAGTGTTGGCAAACAAAAAGCAGCTGAGGGAACAATGCACTATGGGTAAAATGACAATTTTTTTTAGCAACAATGTTTCATAAATACGTGTGTATATGTACATACATATATATTTTTAAAACGCATTTTTTTATTGTAAGTTATTAATACATGAAGAGTTAATGTTGCATACCAGAAAATTTATCAGAATGCAACTCTGTCAGGTTAACGGTTTTCAAAAGCAGCTGTTGATATAGACAAGGCCTACAAAGGCAATAATATATTTTCAAACTTCTAGAATCACAAATTCTGAATGATATAGTCTCTATGTCTGTGTTTTCAAACTATGCAGAGTATTTTTATAGTTTAGCGGTCGACACATTTGTCGGCAGGGGATTGAACGAGCCAACGAATTTTTTAGGGAAATGTACCCATATTTCTTGATGTATTTTTTACAATCTTTTACCCTTTTGACCGTTCGTTGTATATGTCGTAGTTGAAAAATAATTTGTTAAGAGACAAAAAATTAATTTTTGTTAAAAAAAATTTGTAATGTTTCCCATAGTGCAGTGACACCAAAGCAAATCACTACGAAAATGTATTGTTTACTTTTAGGCGTAAGTTTGGCAAACAAACAAACAAAAAAAAAACAAATACAATAACAACAACAAACAAAACTGCCAAAACTGCTACAAAAGTATAAGAAAAAAGAAAACAATAACAAAAGACAACAAAACAAAACAATAACAACATACACTCAAACAAAGCAAAAGCGCACAGAGCCACATATGTATACATAAATACATATACTCACGCAATGTGCGTGCATGTGTGTGAGGTCAAAGGTTGCACTGTGTTGCGTAGCATTACGTCAAAACAGACTTGAGTGATAGGGTGAACACATTTGGCGCGTCAGACAAACAAAAAAAAAAAATAAAAATAGAAAAAAATACAACAGCAACAATAACAATGAAGAAGCAGTAGTAGAATTCAAAACAACAACAACAACACTTCCCGCCGATAGCTATGAGTTGTGCAAATAAACTGACAGCGTGAAAAATGTTAAGTGGCATGAAGCGTGTAGGCCTATGACGAGCAATGAGGGCAATAACAGCGCCGGCGGAGCAAGCGCTCTCAGTGGGGGAACAGAGGGCACAGACTGTTTTAGATGAAGGGCTTTGATAGCATGTTGAACTTTTCAAACATACTCACACAGTCACACACACACACACACACACACACACACACACACATACGTATTATTAACTATGTCAATAAAGACGCATGCTTAACCCTTTTGGTAAGCTATTCAGCCAGAAATGCTGCTATGATTTTTCTACCATTTTCTTTTTGTTGATCACTGCTCGAAGAAGTGAAGTGTATCATATATTTCTTATGAAATCTGTACTACTCTATATACTAAATTGATATTAGTGCTAACAATGTTCGACCCCTAGCAGGCGTACCTCCTTAAAAGAATCTTTTTTCTTATTTTCGTATGGATTCACGTGAAACTTTTGTTGCTAGTAAGGCATGACAACTATTTAGATTAAAAAAAAAGTGGGCATGGCACCGCCTCCTTACAATCGAAGTCAGGCATTTTCATAACACTGAAAACCAATGGGCGTGGCGCTTGAAAAACGGCGTGAAGAGTATTCAATCTTTGGCAAAGCCGAAGAAAGCTTCTTATTAGTTTCCATTTTTTTTTTCGGTGTTTTCTTTCACACAACTTTGTCTGCGCGTTTTTCTTGCTTTTTCATGCTACTCAACTCAACTTTGCTTTGTCGAGGCTTCAATAAATATACAGACAGTGAGACAAACTGGCGGCCAGACAGACATAGAGACAGACAGACAGGCAACAACTGAATAAAGCAAACAATAAACTGAAAGCAACAATGGCGCAAAGTAGCAGCTGTGTGTGTGTGTGTGTGTGTCATAGAAGATGCGAAAAGTGGCAAAAACGACAGCAACAACAAAAGCAGCTATAACGGAAGTAAAAGTTGAAGTCGCAGCGAGTTAAGTTGCATTTGAATAAAGTAGCGTATTGGGTTTTCTTTGAAGCACTAACAATTCACACTTGAGACAAAACAAGTTTACAAGAACAAATGAAGATAATGCAAAAGATAAAGATGAAAGATGAAAGAATTTGTGCACAGTTTGTGATGTCACATGGGCAAGTTTGACTTTGTTTGTTAAAAAAAAAAAAAAAAAACTATGCTATATTCTTCTTTATTTTGTTGTTGTTTGAAGTTGATTGTGGCAAGATTGACTCATTGTTTTTATTGCATTTGAGTCTGTCAATGATGCACTTCGACATTCTCATTTGCTTCAAAGCACTTCCGTTTGCACTTGTTCACTCATGCATTTATAGATACTTTTATACAGTTTTTTTTAGCTTAGGCTTAGCCAAGCGCATGTTCCTTCATACTTACTTACTCGCTTTCTTATTCGCTTAGTGACGCTGACAGTTTTTTTGTTTGCTCTTTGTTCGTGTTTTTCTACTTTAATTGATAAAAATGCATAACTAAATAAAAAAAAAAAAAATATAGAAAAAATTTCGCTCGACACGTTACTTATTATTGCATACTGCAAGGCGCCGGCATTGCACGTCACAAAGCCATGCCAATTTGCACATTTACAACTGTGCCAGGTGCGTCAGTGTGGTCATGGACGTGCCCGTTTCCCAGTTTGCTCTTTTGTGAATTTCTATTTTAGTTTTTTTTTTTTTAAATTTTTCTTTTTTGTAGTTTGTATGGTTTCAGTTGCATAGCATATTTCTTTGGCTTACAATTTCTTAATTAAATCACACAAAGCATGTTTTTTTTTTCTCCAACTCTTCCTCCTTCTCTCGCCCTTACTTTCTTTTGCTCATGCAAATTTATATGCTTGTGCGTAATGCAATGTTCATTCGTTCTTTCGTTTATTCGTCCAATGCAAGATACATTTTATGTAACTAGTCTAAAAAAGTTTCTCTTTTTAAGTTTTTTTTTTTTATTTTTTCAACTGTTTTCTTTTTTTTTTTTTTTTTTGTTCACTGCGACCAACTCAACAAAGCACCAATGAAATGAGAACAACTCTGGACGACTCATTAAGGGTTCGCGCTATTTTAATTAAATGCAAATTTAATACGCAAAGAAATGTTGAGAAAGTTCCAAAAAGCAAAAAAGAAATAAAAAAAGAATGAAAAAAAAAGAAGCGGTGCTGTGTTGTTGCGTTCTAAAAAAGTCATGTTGAGTATGCGTTGAACGTGCATAAATGAGAGTCGAAATGAAATTGTGGCCGAAAAGGTTGAAAGGTTGGCGGCCGCCAAACAGTTAACAAGTTGAATGAAGCAGAAATCAAAATTATGTTCAGGAAACTAAATTCGTTGGCAGCGCAAAGAGGAGGACAAGCGTGCGCAAGAATAGCAAGTGAGGCTAGTGAGGTGATTTAGCAAAAGGTGAAGTTCGTTTGAGAAAATTAAAGAAAAAAAAAAAAAAAAAAAACTGAACATTTTTGCATTCAAAATGAAATTGCATAAAAATGAATGAGCAAATTTTTTTTGATTAATTCTTGCATATATATATGTATGTATTTCTTGAACAATTTTTTTTTACACTTGCATGAGTTAAATATATTTATAAATGCAGTTTTATTCCGCGTAATAGAAAGTTTCTTTCTCCTTCTTTTTTTCAGTTTTTTCCAACTCATTTCTGAAACATGTTTCAATATTGCATAATGCATCTGAAACATTAGCGCCAAATTGGAAAATGATGCCAAATTAAATATGAGAAATACTCTAAACGCCCTTTTTCGATTGATCGATTCTTAATAGTGTATATACCAATTTTCATTATTATAGCTCATCAAATATACATTTTTGCTATAAGTAGGCGGTGACATGCCTATCTCTTTTTATAAAAATTAAAGTTACTCATACAACGATTTAAATTTTGTTCATTTTCTTCTTCTTTTCGTATGGCTCCAATCGTTCGATAATACTGGTTCCAACCAATGATTTCTGGTAATATAAAAAATAGCTTGTATAACTCAAAAACCTTTTTTTTTTTACTTAGAGTAGAATCACTAAACACACCTCGTTCATATTTTTTACTGTCGGAGCGATCTCCCTTAACTTCATGACAAAGTTATTATTCATTGCGTGAAGAGGATAAAATATGTGCATATTGAAATGAATAATAATGAAAAATTATGCCTACAAAGCGTTTTTTTTTATAAAAAAAAGCCTCGCGGTAAATTGTTCACCGCATAATAATTGAATCGATCGATTAAAAAAGCACAAGTCAATTTATTATCAAATTAAAAATAAAAAAAATTCCTTATTTTGTTTTGCCAAAAATCTCTTTAAAAAAATTAATGTATTTAAAAAAAGATTGTTTTTAAACAAATGATTTTTAGTGTAAAATTAAATTAAGGTCAGAGTTATGTGCTCTTGCCACAATAAAGGCCGAGCGGTTGCAGAGCACGATGAACCAAGAAACGGATAATTTAGATGATTTATTCAAGCGCTTATTGCCATACTTGATGTTTGTGGATATTTCGTAAATCATGGTAATTGAAATTATTATCAATAACCTGAATAACACGAACATGCTTATGGATAATCACATTATTTGTATTTTTGCATTTTTAGTTAATTTTTAGAATTTTTTTTTTTGTATAGTATCATTATTTTTTTATTGAGTATATTGAACTTAAAATATTATTTGAAAAATAATTGCATTTTTTTTTTTACTGTTCTCATATTTTTTTCAAGCTATTTTTTTCATTACATTGCAGATAAAATAAAAAAAAATTGTATTGTATAATATTTTGTTGAGGTTAATTGCAATTATTTACACAAATCCACTCACATACACAATAACATATTCACACAAACACACAAATACACGAACACAATTCATTCACACTTGACATGTGAACAGATTCAGAGAATATCATTGACGATGTTAATGATTGTGTTGTTGTTTGTTACGACTATATTAACGTACTTAAACAACAACAATAACAACATCAAAATATAATTACAACAGCAATGACACATTGAAAAAAAATCAACAATAACAACAATCAATAATGGACAAAACTGTCGAATGGCCTTATTATCATTATCAACATCATTATTATGAGCACTTTATGTTTTATTTGTATTCGTATTTTTTAATATTATTATTATTATTTTTTTTTTTTTACTGCTTTTATTATGCATTGTTTTTTCTTTCAGTACTTTACGCAAACACAAATGTAATACGAACGTGCTTGGAATTGTTAACAAATGTTCTTTATTCGCAATGACGCGCTTAAAAAAACGCAGAACATGAGGATACAACGCAGAAAAATGGGCAAAAAGTGAAACCAATTTTGAATTTCGGCTGACAGAGCTTCAAACTATTCTAACCTATAAGACCCAAAGGAGAGTCCTAACGTAGAATCCAAACGGAGCGACTTAAATGAAAGTCTTAATAGAAAGTCTCAAATGAAAAGCTCTTAAAGGCCTCAATGAAGGGCTCAATTTCAATGATAAACTTGAAGAGTCAGTAAGGAGATTCAAGTCTTATAATTCGAAAGTAATGTTCGTAATAATGATAGTAATGTCGGCCATCAATCGCGGAATAGAGAGTCCCTCCCAAAAGATAAGTTTAATAAGCTATAAAGTAAGCTTATTAAAGAAATACAGTTGCATTGCTTATAAGCAAGAGAAAGCCGTCTTTCAATTGCTTAAACGACTGCATAACTTTGTATTAATTCGAAACTTATTCATGACCATTCGATTGAAAACCTCAAATGGCCTTAGGAAGGGGCAACGTCTTATGCACGCTTGTGTATCTTGCTGCGCATGGCCGCATTTCTTTGCGTGTATGTTTCCTTATAAGCTGCTGCTGGTATTCTTTTTTTTTTTTTTGGGTTATCCATTTCTCTTTGGCCAAAACTTAAATTGGCCTAATCGTGTTAAACTGTTGCTGTTGCTGCTGATGCAGTTGCCGCTGCTGCTTCAAATTTCAACTTCATGTGTTGCCTTTTGTATGCAAAGTAGTTACAGAAGGCGAATGAAAAAGATTGCTGGACAAAACAAGAAGAAAAGAGTGTAAATGTGAGTGGAGGGGAGGGGGGTGTAGTGGTTGGATATTGTGAAGAATATTTTTATGCTGCAGCAACGTAACGAAAAAGTTTTTTGCAAGCATTTTTCTTCTTTCAAATGAACGGCTTTCGACTGGCTGCACTTGACTTTTCTGTCGCATTTATGTCTATGTATGTGTGCATCTGCATGTGCATGTTCATGCGTATGTGTGTGCTTAGTATCTTGGGTTAGGAGTAAATCGAACGGCTGCAAACTTTATCTAAACGAAAGCGGAAGTTTTCATGTGTAGTTCAATCGCTGAAATTGTTGCCATGATTCCTGCTTCTTATTTGCTAAAGGTTTTTTTCTTCTCACTATTTTTTGCATTTCTTTCTTGGCGTTGCCTCAGATCAAGCATAGAAATGTGTATTTGTGTGTGTGTGAATGTGTGTGTGTGTGTGCATTCAAGTGAGTTCAAGATATATACATATATATAAAAGAATTTTTTGAAGCGAACATTTCCATTTGAAAAGTTTTTTTTTTCGGTACGCTTGTTAAGTGTAAGAGCTGTTGGCTGTGACCGTTGCAGCGGCAGTGAAGGCAACGTCGATTCAAGTGAAATATAACGCAAAGAGAAAACTTCTTAGGTTAAAGTTGAAGGATTTGATTTGAATTATTTGCCTTTCATTGACGTCAAGTGACTTTTACACGTAACAAACTTGAATGGTCAAACATTTCGACATTCATGCACACACACACACACACACATCGTGTCTCATGCCTAATGCCGCACTCATCATGCTCTCAACACGTTTGAGATACACACAAGTTTTGTTTTACTTCTTCACTTCTTTTGTGTGCAACATAAATTGCAAGCATTTTGATTGTGCGTCTGTATGTCCTTTCTTCGTTTTTTTTTTATGATAGCACTTAAAACAACACCAACAACAACGACAAAATTAAACATTTTTGATAACAAAATATAAAAGAAATGACGACACGCGCTAAGGTTTATAACAAACGCAGGCCAAGGCTACTTGACTCAATATAGCTCAGCACCGGCAAACTACAAGAAAAGGACGTCTTTCAATTTAACTCAACTCAACTCAATTCGACGCGACCCAACGCACGTGAATCGTAAACGAGTTATGGCTTCAGAGAGAACCCTTCTCGCTTAAGGTGCCTCACATTCTTTTGTCAGTCTTTGTAGTATACAAAGTGTAAGTGGCAAGTTTTAGTTTGGGGCTTTTTTTTTCTTTGTTTGAAACGTGCGAAAATGTGCTATATGTAAATAAGTTCATGTGCAATCGATATAATAAGTATGAAGCAATGACCAATGATTTTGCGAATGCGATTTACGCAAAAACATGTTTACAGTTTCAAAGCAACTGAAAAGTTCTGCAATCATTTTGTAAAACTTCATTCGTTGAGTTTGTCCGGCGTCGTGAAGTCTGTAAAAAGCCGTGGGCTGGCTAGCGTTGTGTGTGGCAAGAACTTAAGGCAAGAACTTAATGTGACTACTTTAACACAAACACGGCAGACAAGACTAATGGCAATGGTAGAGACTAAGGCAGCAACATCGTCCTCGTCGTTTCATTTAATATTATATTTTCTCCATTACTTTTGTGCGCTGCACTTGGAAAATTTATGAACTGCGCCTTAAAGTATGCAGCGATTACAATAATTTTAGCTTATAATGTGTTAGTTTTTTTTGTCTTGCTTGTTGTTGCTCTTTGTTATTTTTGTACTTTTGTTATTTTTGCTTCTTCCTTAGAACGCTGATTGTTCTTTTTGTGCTTCTTCAACTTGGCACTGGCGTCATAAACACTATCATTGTGCTGTGGCTGCTCTTCTTTTTTAATAATAATAATAATAATAATGATGATGTTGATCATTATGCTTGCCATAATCATTGTGAGCGTAGTCATCATCATCATCACTATTAGAGGGCTTGATTTATAGGCACTTAGTTGACTTAAAGTATCTTGTTGCGGGTGAAAGGATATGCTCAACGCATCTCATCGCTACTCAGCTCAACTCAACTTAACTGAACTGAACTCGCTCGGCGTTAGTTTAGCAGCTCATAATTTTTACGCACACCTTATTTTATTTAAATTTTTGCTCTTTTAGTTTTTATTTGTAGTATTTTTTTTTCTTGTTTTTTTGCGGTTAGCTTGTCGGCCTGTATGCTTGTGCTTGGGTTTTGCTGTGCTTTAACCGGCATCGCTTTGCTTTGGCCGGAAGTAAAAGGAGCGAAAAAAAAGAAGAAGAATAAATGTGAAAGCGCGTTTTGCATTTAAAAATGCATTAGCGTAAATCAATATGAGAAATGCGCTTTTGATTGGCATTAAATCTTCATGGCAATGGCCAAGTGCTAAGGCGAGTAGTGCTTAAAGCAAGTACAGATGCCAAACGGCAAAAGTAAGCAGATGAAGAAATCAAAGAAGAAGCAACCAATGGCGTCGATGCCAATTTAAAGTTGTGTCTGTGTGAGTTTGTTTGCTTCACTTTAAAGTATATGACCTCTGTGCTAAGCTGACTTGTCTTGACTTGACTTCGTTGGCACTTTGAAATTAAACACATAAATTTAACAACAAACAGACACACACACACATACAGGCACAGACACAAACAGCTTTATCAATTAATACTTTCATATATACACATACACATAGAGACATGTACATTTATCTCAAATTCTTTGACACAAAAAGGACACAGGCATTTGTTGGTCCTTTCGGCCAGTCAGGCAGCGAGACAAGCGATAAGTGAGGCAAAAAGAGTAGTTTAGACGCATTTCACATTTGACCACTTTGACAGCGCACATGGCCTCAAAAAAACAAACCCAATTCAAAGCTACGACTTGACATATATTGTCCACCAACTTTAGCTCTGTTACCCTCAACAACAACAACAACAATATTATTGGAGTTTTCATTAACGCACACATTTATTCGCCTTGGCTTAGTTTGGGTTTCACTTTAATTTGGCCAAAATCGACCGCCTGCCTGCCTGTCTGTCTGTCTGCTTTCTGTTATAATTAACACAAGACAACAAAAAATTCAAATTCAAATAAGAGCAACTAAAAAGAAATAAAAAAGTGAAATTACTTCTTTGACATTTTAAATTGAAGCCAAGCAATTTGAGCGACTCGTGAGCGTTTCCGTTTTTGAGCGTTTTGAGCGACTTCGTTTGAAACACGCGAGTCATTTTAACTTTCACTTTGATGCTGTTGTTACTGTTGTTGCTGCTGAGTGCGCTGAGTGCTGTCAAATGTGCAACGTTCGTTGGGTTCTTCGTCACTTCGCATTTTTTGTACCTTTTTTCTTTGTGCTTTTTGTGTTTTTGTTTTTTTTTGCATTTCAATTAGGTGCAAAGTGCTGCGAATAAGCTTGTTATTTGAGTACACTTGAAGGCCTTTGAAAAATTGCCTAAACTACAGAGTGGCATATTTAAAGTTCAAGCATTTCGATTGAATAGTTTGACAGTCGATGTTTTTTTTTTTTTTCAAGTCGCAAATAAAGAGTATATATGGTCAAAAACAAAATTCTATGACTCTGATAAAGTGGCAATGCGTTCTCAGAAAAGGTTTTTCAATAGCAAAGAGAATTGTGAATGCTTTTCAGTCGAACTTCTCATAATCAGAAGTATAGAAACTCTTTGCTCACTTTCGTTGAGAGATGGCTTGTGAGAAGTCTTGTTTGTGTTCGTATTAAATGCAACACGTTTAAATTTTATTATTGTTGGCATTATTAGTAGCAAAAACAAGCACAACAACAACAATAATGACAATGGCAACTTGCATTGCATTACAATGTGTGCTCCTGCAAGTATGCAACAGAAAATGCGCAAAAATATTTCAAAGCAGATTAGGCGAAACAGAAAGAAAGAAGTAGTAAACGTGCCTGTTGCATCCGCCACTTTTCCATGTTCGAAAATTGTTATTCATACACAACTATTAAAAAAAAAAAAAAAAAAAATACAACGAAGTAAAATTTTAGTATAGAAAGCTCGCTTACTTCTACGCCATAAAGATTTTGTTGTTTTAACCATTTTTTTTTTTCGTTTTTGGTGAAATCTCAGTGCGTGTAAATATTTACTATGCACACAAATTTACTTTTGGCTTACGAAAGAAATCTCGAATGGCATTTGGTGAGCATTTTCTGCTACTGACCGTGCGTCGTGTGCACAAATTAAATATGCGCTAAGAGTCCGGCAAAGCAACAACACACAGACATGAAGGGATATGCTTCCTCAACACACATACACACACACACATACATGCATGTACATAAATTTCTATTTCCTTCGTGAATATTTTGAGAGCAGCAACGAAAATATGTTTTCAAATTAAAAAAAAAATGGAAATAAAAAAAAAAAAAAATATTGAAAACAAAAATTGCAAAAAAAAAAAAAAGAAGGATCTTTGTTAATTGTGTCGCTGGTTCCTGTGGCGTTGTCGAAATATGCTTTTATGTGACTTAGAAAGCTGCTGTAAAAACTGTCATGCGCTAGCCCACCCCTCTTGTTAGCGTCGTCGCTTTAACCAAGCTTCATGGTACGATTCTGTTCAATTGCTGTGCTCGAAAAGTTACAATTTTTATGACATGCATGCTACAACAACAACTGCAACAACAACAACAATATGAATTGTAAGTGCAGCACATTTTTAATCGCGCAAAACTCACACACACACACACACACTTACACACTGGCAGGAACACAATTATTATTTAGCATATGAGCAATTCCATGCGAGTTTTTACGACATCATTTTGATACATAGATATATTTTTTTTTTCCAAAACAAAAATTGTTTTTAAAATTAAAATGATTTCAAATAAATTTCACATAACTATTTATTTTGATAACAATTTTTAGTTATTTTTTTTTTTAACAATTTAATACATAATTGAAGCATTTTTCAACACTGACAATTTTCTTTTGGAATTCCTCAATTAATTTGTTTTTTGTTTTTTTTTTCGTCAACATTTTTAGCAATCAAGCAACTGCGACATCAATGCAGACCAAATTCACTTGCTCACTCACGCAGTTATTCACGCACGCACGCACGCACGTCCACCCACACGCTCTGCATACAATTCCCAAACGCTCAATTGGCTCAGCGTGACTTTTTGCTCACTTGCAGTCGTTGGCAATTCCTTATAGCATCTTTTTTTTTGTTCTTTTCGCTTTTTTATGATTTTTTCTTTGTTTTTATTTTTACTTGTACCCTTACTCATTGCACGCCGTCATTATTTTGTTGCTGTTGTTGTTATTATTAATTTTGCTGCTTTCGCTTGCATTTCGATGTCCTGTACATTGTGATGAAAGGGTATATGAGCGTTGTGCGTTGCCACCGATTAAGTCATATCCAATAGTCTGTCTGTCTGTCGATCAGTTGATCAGTTATTCATACTGTGAGCTTAAAGCGAAAATTCCTTTTCGAATCATGATTCTCCCATCTTCAAATAATATTAAATCGTTGTGGCTTGAAGAGTGCCACATTGTTGCACAGGCAAAGCGTATTTTGTAGTCGCGCACACTCGACGATAATTTTTGCATTTTTTTTTGAGATTTTGTTTTGGATTTTTTGCTTGTTTTTGTTTTGGTGTTGGTGTTGATGTTGGTGTGCCATGTCAGTTCTCTGTGAATTTAAATTAATTCACTTTGCGCAATTAGTTTTGATGTGTTACAATTAAATTAATTGTTGCATTGTTAATTGGCTGTGCAACAAAATCGCGCTATCTCGCTCACACAACGCTGTGCACTTTCAACGCCATAACCATTTATTTACTTTGACCTTTCAACTTTTTGTTTTTGTACAACGTTTATTAAATTTTCAATGATCCTTCGGGCAACCTTGTACCCTCACTCGCCATGCTTTTAACTAACAATTTTTGGCCAAGCAAGCCAACAATGAATGCTTAAAAGTTTTCCCCTTTATTCAAACATGAAGGCAATGCAATGCAACGTTACGTTTGCGTAATGAAATGAAATGTCATGACATGCACCGCAAAGATAAATCTATTGCTCATTACCGCGTCCATAAAAGTCATGAAAGCCACACGATTTCATGAGAAATTCCAAAAATGTTCAACTAACCGCAAAACATGAACATGACATACACAAACACACACACACACACACATGCTCCTGCTGCTGCTGGTAGCCACAAGTAAGCCCAATAGGTTGCTCAACAGCAATGTGAACCAACATTTTTGGTCAAACGCAACTTGAATTCAACAAAAAAAAAAAAAAAAAAAAATGGCGAAAAAAAAAATGAGTCACCAAACAGCAAAACGAGAATTTTATTCGTGCATGAAATGAGCATGAATTGTCAGCAGCGCATCGTGTATTAAGTAAATTTAGAAAATGGCGGTCGCGTGACCCTTATGTTTGTTGTTGCGCCCTTGCAAACGTACTACATCGCTTAACTTACAGAAGCTGTCATTCTCTGCCCGCCGCCATTATTTTCAACACTATTCTCAACATTATTTTGTACGCTGGTTGTACCTTTTTGTTGCTGTTGCTGTTGTTGTTCGCTTCTCTTGTCAGCACTTACGCTTGTTGTTTGTTAGTTGATACGAATTGCTCATTTGTTAAAGTGTTGTTTTTGAAAAGCGAAAACAATGCAAGAATCTCTTTGCAAGCCAATTAATGGCAAACCTGTGTTCAAGTCATATTAAATTAAGTGAATACCGCATTTGCATAATAATCAGACCAAAGCCCGAAATTGTTGTTTATTAACCATGGAGATTTTCGCATTGTTCGAATTGTTCATTATTGTGGAACTGAGGAATTTGAATCATAAGCAATAATTAAGCCAACAATTTTTTTTTTTTTTTCTTTGCTTAAAATGTAAACCTTGTGAAACCATCAGAGCATTTATATACATATATACATGTAACATATGTATATAAAATAACTGAGCGACGCACACATTAATAGTTTGATTTAATTTTCAAGGTGTTGTGCTCACACATTCATACACACATACATACTTACAGCGGTTGTCAACTAATTGGAAATAAATTACAATTTTCTCAATTTTATAAATTGTGCCGTTGATGAAATATTTTTCATTTTAAAAGCTTAACTAAGGTTTTGCAAAATGTAAGAAAAAATTTGAGAATTTAGTGTAAATCGATCGTGTTTCCAATTACACTAGAATCCCGATTGTTCAGACCAAATTTAGACAGCTGTATTGTATGTTATAGGAAAATCAGATATAAATTTTAATTAATTTTATTTATATAATAGGTTTCATATATGTCGCTTAGGCAATATAAAGAAAAAAAAAAAAAATTTGAGCTATAAATCGGCGATTAGAATCGTGGTAAATGAGTTCAGATAATCGGATTTTCGGATAATCGGGACTGTATCAACTAAAAAGTATAATTTTTTTAAGTATAGTAAAGGTTGTATTTCATTTTCTTTATAGAAAATTTATTGAAAGTAATTGTAATATTTTTGTTTCCAATTAGTTGTCAGCAGCTGTAAATACATACATACATACACACATGTGTGCAGTTGTGCACAAAGAGTAAATTTTCATTAAATTTGTTGTTATAATGAAATCACACACATGTAAATTTGTATATGTGTGCGTGTTTAACTACAATACAAATACACATATACGCCTGCTCAAACAAAGCATACAGAATGTCATGCAAGTACAATATTACGTATACGTAATGCTTAATGAAAATTAGTATACCTACATACATACAAATATACACGCACGCACACCCATACAAACATAAAGACGTGCACACGCACGTTTTCTCATACATAATATTCGAAATTGAAAACCGCAACCGAATTCTAATTAGCAAAAACATAAAATTTAAAGATGTGTGCAAGAAGCCGCAATAGCCGCAAAATTACTTTGATGGTTCTGCAAATGACGAGTGAGCCAGCAAGCAAAAGGGTATTTTTTTTACAGTTCGGTTGGCAAGGTAGATTTTCCACGTGACTGTGCGTGCTTGTCACAAGGTAGACACGAACAGACAGACAGACAGACAGATAGACAGACAGACAAACAGGACGTATACAACAATTGAGTGTTTGCTTAGGCTTTTAGTTGTTACAACGAAAACCAAACCAAAGTGTACCGTACAAATTTTGTACAGCAAACTAAGGCAGCCTACAAGAGTTAAATTGTTACTATGAGCATGTGAGTACAAAATGCATGAGACGCAAAATCAATGTTTTATATTAAAACTAAAGTTGAAGCCAACAATGAGAATGTTTCATGAAGCAAGAGGCAACTTAAACAATTACAATTACTGTTAAAATATCCAGTCTTTGAATATGTTTACATGCATATGAGTGTGCGTGTGTGTGTGTGTGTGTGTATTTGGAAGTGTGTAAAGTGTTCAGTCTAATGTGTCTGTGTATTAGTTAATGAATAAAACCGTAATTACAATTTGCAACTTAAACTACTTCATGGCACAATATTCATGCATGCAAGCGCATAAATACAAGGAGCCTTTGCAAAACTAAATTATATGGCATAACACACACACACACACACACTTATATGGATACCTGCACGCACACATAGAGTACACGAATGCAAAGCATAGTGCGTTTTAATAGCAAGCAGAGCAAAGTGTATGCTTGACCGTTCGTTTACTTCATTCAATTGCTGCTGCTAAGAATCATTTGCGAACACACACACACACACGCACGCACAGACATTTGCTTACAATTCTACTTAATCAATTTCCTATACTAACTATTTGCATTAATATTAATTTTATTGTTTATATAAGTAAATTGCTTTAATAAGTTGGTAAGCCAACAAACGTGAAGTGAACCTATTCATTCGCTGACAATTTGCCACTTCCGGCAAGTTGCCACTTTCTGGTTTGGCAGCCATCATTGCTTCCCACTTAAGCACGCTCAAAATCATTTGCTTCAAATTGTTTTTCGGTTTATTTCATTGGAAAAGACTGTTTTAATCTTTGTGATGAAGCATTTGATTTCGAGAAAATTGCAAGTGACGATTGGATCATGTGTGTATTTATGTGTTATAACAATTTAATCTTTGCCTACAAGGTCTTCGTACACTGTCTCCTTCAGTTAGGGTTGGGAACTGTTAACACAAAAGATAGAAGATGCAACTAATGATGATGAAATTTATAAATTGATTAAGTAATCACTTGATTATTTTGAAAACAGAATTAATAATTGCAATTGATACAATATTGTATAAAATTGTATAAAAAAAAGATCATAAGTAATAAGAAACGCGTTGAGATAAACAATTTTTGATTTAATTGGCTGAAAGTTTTAATGCAAAACATTTTATATGATATAAGAGAGACGAAATCTTGAAAATGGGTGACAGCACGTCTCTAATGGCTCGAAATACAAGGTTTTTCGTTTGAGTAACATTTGATAGTAAAAATAACTTTTAGGAAATTTTTTTTTTGTCTCCAGAAATTTACTATTATCATTTTGTCATGTCCAAATGAATTTCAAGCATTGATTGCTAAAACTATTTGCTTTTTAATGTACTTAGTTTGAAATCTTAATGTGCATCAAACACATAAATTAATAAGTTCTTAATGGAAATGCCATTCAAGTGTGAATTAAATTTTGTTTGTTGAATTTTAAGTTGAGCTGAGCTACGAACGATAATAGCCTGTCACGCTGATTTCTGCTGAAGGCTGTAATTTGGTGAGGTAAACTAATTTCGTTTTACCTTTCAAACAACTCAATGCATAATTCACAAGTTAAAGTTTCGAATAACTTTCGTACAGAAACTATAGAACATTGAGATACATGAATTGCCTTGTCTTGTGCGTATTCTTTAAGCTATGTAAAAGGTTTGCTTGAGTCGATATTTTCACGGTGCACAAAATATATAAAAAACACGTTCATAAGTAATGTAAAATTTTTCAGTGAAAATGTTTGCTGAAATCTAACAATATTCGCAACTGTCAAGACACTGAAAATACAAGCAATCAGTGTCAACAACAATGACAATTCAGGTGCATTTTGCACTTGACTATTGATTTACATAACAACGAAAAAATGAGTACGATTATGTCAAATGCAAAGGCAATAAGCAAGTCAGTTCAAGTTGAATTGTTGACCGAATTTGTGTCAATTTTATTGACTGCCAAAAAAAAAAAAAAGGAAACGAGGAAATAAATTTGTTTTGAATTTGAATTTCACTCTGCCTAATAAGCGCATGAATAGCGCTATAAGCAGGGCAATTCGAGCCGAGCCAAGCCAAACGGTAGTATGTAAGTCAAGGCAGAGCAAAAAAAAAAAAAAACAACGAAAAATGGTTGAGAATTTATTTAGACAAAACCGAAACAAAAAAAAAAACAAGAAGTACGAAAAAAAATGTAAAACGATAAACAAAAAAAGGAAAAAAATACTTTTGGCAAATAAATGCAAGAAGCTATTAACCTTTGGCAATTTTGAATTGCAGACATTCATGCTGGCGAAATTGGAATGATTGAAGAGCTGAACATGTTCAACAATAAGAAGAAAATGGTGAAAGCAAAATAAGAATGAGTCGAGCAGATGAAGAAGAAGAAGAGTAATGTGCACAGGCTCACACACACAAACACACACACACACCTACTCATTGAAGCTAACAACTTTTGGTCATTCATGCATTAAAAATACCTCTACGATTGTTGTCCTTGTTAAATTTTTCCTTACTGACTGACTTGGCTTGGTTTGGTTTGAATTTTGTGTCTTTGTTGTTACTTGTTACTCGTTGTTGTTGTTGTTAGTTGCTGTTAAGTTGATGTTATTGTTGTTACTGTCGATATTGTTGAGCATGCGATTTTTGCTTTCGCTTTACGCCTTGTCCAAGCTTAAGCTTCAGTCGTCGTCGCCGTCGCCGTCGCCGTCTCAGTTTCACTTCAGTTGCAACTTCAGTGTGACTTGAGCACAACTTAGCCAGCAGGCTTTGCATCACTGTTGACCAATTTCTACAATTTTATTTATTTTTTTTTTTTCTATTTATTTTTCATTTTTTTTTCCTCTCTCTTCTTATTGCATTCGTTTCGTTACCAAATAGATTTTTTTCACCATCTGTCTGTGTGTGACTCTGGTTTTTTTTTGTTCTTCGCTTCCATTTTTTTTTCCTTTTGGTTAGTTTAGCAACTGATAAGCTTCGATATAAGAGGATTTCAAAGTGTCTTAAATTACGCTTGAGCGAATTCTCAATGAGTATGTGTGTGTATGTATGTGTGTGTGTGTGTGTGTGTGTGTGTAAGGACAGTAGAACGTCAGCTAGAGCAATATAAATCCTTGTAGAATGTCAGTAAGTAGCAGTGGCAACAGCAGCAACAACAACAACAGCGACAGTCATACCGTACGGTGCTGTGTCCTGCCAAAGCCTGCCAAGCCAAACATTAAAGCCGAAGGAGGCCAAGTCGATGCCACTTATTTCATTGTCTTGTTCGCTAGTTATATATGTACATACAGCAACATTCACATCTATGTGTGTGTGTGTGTGTGTGTGTGTGTGTGTGTAAGAATTACATTGTTGGTTTACCTTTGCCATTATGGGTGTGAATAATATGGACATGCACACACACACACTCACTTACAAATGCTCATGGGCGCGTGTCGATGTGTTGTGTTGGTAAAGGCAAAAGCAAAAGCAAAAGGAAACAAAAAAATGTTTCACCTTTATTTGCAGTGTATGCTTCATTGAATTTTTCCCTTTCGTTAGTTAGTGAAGCAATGAAATGTCTGTTATGAACACCAACACACACCAACACACACACACACACACACAGCAAACAAAGGCGTGAGTGTATAAGTGTTCGTAAGGCGTATGTATGCTTTATAGACTTTTGTGCTATCAACACTTTAGCATCTCGTATGTTAAAACGACTTAAACACGTAAGATTTATGCGAGGCACACACACACACACACACACTCAAACACACACACACACACACACACTGTATCACTTTGCTTGTTTACGCAACTGGCCTTAATTAAAAAAAAAAAAAAAAACGAAAAAAAAACTTAAAATGATGAAAAAAGAAATCGTTGCTAGGCTATTTTGTTGATGGGCGTGGTTGTGTCGTTGTATATGTTGAAGGCTTTGAATAAGCACATATTAAAAACGACAACAACAACAGTATCATTCAAAGAAAACCAAGTTGTAGTTCAGCTCTTCTCTTGTTGTTCTTATTATTGTTGTAGAATAAAAATTTTTTAAATAATTTTTTTTTTTTTTTGCTATTTAAACTATCGTAGACATTTTGACAACCCAGCCATATCAGGATTGTCATACATGCACAGGATCTGTGTGTAAGTTGTTCTTGTGAGCATTTACACAATGCAAGATCTTCTTCATTTTCAAGCCTTTCTTAATGTGTGCGTTGCGCTGCAGGCTCATGTGTGTGTGTGTGTGTGTGTGTGTGGCAACGTCAGCTGTTGCCATGTTTTAATAGTGTTCTTAGCCGTGTTGTTTTACTGTTGTTAAAGTTATAATTGAAATTTGTTGCTAACATTTTGAGAATGTCGAAATAAAATGTATTTTTTTTTGGTTTTTCAAAATGTTTATGTTGCCTTTGTTTTGGTGCTTGGCCTGAGCACTTAAGCAACTTTAAGTTGTTGCCATTTTTCAATCGTTCTTTTCAATAAACATTGATGAACTCACATTTTCACACATTTGGTAAACTTTTTGATGCTCGGTTCGACTTTAATTTCCCAACAGTTTCGCGTTTAACGACCGCGCAGTCTAATTAAGCATACAAAACGGGCGCTGTAGTCGAGCATGCACGACTCTAAAATACGCTGCAACAATCACTCAACTCTTGCGGCCAGTCAACAATGTAGCTCTTATAACATATGCTAAGCCAAATTAGCTGCAATTATTCGCCCCACAACCTAAGTCAAGCATTGCTTTGCTTAGGGCATTAAATAATAGTAAACCATAGTCATACCTGTTATACTCTTTTGCCGAAAGCAACACAGAGCATAAAAATAAGTGAGTATAAAGAGAAAAAAAAAATATATACATTTAAGATACAGAAAGAAACACTTTACAACACTTAATGGCACTTTACAACACTTATGCAACCAAATACACAACAAGCAACAACAACAACAACAACGGTATTGAACACAAAAACTCATGGCGCAAATTGAAAGTAAAAATCAATTTTAATGTGCATGAAATATTGCTGAAAACCAATAAAAACAGACAAAGGCGAACATCGCGCAACAAATTTCAAAGGGATTTCGTTCAAAAAAAAAAAAAAAATAAATAAAAAAAAATACCAAAAACAACGATGAGTTGAGCGAACGAAAAACGAATAAAATAAAGAAGAAGCAACAAAACGAATAAAGGCAAAACTGTAAAAAAAAAAGGAGAAGAAAAAAAAAACATACAAAGTCAAAAACAATTTAGTTTGTTTAAACATAAAAATATCAACAATGCCATAAATAAAACGCACAAATGATGGCAGGACAATGTAAATGGTCGTGTTGTCATGGCAGGACCTTTCGTAATGGACGGATGTAAGGACAGTAGCCGGCCATGCTGATGCTGATGATGATGATGATGAACATCAATACCATTGTCATCGTCATCATCATCATCGTCATCATGAAAAAGCCAGAGAGTCAGAGACAGAGGCAGTGGACAACCTTTGCCATAAAAATTAGTCTTAGAAGAGATTTACAAACAAGGCTCATGTGTCCATAAGCACAGTAAATGTCTGTGCGTGTGTGTGTGTGTGTGTTTATTTGATACTTGTGGTCAATGGCACAAAAACCTATTTAGATAGTAATCAAAAATGCTATTAACTTTATGTCAAAAAATTTTACAACACCAACGCCAACAACAACAACAACAACAATACCAAAGAATGAACAATGAAATGTTGAAGCGAGAAAAGTAATACGAAAATCACAAGTTGATAAAGGTAAAAACAGCTTCACGGTCAAGGTAAAAAGGACGTGCATAAACATATTACGAAAGATGGCAAAAGCAAAAGCAAAGACAACAGAATCAACAAAATAAATATATACATATATATATTTATATATACAGCAAAAGCACAAGAAAAAGGAAAAAGTAAAAGTAAATAAACTTTTCAATTCAATAGTCAAGAAAATCCAGCCTTACTAATCCTATCAAGGAAACAAAAAAACAAAAAAAAAAAAACAGAAACAGAAAAAATACCAACAAACATTGCACATTGAGAGACGAGCGGACGCAGGTGAGACTGGTGGCATTGGCGACGGCAACGGCAGCCAAAACTTACGAACGAGTATGTGTATGTTGTATGTTGACGCATGCTGTCTCGCTTGCCGTCACCCGTCACCCGCTACCCGTCAGCCAACGCCGGTCATCCGTCGGCCGACTCGTTTAGATTTGGTGTGAGGATTTTATGGTATTTTACGAGATAATACTTATCGTATTGGTTTTGTGTGTTTCTACTTTTATATTGTAAGCATTTCGTGTTTATTTTTTGTTGTTTTTTGTTGACATTTTTTTGGGCAAATTTAGTTGAAGTTTTAGTTTCGGTTACGCTTCAGTTTCATTTAAAGCTTAAGTAAGCTGTTGTACTATACAATATTAATGGAGTTTTTAATGCGTTGCTTAGCAACAGTTTGATTGGAAATAAATTCGTTTGGACTTATTATGTAGCAAGTTATTTTGCCTTTGCGTATGCCGCATGCATATAAAAGTTTTTGTTTTTGTATTATTTTATTTTTAGTTATATAAACAAATAACGATGCTTGATTGTAGTCTTAGGTGAAATAATGCCAAATAAAGATTTTTTCTTGTTTTTTTGTTTATTTTTTGTCGTTCATCTTATTACCAAGTAAGCAACTTGAACGAAGTGTTTTCAAAGCCTTTGGCAGAAATTCAATTGTTTTGTAACTAAAATGAACAACATACCTTTTTGCTTTTAATCGATTGTTAAATGACAGCTGAATGAAAGATAAGAAACAAAATTTTGAATATTTATGAAGATATAATCTTAAATATTAATAAGAAAAGCTTTCATTTCGAAATCTGCGCCGCAACGTATGCAATAATATTTTTGCTTCTTCTTATTGCGTGAAATTCAGTTTTGCTAAAATTGTGCGTGTGCGTTTGCGTTTGTATGTGTGTTTTTGTGTATGTGTGTGTGTGTGTGTGCTTGAGCTTAAAAGGGTTTTTGTTGCTGACAGACAAGTTATAAATATCGAGCACACGTACAGACAGTCATGTGGCTCGGGAAGTCTATATTGAATGATATGAAAGGCAATGGGCAGAGCGAGCAGCGTGCAGTGAGCGTGAGTGTGTGCGTGAATGTAAAAGCAGTGTTAGCCAGGTTTATTGCAAAAGGCAATAATATACATGGACACACACACACACACACATACATACTAATAACGAGGCATAGGCATATGGACAGACTTGGCATAGGAACGCACGTCTGCACATAAAAATGAGCGCATAGACCGGTAAAAAGCATTGACGATGATAGTGGCATGGACGGTTGTTGGGTTGGGGGTAGGGGGTAGGTAGCGATAGCGTTGACGGCAAGCAAAACTTCAACGGATCGTCAATTAAATCACGTTCATCATTGTGCATAAATGAAATGAAAATGGAAAAGAAAAAAAGGTTACAGTGATAACCGTTAGACAGTTGAGCTAAGTAACTCAGCTACTTTAGTTAAATTGACTGTCTATGCAAAGGTAAAAGTTATATGTATCTATTTTAGTATATTATCGTGTATGAAGTCACATGACAGAGTCACATGACATTGGCAACAATGAATTTTAGCAACTTACTTGCGCTCACTGTACTTGGCTGCGTTCTTACAACAAATAAAATCTAAAAAGGAAAAAAAGAAATAGTAATAAAACATAAAAGAAAAATAGATAAAATAATCGCTTAACGTTTTCCTACGCATAGACAAATTAAACTCACTGATTAGACTTGCTGGGTTGGCTAATTGGAAGCGGGCGAAGCATCAATTTGGGCACTGTGACAGAACGGCGGTCTTACGGACGTCGTCTATGTTAGTGAATGGGCCAGTACGTTTTAATGTTGGGTTCATCCAACCGTCCGTCCGTCTGTCCGTCCATTCGGCTGTCTGTTCCTTGGCTCGTACGCTGGTATATTAGTGGCTGTGGCAAATTTCGATGTTGCTTCAATCAGAGCATATATTTTTGCCTTAACTTGTATAATGTTCATCAAATTTGACGTCTGCGTCTGCGTCTCATTCGCTCAGACTAAACGAACGTGCGTGCGTGCATGTGTGTGTGTGTGTGTGTGTGTGTGTGCATTCGTTTGTTGCTTCTGTCTATCAAAATTATTTGTTTGTTGCAAATCACGTTCGAGTTGGCAAAAGTAGTGCCAGCAAAACGATGCCAACGACAATAAAAGTAACACGACTTATGACAGTCGGCGAAGTGGTTGGCGGGTGGTGGCAGCGACAGCGACAGCGTCAGTGGCGGCCAGCAACATTATTTGCGTACGTGCGTGTGCGTGCAATTGGTCAAAGATGTTGGTGTGCTTGTTGTGGCAGGGGCGTGGGTGGGCGAAAATGGGCGTGGTTAAGCGCCGTCAACGCATTGTCGTTGTCTGTTTGTCATTGCTGTTTTCACTTTTTGTTTGTAGCATCAATTTGGTTTGATTAGCGCACAAAATGAAATGAATGAAAGTCTTAAGTTTTGTGATGAGTTCGGCGTACATTAAGTCAACCTCTTCTTTATTCTCCTTTTTGCATACTTTCGCATTGTGTGTGTGTGTGTGTGCGTTCAGAACACATGTTGAAATTCAAATTGTCGAAAGCATTCAACTTTTTGCATTTGTTGGCCGTTCGTCGTATTTGCCAATTCGTCTGATTTTAACTTCTTTTGATTTTCTTCGTCTTTCAGTTTTGCTTTTTGTTGCTGCTGTTCTTGTTGTTTATTTGCCATTGTTGCTTTTAGTTTGCCTTCGGTTACATGTATCTTCAGGCATTTTCATGTGGCATATACATACATATGAACATAGTTCATCCTTGCTGTTTGTTACTGCTTTTGCTTACTTGAGTGCCTCTCAACACGCGCTCAGCATACTAAAAACTTGGTCAACTCGTGCCTCATCATCATGCTGCTCTGCCCGAACGACTAACCAAACGACCGACAAACCGGTCTGACCGTCAACCGCTCAAGACGCCATTGTTGGCGCTTACTTTGCCGACTCAATTCTTCGTATTCTCAAGTCTCGTAACAGCAACAAACGCGCAAATTGAAATGGCAAGGGTGAAAGCAGCATATAAAAATAGTAAAAATCGTGCAATAGTAGTAAATGTAGAGAGATGAAAAAATCACACACATACACACACACACACACAGACGCACACACACAGACTATTTTGAATTTACTTAACGAAATGAGATGCGTTGGCTTCAAGCAAAAGTAAAACGTTGCCAGTGTGTTTGTTGTTGTTGTTGTTGTAATTGTTATTGTTGTTGGTTTTGTTACTATTCTATTTGTGGTCTTTGGCAATGCAAAGAAATACAGATACGCATACACACACACACACACAGAAACACTTGTAACTATACTCAAGTGTAAATCAATTGCAAGTTGAGAAAATTAACTTTTTATATAATTTGAATTTAGATTTGTTTTTTCGCCTTTTATTTCAATAACAATTTTCAAGATACTTCACTTCTACTTTCTTCTTTCTTTTTTCGGTTTTACTTATATTATTTTTGTGTTTTTTTTTTCGATTTCATTTTTGTTTCCCCCCACATATGCTTCACACATGCATTGCGCTAAATTATGTCAAGTTGTTGTCGCTAAGAAAATTTTAAATTTATTTGTAGCATGCTACATGAGTGTGCTTTGACAAAAATCAATGCTAACATTTAACATTGAATTTTAAAAATTGTGCTAAGATAAACTTAAACTTTTTTTAAAGCTTTTTCATATTTCGTGTTTGTTTTTATGGTTTTTATTATTTTTCTTGTGTAATATTAAAATTTTGTTTGTTTGT